>JAWNNH010000257.1:0-384010 GCA_035043045.1 Hirtodrosophila alboralis | reverse complement strand
AGCCGCAATATTGCGTCATCATTGCAGTAGTGTACACGACTAATTTACGAGAACATGTGACGTAGATTATTGGCCGGCAGCATTGAATTGAGAAATTTCACTTTTCTTTCTTTTCTTTTTTTAATTTTTGGCAAGCGCAGGCGCATTGAATATACGCCCACCTGCATTATATAAGCTCTCACATTGGAGGGCCAAGGAAAATTGCTATTTAACATGTAACAATGCACTTGAGATTGTAAATTTACATTTATAATATGTGTGTGCTCACACGCTTGCAACTAAAGATATTAAAGTTGCCGTTTCACAGTTATTCCACGAATTTGACCTCAATTGCGATGTAGGTTTTAGATTAGCCGTTTTAACTAGCAAACACTTAAAGCACGTCCAATAAGCAATAGCAACACAATTTTACTTGGCACTTAGGTATTATATCACTTATTATTTATAATATTTAATGACTAAATACAAATTATTACTTTTTCCGTACGCTCCAGTTCCAAACAACTCGCGTTCCAACCGCGGCTCAATGTGACCGTACACAGTTTATGAAAAATTAACCATATGACAAAGAGCAATTTTATACTGAAGTTATGGTCACTCTGTACATTGTTTTAAATAATGCGCGTTTTATTTAACACGACAATTTGAATAGTAACGCAACTTAAGAATTTTAAAACTTAGTTACTGTTTAAATACCTGTGAATGTTATAAAATGGTATCTTTCTACGCGCTTTATATAAACGGCAGCAGGCAAATTTGCGTTGTATGGTAACTCTATAGCACAGTAGCGCCATCTGTAAGCAGCTTTGTAATTAAGTATATAGATGGCGCTAACAGTTGTTGCCTGACTTCGACGATAGATGCCGCCAGCGCAAGTGAGCAGGATCATGAAGTTGAGTTTACTCATAAAATTCAATAAATAAAGTTTTTAATTATTCATCCACACTTAATATCTGCTATATTGGTCCAGGCAATAGCCAGTTAATTGATCGGATATGCAATCAAAGACATCAAATGCCAAATCACAGCTTTCGCCTTGCTGCGGCAGCTGCTTACGATTCACTTGGTATTTATTGGTCATTGCACGCAGACAGAGATTCACGGATCGCAATGTGGCCATAAAAAAACCATGTTCGTGTACGCCCTCCGAGTAAAAGTCCACCAAGCCATCCAATGTCGGCCAGCCGTTCTTGTCAATGGCGTTGTTTCTGGCATAGACGCAGTGCAGCAGACACTGGAAAATAAATATGCATATATACATAATTGTCAAGAGTTTAAATATGGAAAATATAGTCGTAGCTAAGCTAAGCATTCAATTTGCTGATGCATAAAAACCAGCTAATGTGTATTAAACTTGCAACCATAAAATGCACTTTTCAGCCATAAAATTTAGCTTGTTGTTGTGTGTGAAAATTATTCTGCAACTGCGCTGCGCTTTTCTTTGCAATTGTTTAACAATAACAACAACCCTGACTTTAGCATGCAGCATGATAGTTGATGAGGGGGTAGAGCGGGCGGCAGCAGACAGAGCTGTTTTTAATTGCACACGCCAAATCAATGGCAATGCAACAACAAGTCGACGCAGCGTCCGTTGCATCTATATGGGCTGCCATTGAACTTAATTGCGCGCGTTGCATATTTGCCGAGAGCTTTATTAATAAGTAAGATCTTTACGGGCGAGCAAAAATTTAGGATTTAAATTTTTCAATTCTGTTTTCTCTATGTTCTTGGAAGCTGCAACTGGAAAATGTTTTGCAAGCCTGCAAGGCATATTGGAAAACAGTGTTGCCAAACAAAATAAAATTACATAATAAGCTGCTTGGATTTAGGAGTCTAGAGCAGCACTGTCTCAATTGTTTGCAATTAAAAAATTAATTATCTAGGTAGAAATGTCAAATGATTTAATTACTTACGCCCGCAATGCGTTTATCCTCCAGTGGCACCAGCGTTGGATGATAAATGCCCGCACTGGCCACATCCAGACGTTTAATTCCGCGCACCAAACGCGCCATGCGACGACGTGGCTCCGGCTCATCGTAGACAATATACTCATAATTACTGGCATTTGTTGATGCTTCAGCAGTGGGCGGCTGCTCCAGCATAATATCACTGGGCAAAGGTGGCCAATCCAAGGATTCAGTGAACTCTACGCTGTCATCGTTGGGATGCAACGGTGGCTGCACATGTGACACCTGCTCCTTGAGTATTTCATAGGCCTCTGCAGTTAGAGAAATTTGTAATTATATTAATGCATTTTATAATATAATTTATAATTTATAAACTTACCATTTACCAGCTTATTCTTTACCTCCTCCTGACAATCCCCAATGACCGACTCCACTCGCCTCGCAGTCCGCGGTGGATTCAAACAGCGCGCCTTCTTTGCCTCATAGCGTACAATTAATTTCAGTGCATTTAAAGATGTTATAATATATAAAATATGCAAAAATTGTGTAATTTTCATTGCTCTGCTCAGGATTTGATTAATGCGCTGCCCAACCGCACACCTTGATCGCTGTCAATTGAATGCCAAGCAAAAATATATTTTCAAATGAAAACGAAAGCATTTTCACTTTTCCATCTGGCAACTGGCAGGATTGGCCAGGCCAATACTGTAGGTGTTGTTGCCGGCATTTGGCCGACCTTCCTCTCCAGCTCCGATTGTTGTTGTTGTGTTGGCAGTGAAACGCATATATGAATTTCCAGTTTTTTTTTATTATTATTTTTTATTTATTGCTGGCTCTATGGGTATGTGGTTCAATGGCAATTGCAACAGCAACAGCAACAACAGCAACAACAGCAGCAACAACTGGTTGCACATTTCCCATGCGTACAATTGCCTCTAAAGCGTTAGTCCATCAGAAACTTGTCCTTACGGTTATTAACACAAAACTTAACTGTATATAAGTAGCAGAGTTGTCGCTTGTTGTTTCAATGCCAAATGTTTCTAGTTACAGTTGCTCAGATTGTGTTTCATTCTATTGTAACAAAAGCGCAACAAATTATATTTATGACAGATCAGAAGTCTAGTGATTATTATTACACTTTAAACTGCTCAAAATAAACTTGTAAATTTATATATAATATTTCGATTGCTTTCATAAGAAAACAAAAAATGATTTATATCAAAAATTCAATGATTTTAGATAAAAAAAACAAATTAACTATTAACACAAGCGTGATATCTAATGCAGCTAAAATAATTTCAAAACTCTTTTAAGATTTAAAATTGTAATTTACCTAGATTAACAGGTCAATTAGGCTTGAATATACAGCTCAAAATAAATTATTTACAATATTAAGAAAATAAAATTATAATAGAATTTATAATTTTAATAAAAAACAGGGTATTTTAAACCTTTCTGAGGCCCGCTACATTTAATGTAAGCTTCAAATTAACACCATTAAGTACCAATGCTTAACCAAAGAAACCATAACTTAGTTCCCAGTTTTAGTTAAATGGTAGTTTCAGAAAAACAAACATTTTCCTTCCAAAGTAATATCATATTCCCCAATAATCTGTCTACCAATATCTATTAATATTATTTTATAAATATATATTATTTTATAAATATATATTATTTATACCTGAGTTGCGCTTCTAAATATAAGTAAAACTCTGTCAAATATAATTTTAATAAAAAATTTAAAGAAATGCTGGGGCGCCTAACCAAATATTCAAATTAATAGACTTTTCAGCAAAGCTTCAATTCACAGCACAATTGTTTAATAAATGGCCAAAAGTGCAAACTCTTCCGCATTCCTTATAAAATTAAATAAATTTGCATATAAAACTAAATTCAAATTAATAAACAAGATTATCATATGCGGCAGTCAGTCATAAAGCACCAATAAAAAAGTCAGTTTCTATATAATTAGTTGGGTTAGTAAATCAGTCGACGCACAAAACGCAGCCAAGCGTTGATTCACGTTTGTGGCCTAAGTCTTTCGCTTTTGGCCAGAACAAAGTTCTAATCAAAATGTTTGACATATTTTCATATGCTCATTGTAAGCTGGAGAACAATGGCCAATAACTATGTCTTGGAATTGTAGTAAGTAGCAGCCGGCAGCTAATTATGCTCATTAAAAAGCTTTTGGAAATATCTTTTGGCACATCCTAGGCGGAAATTGTGGCGGGTGTAGCTAACTTCTGACTTCGACTTCTGACTTCAACTGCCACAAACAACAAACAGCAACTCTTCCTGCACTGCATCAACGTCGTCGTCGCGTAATTGCATTTAATTGCATAATGCAGCACAGCCAAGATGAAAATTGCAGCTAAGACACTGACCTAGACTTGGGGAGCACATCAAATTTATAATAGGATCCCCATAAAGATGATGATGACGGCGCAAACTAACGGTTGTCTATGCCAAAAGTGGGCGTGTCATATTGAAAATTGCCACGGCGCACAAAGTTCAATGCACAAGAGATTTCTGTTGGTTTTTTCTGACACCCTGTATCTATTAGAAATGGCTAAAATGAGGGCGTTATGAAACTGGGGAAATGTATGTAACAGGTAGGTGAAGGAAACTTTGTTTATATTATAGTAATTATATTTTAATTTTCATTAACAGTCCAATTGATATAATCATGTTCATTTGTCTAACTGTAGGAATGCACAGATCTTGATAATTATAAGAAATGGAAGCCCTAAAATTGGGTATATAAATTTCTGTATTCCATACACGGGTAAAGTTTATTTAAAGTTTTTAAATATTTTTCTCTGCACAATCGAAAATCGATAGAATAATGTGGCAATTCGATTCCTATAATCATTCCTAATTTACTGTGAAAATTTAATGTAAAAAATGATTCAATAAATTTAAAAATAAAATAAAATAATAAATAAAAAACAAAATTAGAAAAATCATAAGTTAAAATAATAAAAAAATTATGGCAAAGGCAAGGTTTTAGTGACGTTGGATTGTTATATTGAAAATCTAGCTGGATTGACGTCATTTTTGGAATTTGAAAAAATGAAAAGTTAAATTTGTTGGCTGGTTAGATAGTACTATTTCGACTGCTGCGAAGAAAGTCTCTTCAGTAACCTTTGTATTATTTTTTTCAATAAGAAAATTATGTGAAATTAAAAATCTTAGCTTTGTAGTGACAAATGAACAAATTTATAAGATTTACTTGTTGCACTAGGATACGAAATAAATAAATTAAACAGATATTAAGATATCAAATAAATAAATTAAACAGATATCATAATTTTTGGTTAATAAACATGAGCTAAACAAGAAAATATTTTATAGAAACTTTGTTGAGGGCGCTGCTTGCTTGTAATACTGTTGAACTGCTTGAAGTTCAAATGCCGCACTGCTTGAATTAAATGTCAGTGGAAGTTAGGATTTTTTCCCACTACAAAATTCAATTTAATTAAAAAAAAAAATATATATATATATACATATACATATATGGGCGAGTACTTAAATGTGCTTGAACATATCCGACTACGCACAGGGTGTCCCTTAGCCTGTTATACACGTCTACATTTGTTTTTTGTTATTTTTTTTTGGCATAGATCACGCGCTGAACTACAGCTATAGCTTACATAGGAAAATTGTCAACAATGTGGCTGCAACAGGAAGCCAAGACGACGACAGCACGACGACGACAACAGCAACTTCAACTAATTGACAGACAGCTTCTGCTGCTGTTGCTGCTGCATCTGGTGGCAACTGAGAACCTAAACAAAGTTCTTTCTAACCACGATTTCAACATTCTCCATTTACTGTCCTGTTGCAATTTACTGAACAAGGAGAAGGAGCCCAGTGGAGGCTCTTAACAATGTTAGCAAATGCTGCTGCTGCTGCTGCACAAACAACAATTGGCAAAAGGCAACTGGCAGTGGCAGTGGCAGTGGCAGCTTCAGCCACTTGCGTGTCCATCATTAGAACAAATTCTCTCACCTGGCGTCGGCTAACTCACGCTCCCTCTCCCCTCTCTCGCACAGTCGCTCAACATCTCTTGTAACGCAATTTGCACACAAATGTTGGTTGTTGTTTCATCTTCTCGTGGCTTCCACTTTGGTGGGTGGTCAGGTGAGACAAGTGGCAGCTGCCACTGCCACCGCCACCGTTCGCTGACTTGCCTGAGAATCGTATTTAAATACGAAGGTCTAACGCTCTGGCGCATTCAGTCGTCGTCGTCGCGTTGTTCTTGTCGTTGTGTTCGTCGTCGGGTTAAAAGCAAATTGCAACTTGCAACTAACTACAACGTGTATTCGTTATACTGTAGCTTACCTGTAGCTTGCTGTGCCTGTGCCCAGGATGCGCGTCTAATTGGCATTTAAATTATTTCAAAACAGGCTTTTCAATTTAGTATCAATTTATATGGAAATGCTGCGTCTGATTTGGTTTTCATGCGCTTTCCTTGGCTATCTTGGTGATCCTGTGCTAGCTGAAATTGAATATAATACCATTAATGCGGATGGATCATTTCAATTTCGGTATAAAATAAATGTTGAAAATTGTTGTGCATAAGTAGCTTAATTAGGATTTAAATAAAGTGTTTACAAAACCAAAAAAAAAACTGCTTTTGTGGCTTATATAAAGTGAAATTTGAATTAGAAATTAATTAAAATAAAAATAAATAAATAAACTGCCTTAAGCAGACATTTTATTACGCTCTCATAATAAATATTTATTCTCATAACATATTAATACAAACTTTACTTAAAACGAGCAAAACAAAGTGTCAAATTGAATTCAATTAATTGCTTTTTTGGGCTTTTAAATTCTAATTTTATTTGCATTTAAATAAATGTGCTTTATATTTAATGTGACTTCATTTTATTCAAGATTAATTTCAAGTTAAATTTTGACTTCCAACTCATGAAAAGCTAAAGGGAACATAGTGTCCAATTGAAAATATTTAATTTAATGCAACTTTATTTTATTTAATATTATTTGAAGTTAAATTTTGACTTCCAATTCAAGAAAAAGCTGAAAGGAACATAGTGTCATTTAATTTAATGCAACTTCATTTATTCAAGATTAATTCCAAATTAAATTTTAATGTCCAACTTATAAAAAAGCTAATGGAAACATAGTGTCAAATTAAAATCATTTAATCAAACTTTTAGCTTTCAATTGTATGCTTAAATTCTGCCAAATAAAAAATGATTTTAAATTACTACAACTACTGTATTTTCCAACATCTAAACCATATTAAGCTTCAACTTCTGGTTCATGTCATTGTGCTATATATAATGATTCATATTCTAACTTAAATGTTTTCAAAAAAGAAAAAAAACATACCAATCATTTAAACATTTAATGAACTTTGCTTTACACCTTGCCATAACAAAACGCATCACGCTCTGGCTCCTTTGGTGCTGCTACTATTATTTATTTTTTTTTAACACCTTTTTAACGCCGTTTTGCAACCGCAACAATGCGATTAATACGTATACGCCATGTGTGTCTAGTGCCTGTCTTATGTATTTGTCTTTCTCTTTTAACGCTTTTTAACACGCATGGCCAACATACGCAATTGCTTTTGGATAGACATGCAAATGATGACATTGGTGGCTACTATCATAGCGCCTCTGGCACTCCAGACAACATCGTGCGAGGTCGTTATGGTTCGCGTAGTCCAGCGAGCGGCAAAATCGAAGAGACCGTCTATACAGCCGGACCACGTGGGTGAGTAAACTGTATAACCAGAAATAGAAATATATAGAAACTACTTAAGAGTGTTATACTTAGTCGAGTATAACTGACTTAGAGATAGCCTTTATGTGGTTTAAAGTCGTAGAATATAGAAAAGTATTCAGTTAGGTATACATATTTGAATCAAGCAGTGCAATATTTAAACTTCAAGCAGTTTAACAGCAGTACAGGCAAGCAGAGCAGAGCTACAGGCAAGCAGAGCTACTGCTTTGCGTATGATAAATGGTTTATCTTAAATAACTTCGGAGTTAACTACGCGATTTTTTTTTAAATTTTCACACTCAATTAAGAATAATTTTAGGCACATAATTCTCAAATTATATTCTGGTTATTTAAATTTTTTTACTAAAATTTATTGTTATTATTAGAGATTTTAAATAGCATTTAAATTGGGGAACTAATTGTCAGCGTGGTTGTAAATAAATTTTTATCAATTTTTGCAATGAAGGGATTTTTATAGAAAGAATAAAAGTTCGATCTTTAAATTTTACAGTCTCCGAAAAATGTGCGTTATACAGACAGACAGACGAAATAAAGGAACAAACTGACATTAGTGCAATTTTAAAACTCCTTTTTAACCATTTTCAATAGATATAAAATGTAAGAAAGAAACAGAAAACTGTAGATTCAGCCTAAGATGATGGTAGTTAAGTAAAGTGCGGTAGCTAAGTGAGTTATCTGTTCGGTTCGTCTTCCGGCGAGCTCATATATCACCAGTACAACAGATACGGCGGGGTATGAAGTGCCGGAGCAGAGGTATAGAGCACCACTGAAGCGTGGCTCATAGTCAAAGTTGAAGTCAAAACGGTTCTAACACATTGAAAATTCCAGGGGGTATAACTGAAATTTTGTTGCCTAAACGTTTGTTTTTTTTTTGGCATTTGATTAGATTGAAATTGAAATGTTTTTGTTGTTTTTTTGCAATCTCCGGTTAGTTGAGAAAACACAAAAAGCTGTTAACAAATTGTGTGTGTGTTAGTTTGTTTGTTTTACGGAAAATTCATTAAGATGCACAACGTTAGATATTCCGAAGTGTAGCTTTAATTTTTGTATGGGACAGCAGAGAGATCGCTTGAGATGTGGTAATGCTAATCAATGTAATGACGTGCGAGATCATCAGATAACATTAGAATTGTATGGTTTATGGGAGCAGACGAACGATTTTAGCAGTCAACAATTTCCGCTTACACAATTCGAGAACGAGGCGTTAAAGTTTTCATTTCCCAGGCCAATTAGCCCAACTAATTGATATACTCATCCACACATATGTAGCTTTCGCGTGAATGGACCAAAAATACATCGTAAAATGGATTTGGCACAATATCCGGTACTTCCACGCGGCAGTCCCGATGATCCCCTGGCTGATCCCTATGATGATCCTTCGTACAGCTTTAAATTTCGCACGCCGGATCAATCGCGCAGCGAGGAGAATGATGCAAGCAATAGAATTAGAGGTAGGTGGTGCGATTAACAAGAAAATAAGTAATTAATTGATAAAAAAAATTAAAAATATAAAAAATTGTTATGATACAAATCAACACAATATTGCTGTTTTGTTGTAAATCAGAAATTTGTGCTGATTTCGCTCAGCGTTGCGCTGACCGTCTAATATTCAGTATGATTTACTTAAGAGCAAAAATACTTAATTGCAAATTCAAGATAATTTTCTAAATTTTAGGCAAATTACCGAAAATTCTAAATAATAAAATTAGTTTGTTTACTTTACTTATAATTGCATATTTAATCTAATTTCTGGTAGTATTTTCTGATTTTGCATATACAAAATGAATTTAATTGCACCTTTTGCATAAAAATTAAAAAAATAAAATAAAATAAATGCTACTTATCACTAATCAAATATTTAAAAAAATAATGATAAATTATTTTAATTTTTAAAATATTTTCAAGCTAAATATGATTCGCATCACAAAAAAAAATATTGTGTTTCAATTGAATATTAAAATACAATTAATTGAAACAAAAAAAATATATATAAATTTTTGTTACTAAGCACTTAAATATATTTTTAAAAAAAATTGAAGATTATTTTAATTTTTATAATATTTTCAAGCTATCATATTTAAGGGTTTCATATCACAAAAAAAAAATTATTTCAATTGAATATTGTAAAACATTAAATTGAAACAAAAACGAGACAAAATTATAATACTCTTTTGAAAGGGTATAAAAAATATAAATTGTTGCTACTAAGCAATAAGAAATATATTTAAAAGAAATTACAGATTATTTTAATTTTTTGACATATTTTCAAGCTAGCATATTTAAGGGTTTCATATTACAAAAAAAAAAAAATCATTTCAATTGAATATTTAAATATATAAAATTTAAATAAAGACTTTAATATTATTTAATACTTTTATAATAATCAATAATGCAATTTACGAGAATATATAAAAACAGCATGTTTAATTAAATACTGTAGTTCGTATCATCACATGACTGACGAGAAATTTGTGCTGACGGTCAGCTCAAATCCATATTAACCGTATAATTTCAGCTGATGTTTCCTGATTTCTTTTCCAGGCCTCTATTCCTATCGTGATGATGTGGGTGAGCTGCATAGTGTACGCTATGCCGCCGGCGCTGGCACTGGCTTTGAGATCTCCAATGCTGTGCCAGATAATCCTGCCAGTGTGGGCTACTCCAGTCCGCTGTATAAGGCGCATCCCAAGACACGTGGCAAGATGTCGGTGCAACGTGGTCCGGCGGGCACTTATAAGCTGATAGCAGCCGGTCCAGATCATCGGCGTGCCGAAAGTCGCGCCTCAGATGGCCTGGTGCGAGGCACTTACTCCTTTCTGGATGACAAGGGCGTTCAGCGAACGGTGGAGTATATAGCGGGTGCAGGCATTGGCTATAGAGTGGTCCACAATCGCATTGGACCGGGCACACACATAAATCCATCTGTGGCTGGCTTTCGGTTGAGCGATACGGATTTCCGTTTGGCAAATGATTTTGGCAGGGGTGCGGGTGGTGGTCTGGGTAGCGGGGGCAGCGGTGGTGGTTCAGGACCTAGCGGCAGCAGTGGTGCTGGTTCTGGGCCCAGCGGAGGAGGGGGTGGTGTAGCTGCTGGCGGAAGGGGACGTATAGGTGGCAGTGGCAGCGGCGGCGGCAGCGGCACGGATTATTTAAAGCCAGCTGGCGGAGGCAGTGATGATGGAGCTGGTGATGGCGGTGGCGTTGAGGAGGATATTGGGGCAGAGGAAGGCGATGATGCTGGATTTGGCAGCAGCAGCTCTGGCGGCACAGCCAGCGCAGCGCAGGGCAAAGAGGATCGACGTGGCTTTGCAGCAGGCGGCGGCAGCTCACAACGTGGCAACACAAGATATGATGGAACAAGTGGGGGTAGTGGTGGGGGAGCAGGTGGAAACGGAGGTGGAGGCGGCGGCGGTGGCTACAGAGAAGGCAGCTCCTCAGGCAGCAGAAAGCGTCCCGGATCGCGACCAGGATCGCGTCCAGGCGCTGCTGATGCCAATAAAAATCGCGGCAATGGCCAAGGCACAAAAAATCGCAATCGCTTCGGTGGCTCAAACGGAGGTGGAGGAGGTGGCGGAGGTAGTAGCGGAGGTGGCGGCAGCAGACGCGGTGGCACCGCTTCCGCCGAAGGTGACTCCAGCTTTGGCTATTTGCCACCCACGGGCAGCACCAGCTCCGGCAGCGGTCCCGGCGATAATTACAATCTCAATGATGACGATGTGGGCAGCTCCCTGCCACCGCTGGTGACGGCCAATCATCGCATATTGGAAATCGATCGGGATCGGGAATGGGTGCAGCGTCATCGTGACTCGACGGTCATTAAAAATGTGGGCAAATGGTATGTGGGTCTGCCGCCCGGTCAGAGTGTGCGTGCTCATGTCCAGAATATCGATCTAGTGCCGCTGGGCGGTCGCGTCAATTTGTCGCCATCGGAGGCGTTGCGGCAGGACGAGATCGCCGAACTGGCTGCATCCAGGGAGCACTAGACACAACGCGTTTAGTTTATAGTTGTAGTCATAAGTGATGAACTAAGTAACTCTTAAAAGTAAAAACTGGGCTAACTGCGGTTAAGGCCAAATGACAAATTGTAACAGTATTTATGCTTAAATATATTGAATGTACACTGACAAAAATAATCATGCAAAAGGTGTTTAAATATTTTTATAATAAGAATTAGACCTTGAGCTATCGGACTAGGTAAATGACCAAGAGATACCATATGGCTCTTTAAAAAAAAAATAAACAAAAAATATTTAAAAAAAGATATAAAAAAAAAACAAAAAAAAATAAAAACAAAAAAAAATATCAAAAAAAAAATTAGCCCAAAAAATAACAAAAAAAAATAAAAAAAATATAAGAAAAAAAAAAAAAAAATTAAAAGCACTAATTGCAAGGAGGCCTTATATATTGACTGCTTAAGTCGGTTGGGAATTATAAGCAATGCAGAAAAAAGTACTCTATCAAAATAAAATCTAAAAAAATATATCAAAAAAAATATATCGAAAAAAATATATAAAAAAATATAAAAAAAAATGTAAAAAAAATAAAAAAAAAAAATATCAAAAAAAAAATAAATAAAAAAAAATATATCAAAAAAAATATATTAAAAAAAAAATTAAAAGCACTAATTGCAAGCAGGCCTTATATATTGACTGCTAAAGTCGTTTGGGAATTATAAAAAATACAGAAAAAGGTGCTCTAACAAAAAATACAAATAAAAAAAATTAAAAAAAAAAAAAAATATCAAAAATAAAATATCAAAAAAAAAAAAAAAAAAAAATTTAAAATAAATAAAAAATCAAAATCAGAAATTGCAAGCAGGCCTTATATATTGACTGCTAAAATCGTTTGGAAATTACAGAAAATTCAGGAAAATGTGCAACAATAAGCGCCCATCACTATGCAACACTTTACATTATTTTTATTTTTATTTCTATTTTTATTTTCTTTTAATAACACAATTGATAATAAATCGATCTGCTACATTTCCTAATTTTGAAATATTATTTTTCCCTCAATGCAGCAATTTCAATATTTGGTTATTCAATCTGTTGCCCCAAATGATGGCTATCAATTGCTACTCCACATGGTTTGTGGTTTCCTGCACATGCTTATATATGTAACTGCAAATCAACGCAGTCTTCAGTTTTAGTCTTCAAGATGCAGTGCAGCCAGTTGCAATTGTGGTTCACTTTGAGCGGCATTTTGTGTTTAGCTCAATCGGCACAGGTTTATATGGAATTCAATGGTGTAAAGTATTCCTATGATACTGGAGGATTGGCGCAATCAAATGGTTTGTCGCCCAACTATGAGCTGCCGCAGCATCAGGCACAACATTGGCCCTATATAAGACACACTCCGTTGCAGCCTTTGGCCAGCAGTGCCCAAGGCAAACGCATCTCTTATAGCAATCTCTGGGGTTGGACTCCACCAACTACACCACAGCATGCCATCAACTTGGCACCATCTAAACCACCTCAACCAGAGCAACAGCAGCCCTATAATATTGACTTTAGCACACAACAAATGTCGCATACCCAGCACACGGATCACGATGGTCATGTGCTGGGCAAGTATTCCTACTATGATGCAGCTGGATATCATGAATTGAGCTATAAGGCCGGTGCTGGCATTGGTTTCGTGGTCATGGGCGGCAATTTGGCAAAGCCAACGACACCTCAACACTTGGAAATACAAAACAAATGGCCATAACTTGGCACTTGGCAGATAACTTAGTTAACGTTTAATATTCTGGGCCAATAAAAATTAACTGCAGTTTGTTAGTTCTGTGAACTTGATGTTTGTTTTTAAATTTATTTTATTTAGACTCTAAAATATAGAGTGTTTTATGGGTTTCCTAACTGTGCTAAACGTGATGTGTGAGCTTAATTAAAAGACCTTACTAAGGGGAGTATTTCCTTTAGAGCTCTTCAATGGGAACAATTTATTGAGTAAGTTCAAGAAAATTTAATTATGAATGAATTTAAAAAGAAAAAATTTTGAAGAAAATAGAAAAAATTTTTAAGGCTGTTTTCTTCAAAACAGAAACAATTTTTAAGGCTGTTTTCTTCAAAATTTTCTCAGTAATTCAGTGCTCAGGGAAAATCAGAATATTTAATTTATCAAAAAGACCACAAAGATAAAGGGTTAAAAAAAATGTACTATTTGTGAATTTTGTAAATTTTTGTAGACAATTATTTATTTAATAAGTAAGAAAAAATTAAGAAATTAAATTCATGTTGTACAAATACAGATACCTTCAGGGACAAAATAAAAATGAAACAATAGAAAAATAGGACTCAGAAATCAAAATATTCTAAAAAAATCCAAAAAACTAACTGAAAAGCGAAAAAGTCAATGCAGATGGAACTGTAAATCCAATTTTTCTAAATATTAAAATTGGTAAGCGTTTAAAGTATTTAAAGCAATTGCTGAAGATAACAAATTGATTTTTAATTGGGAATGTATATTTTAGATATCATTTCCCTGAGTGAAAAAATTTTAAACTTGGCTCAGCAGCATATTAAACATTTATTCTCATAATTGTCAATTTTCCCAAACATTATTTCTTTTAACTAAATATTATCCTTAGCATCCTCATGAGAGGCAACAGCATTTGAGTAGCACGAATAAAATAAAAGACACTAATTAAATAAACAATAAAATAAATACTTCAATTTAAATGACAAATAAAATACTGAGTAAAAAAATTAATTTCTCATAAAACTCGCTTCAGTTTTGACAAAATTAATTATAAAATAAAAAGTTCAATTTCCTTTATAACTAAATAAAAATTCCTAACCGGAATAATTTCAATTTTGCCCAAAATTTATATAAATAGGAAGACAAATGAAAATCACAATTGCCACATAAATCTAATTGCTACAAAAAATGTTTGAACAACTGAATTAAATGTGACGCGTGCTTTGTACCAATAAATTGAACGATTTATGCATTTTATAATGCCTAATTGATTTAATTGTGGCTGGACAAAAAAAAATGCTATTTACAAATTACCAAAAACAAAAAAAAAAGACAATTTTGTTATGCTACAGAGCAAGTGCAACGGAATCAAATGAATTTCATTTTGTATTTTTTTTTTTTTATAATATTGTGAGGGCGCGCGCGCGTTGAAAATTTGAAATGTGCGCTGCGTGCTCGAACTTGCCAAATATTTAATTTGAATTGAGCCTTGGCTACAGGTGCGTGGCCTAAATAAAAAAAACTGTCCAATGTGCCAAAAAAAAAAAAAAATATAAATAAAAATAATAACAGCAACAACAAAAAAAGCCCAAATCAAAACAAAGACTTATTACGGCCCTAACATAAATAATATGTTTATGGTTTTTATTTTTTTAGCTAAATTATTCAAATGATTACACACATATTTTATTTTTGTTGCCTTCAAAAAAAGTTTCACTATTGTAATTAAATTGTTGTACATAAAATTCATTTAAGAAGTTTTCATTTTAAATGCCTTTTTTTTTAAATTTTTTTAAATAAACTGGTTGCACTTGATGACAACTTTCTTTCTGGATTCATAAAAAAAAAAACAAAAAACTTTGACACAAATTTAACGCATTTTTTGTGTGTAGGGTTTTATTCTCAGGGCAAATATTTGCTCAAGTTCTCAGCAGCAGTTAGACTTGGAATTAGATTTAGATTTGTTTAGGCCAATCTTTGGTTTGGGCTTGGGAACACGCTGCTGCATAATTGGCTTGACTTGTCTTGGCATAATTACATACATAATGCCTTGGCATTAAACCGCAAATACATTTTTATTATAGTGCCAGCTCTTGCAAAAAGAACAATGCCCCGAAGTAGTTCCAGTTATTTGAGTTAAACAACGGTTTCAATATTCTGTTGATGCGGCTGCTGCCTGTTTGGCCTGTTGCACCCAGTGAAGGTCGCACTTAAGTTAACTGTCCAGGTATTGAGGCAACAACACATTTTAAAGCCTCTCAGGCCCAGTTCCGTTTTAAAAATAGGTTTCAAGGTTCTCTCTCTCTCTTTAAAACTGAATTCTTCTGTAGGCATGTGTCTTGTGTCTTCTGTCTCATCGATTTGTCGACTTTCAATTAATGCCATTCAAAGTGTGCCTCTGTCTGTACGGGATTTTTCAATTTTGTTTTTTATTTTGTATGCGCCTCTTGTATTATTGTGGGACCCCCAACATTAAAAGCAACTTGAAACTATAAATCTTATTTGATTATCGGTTTAGTCATTGCGGTAGTTTTATAGTCGTAAGAGTAGCCAAAAGTTAAAGCAATATTATTATTACTTCTTGTACTAAAATCGCACACAGTAGCTGCTGGCATTCTAAATATAAAGCTAAATTATGTTAATTATCATAAATCATTGCATATTGAGAGTACTTGAATAATTTGTCTATGTTGTGGTTAATATTATGTTAAAGAGCTAGTTAGTATTGGTAGAAATTAATTAAAATATTTAGGCTGTAATTTATGAATAAGAAAGAATATTTAAGAATAAAAAAAGGCGGCTTTAAATAAATAGTTTGAATTAATTTTTATACTATTCAATACTACAAGGTTTAACAACTAAAAAAGTCAATTATTAACTGATTTAATTTATGGCAACTTTATAAACATATTACTCAAAATTTTGATAATAATTAAAAATTATGCTAATTATCATAAATCATATTATTGTGAGAGCACTTGAATAATTTTTCTGTTAATATTTTGTTAAAGAGCTAGTTTATATTGGTAGAAATTTATTAATATTTTTAAGCCGTGATTTATGAATAAGAAAGAATATTTAATATAAAAAAATGCGGCATTAAATAAATAATTTGAATTAATTTAATACTATTTAGTACTACAAGATTAAAATTTAATTTATGGCAACTTTATATATATAACTCACAAATTTGTTAATAATTTTAAATTTTGCTAATTATTATAAAACAAATTATCGGGAGAGCACTTGAATAATTTTTTGGTGTAGTAGTTAATATTTTGTTAAAGAGTCAAATAATATTGGTAGAAATTAATTTATACTTTTAAGCTGCAATTTTTGTTAATTTAAGAAAATTTAAAAATAAGAAAAGGCAGCTTAGGTTTTAATAAATTTAATACTATATAAAACAGAAATGTCAATAAAGTTCCAAGGTAACTATTTTATACTACAAGGTTTAACATTCAAAAAGGCAATTATAAATTGATCTGTCACAAATTTAATAATAATTATAACTAATTTAATAATAATTATAATTAATTTAATTATAATAAACTCTCTCTGTAAGGGTCTCAAAAAAATGCAAACACTTTGCTTACTAGAAACTTAATAAGTTTTTTTGTTAAATAGATTAAATGAAATGTCATCCGTTGAGGATATAAAAATATAGAAAACTTTCTAACGAGTTTTGTACTTTAAGTAGGCTAAATTTAAATACCATTTTGTGCGAACAAATAAAAAAAAACCAAAATTAATTCAATTATCCCAAACAGTTGAACCATTGAATTGAGTTCGTGCCTTAAGTCTTTTATTTTAAGGCTTATGTCTTGTTTCAATCAACAAACGTTTTTATTGTTGATTTTTATATTTTTTTTATTTTTTTTTGACTGTTCTAAGCTTCTATATACACATGTTCTGCTTGTTCTTGTTGCCCTGTGCTACCCACACGCGCGTTCGTGTCTTAAGTCTTTCGTTCTGCTCACTTCAATTTGTAATTGCGAATGCTCTAAACTAAGATGTTTCTCAGTCCCAATCAAGAGCCCATAAATGTCCAATTAATTAATCAATGTCAGAGAGAAGGAGAGGTAGCTATCAACAGCTTTTATGAGGGTGTTCCCATAGCACATAGAAATTTTGTAGATTGTGCAAATAAAACGTGATTTGTTTGTGGTTTATCTAATGGAGACATGATTTTTATCAGTCAACTGATGCATGAATAACAAATTTCAGCTTTGGGTTTTGGCCAAGTCAAATAGATTGACCGCCAAGTGATAAGACTACGGACCAGGGCGTACGTACGTGCTATGCACACACACACAGTTTTCTCTTAAGCCCCAAAAGAGACTCTCTTTAATTCTTTCTCTCTCTCTTTCTGCCCTGGGTCAGGTTGGACATTTCTTTGCTGTCGTTCAGCTTGTTGCTTTGCATTGCTAATGAAAATGTTATAAAACTGCCGCAACGGGCACGGGCACGATTCAGTTCATCTTCAGCCGTTGCCTGGTTTGGTTCTAGAGGTGCGTTTAAGTGCTCCTTGCTCTAGTACGTGTGCGTGTTGTTGTGCTCCTTCGTGTGGTCTAGAAACAATTAAAAAAATATATATAATAAATTTTTAATTGAAAAACGACAGACATTTATATGAGAACGTGATAACCCAAAGTGCATTTTGTCTCTCGTTTGCAGTTCAAGGATACAATTTGCCAAGAAACTGCAGTCCTTAAAAATAATAAAATTACGCACAGAAATGCGTTTCATTGTTGTAAGTACCAAACAGATTAAAAAGAAAAATACAATAAAATAAAATAAAATAAAATAAAATATTTTATTTTATGTGAAACTAGTTTAGTTTTTTTTTAGTGTGACCGCAATTAATCATTTATTGCTGGCGTTGGCAGCTTTTTAGCTGCTGTCTTGAACTCATTAACTGGCCGCGGCAAGTTTGTGCCTTAAGTCTTTTGTGGACAGCAAGTTCGTGCCTTAAGTCTTTCGTATTTAATTAGCTTTTAAAGCTGGAAAAAAAAAGCCTGAACTTTCACTGCGCAAAATTAGTTCTTTTGGCCAGAATTCTAATGCCAAATGTGTATATATGGCCTAAGGTATTAGCCTTAATATGCTAATATCCATATTATAAATCACAAAACTGAGTTTAAGCTCATTAAAAATCAATTTATTTTTTGACTACAAAATTTCTGAAGAGTTTTGTCAACAAGGCATTATAAAATCAGCACATGGCGAGTACAAATTCAGTATGATAATTCAATATCAATTGTTAAACGTGATAATATTTTCTGTACTGTAATGAAAAGTGAAATAGTCTTTTAATTTCTTCATATTATGCACTGCATTATTCATGTTCTTTCAGCTCGAAAAACGCCCTTAAAAGTACGCACAAAAGTGCGTCAGCGTCCGCTTGAAAACAAATTTAATAAAAACCCAAAAAAAAAATATTAAAAAAAAATTTAATTATAATTTTTATTGTGTAAATGAAATATAATGAAATCAATATGCTATAAACGTAGATGAGGCATGCGTAGGCTGCTCAATTGTAGCCTGACAAATGACAATAAAATTAAAATCTTTGGCAATTAATTGAGGGTTTTACTGAGAACAAGGCAAACACTTTGTCTAATTTTAAAGAAGAAATAAACTTTCTGTTAAAATTTTAGAAGCTCTCTATTAACATTGATTGCATATCATAAATCAATATAAAATTAAAAAGACAAGCCCACATTTTACACACTCCAATAGACATTTATTAGAACTCCAGCTGTGTAGCTGCAGCCCAACTTGAAATCTTAGAACTTTATTTTTTAACGTTCATTTGCATTTTGAGTGTGTTTTTCAATCTGTTTGCATTCGAAAAACATTAACCCAGTTTACGTATGCTTCGAACACGCCCTAAAAATAAATAAACAGACATCTGGCAAAATAATATGTATAATAAATTAACATTGAGAACAAAAGAAAGCTGACGGAAATACATCTTGGTCATCAGGCAAAAAACCAAATGCAAGCCAACTTGCAAATGCCAAAAAAAAATAAAAGAAAAAAAATTAAAAATTATAAAAAAAAATCTCAGCTTGTTTTTTGGAATCGTAACAGGTCGCTTAAGCGTTCTTGTATCTCTTTCGCTCTCTTGCCGAATGTTTGTCGCTTTTTGCCGCTTGGGTCAATGACACGCGATTTTGGCGCGATCTAAGTGACATTATGGGCTATGATAGATCGTCGTTATAGAGACTGTTTAGCGGGTGACAAGCTAACGGTTCAACAGGCAACAAACACACACTCATATTATTGAGTCGTCAATATTGATTTGGCAAAAAGCGACGAACAAATATTTGCTGAGCGTGAAGTTTGTTGGTTGCGTTTCGGTTCTGGTTCTGATTCTGATTCTTAATGTTAAGTTGTAAAGTGAAAAGCTGACAAAAGTACGCTTAAATGGGGGGCTTGGCTCTCACTTTTCAGCTCAAGCTTAACAAAAAAAAAAAAAGACAAACTAATTATGCAAATGTTGAGCAGGCGTGTAGAGTTCAAAGAAAGCCTCAAATTAGCGCATTGACCGCATTCCTAGACCTTGGCATCATGTTACAGCATCGACATATGAGAAGATATATTATAATATTGATTATATATTATCAATATCAAAGACTGTAGTAAAGAATATTTTGCTTTTTTATATAATCAAAAAAGTGATGTACTTTATGGAAAAGAAGATTACAACAATGTTTTCGTTGCAGTATTATCTAAATTTTTATATTTTTGAATATTAGGTTTTTCTTTATTTATAACTATAAATATTCGAATTTTGATTAATAAGTAAATCCGAATTATTGATTTTTTTTAGGTAAAAGAAATTTAATTCTAAAAAAAAGTAATAAATAGTCGTAAAAGGATTTTCATACAATGATTTTTTCGTTTGAAATATTTTTGTTAGATTAAATAAATGTCAATTAAAAGTCGTAAAAGGATTTTCAATCAATACTGGCATTTTTTTTAGTTAAAAAAAATATTTAAAAGTAAAATCATTTCTTTTTTTAATTTTTTCTATTTAATTTACATCTTTGTATTTTTTTAAATTTTTTAGATAAAAAAAATATTTTAAAGAAAATATCATTTTTTTTTTTTTAGTTTTTTCTATTTAATTTACATTTTTTTTTTTAATTTTTTATTTTATTATATATTTCTTTTTTTTTTATTTTTTTTTTTAGTTTCGTCTTAATTTTTTTTTATTGAGATTGAAAAATCAAACTTTCCGCATTTAGCTATAAAAGGATTTATAAAGGAATTTGAGTGCTTTTTTTAAGCAAAAAATTAAAAACCAAATTTCTTTGGACTATTTTTGACTTTTAATTTTTATTACTAAACTTATTACGCTTAATATTGCCTCAGCTTTATTTATAAATTAATTTATATAAAAAAAAAATTTTTTAAACATAATTTTGGCTTAAATTTATAAAAATTCTCTCTTACAGCTGTCGACGCTTTTGCTGGCCTCCTTGGCAGCTGGCCAAAACTTAGATGCCATCGAGTAAGTAATTTAATAATCTATAAGAATTAAATATTAACACTGCCTTGACTTGTGACTGTGTCATCTTTAAGTAGAAATTGAAGCACGCGCCTAGTATTGTGACTAAAAACCCAAGAATATTGTGACTAAGCCTATGATTAACATAATTATTAAAATGCGTTCTAACACACACATACACACACACAACTGCATTAGTTTACTAACAAATAGATACCAATGCGAATAGATCAACAAAAACAAACCCTAAATTTCGTTTGCAGAATACAAAAGCAACGGCTGATCAAATTTCCGGAAGAGTTTGATCCTAATGTGGCGCCACCCACGTCCGGCAAAGTGGACGAGGCCAAGCGCATACTTGACCAGATTGCCAAGGTGAACGAGGCCTTTGGCTATGTGAAGAAGAAGCCGGAACAGCCAAAGTTGCCGCCCATTCTCGACTCCAGTCAGTATTTGTTTCCCAAGCCGGCACATCAGCCCTTCCATGCACAGCAGCATCATTTCTCGGGCAGCAATGGCCAGACACTGTTGGAGCCTTCCATACGCGCTGTAAAGCTAACAAGGAATGCACCGGACAATGCTCCGTCTCAGCTTTATTTCCGACCCAATCAGGTGCAGCTGCCAAAGCCCAGTTCTGACCAGGAGGCGAAACAGTTGCCCGCACACTTTGTGATACCCGTGCATCTTTATAAGCAGAACAAGGAGCAATATTTACGGGAACATGCGCCGAGGGAGTATCGAGTCAAGGGCTATAAGATCATTGGCGATGTGGACAGCTTTTATGGCAAGGCAAAGCAAATGCTGCTGCATGAGAATGCCAAGAAGCAGGGCAAGAGTACGCCCAAATATCATTTGTTCTTCCTGCCCCGAGAGTTGGCCTTGAATGAGGATGGCTCGACCAAGCGTGGAACTATTACAACTACAATTCCAACAACCAAATTGCCGACATCCAACAAGGAATCTCGCTTGGATTCACGTGAAAAACAACAACAATCACAAATCAACAATTTGAGTTCCAGCAATCGCAAGCGAATTAATGTTAGCAGCACCACGAAGCCTTTGCGTCCCAGTGGCAAGGATGCGGAGCAAGCTCAGTCTATTGGCAGTCTACATGCCAATTCACCCAGCCTTAGAGTCACCTCTGCGCCCATTCACAACTCGGATCAGCTATCCACATTGCCGCCAGCTGGTGGACTGCTGCCAAATCGCAATCGTTTGAATGTGTTCCGTGTGCCCAGCGTCAATTTGGCTGAGATGCAGAATCAGACATCGACGGCCATTAAGAATGCCTTCCAGAATATATTCAAGATGCCCTTCCGCACGCCAATTGCTACGCAAGGAGCAACTGCCTCGCAGCCAACATTATTGCAGCCAATTCAAGCTCAGGAAAGCCAAGATGATTATAAGTGGGATGATGAGCGGGAGGGCGGCGGCGATGGCAGCGATAATAGCGATGCAACGTTGGAGCAACTGGAGAATACAGCTGCCGAACAGGATAGCAGTGTCGGAGCAGAGAAGCATTTGTTTGCCCACAAAACGCATCATCTGATGAACACCATTGGCACCGTGGCTACCGCTCATCAGGGCACACAGAAGCAGGCGCTGCGGGAGGGGGGCATCATTATACAACGCTTGAAGGTGCGCAAGGGCGGCATTGCAATTGCGGGGCCCGGAGGTGTGGCCACAGCTGGCAGCGGCGGTACAGCAATTGTCGGTCCTGGTGGTTATGCCCTGACACATCCACGTAGCCTGACCATAGCTGGTCCGGGCGCTAAAGTTATATCCATACCCGCTGAGGTGGATTTAAAGGATGCACTGCAGCGCACAGATGTGAATTCAAGGAGTTTTCCACGCGAGGGCAAGGTGGTGGCCACGGGACCCACAGTTTATTATGCACCGCCCACGGGCAATTCAACAGATGACGAGGAGGAGGAGGAACAGGAGGTGGGGGAGTTCGAGGCTTGAAGCTCAGTAACAGCTCAATTAGGATAAATTAATTTGTGAAATTGTGGCAACACTGCGTTCGTTTGTGGCGTTGCCAGACAGTTAGGCTATTTTGAGCTTTAGTTATTGCTATATTCAATTTTACTGTTAGTATTTTTTGTATAAGTATTGGTAATAAATGTTTGTATTTTGTAATTGTGTGCATTGCTTTCATCTGTGTAATCATCTGTATAATACGAGTTTTGGGTATATATAAACCGCTTTTGCATGCTAACTAACTACAATTTGAGCTGTAAATATGTATTATGAAACTAACTGCTATCCTTACCTCTCTTATGTTTCCTATGGCAACTCTCACTTCCTTCAAAAAATATCCATTATTATCACATCTCAATTAAGTGCGAGCAGCAGTGCGTATTGGCAAACCACAAGCCTTGAGACTTGGCCGCTTCGCAGTCCATTGCAGCCATTTGTTAATTATGTGGCACCTGCTTCTGCTCCTGTGGCAGATAAATTAGTAGGTGAGCCTTTGACACCATATGGCGCCTATATTGCCACACAAACACCACCGGAGAAACTTAAAGCAGCCGAAACCACAGAAAGGGTTGCACAAACTGAAAATGGACATCAGTCCAACCAGGGTGGTAATTTATTGCTGCTCAGCTCACCATACTATGCCAATTACTACTCACCATTAGTATATGTGGCGCCATCTGTTGATCCAACCAACGCAGCTCAGCCGAGTGCAACAACCAGCACCACAACCACCACAGCGAAACCTGCAACCACAAACGATATTGAAGAAGATCAACAAGATACGATAGAAACGTTGCAAAGACTACAAACTGCCAAGACACAAACCACAAACGATCTTAAAAGCAATGCGCGTTTACGAGCAGCCGTTAGTCGAATTAATTCCGATTATATTATAGAGGAAATTGTGGCTGTGCCTGGCAAGCATATCATCTCCAGCTCCAGCAGCTCCAGAGCCAACAGCCAGCAGCAATTGCGAAGACCCAAGCTGCACAAAGGCAGCAGCAACGGCAAATTGCGTGCACCACCAGTTAAAGTGGAGGCCACAGGACGCACCAGCAGCAGCAACAGCAACTTTCCCCAAATACCCTTTGGCACCTTCTTTCTTCCATATCATCCCGTTCAAGCAAAAGCCATACAGGCACACAAACAGGCAGCACTTATATTGGAACCACACTCCAAGGCTGTTGTGGGTAATGGTGGCACCGCCATATCCACGCCCATTTCAAGGGCGCTGCTCAAAAAGGGTGTGCCCACAAATGTCTACTTCAATCCTGAGGCTGTGGCTATTGCGGGCGTAGGTGGCAAAGCGCATGCAGCGGCCGATTTGGAACTGGACTTGTTTAACTGAGGCTTGAGTCTCTAAAAAGAGAGCTGCAAAAATATATCGATACTGCCGCCCAGTCGATAGTTTCGATAGCTAGATAGTATATATTTTAATTATTTGATTCTAAGCAAATTTTCATTAAATAGTTTGTTTTCTAGAACATTTTAGAGTAGATAAAAAATGTGTAAAGATTAAAAAAAATCCAAAACTATCGATACTATTGTCATCGGCATCGATTATTTAGCAGCTCCACTCTCTACTCAGCTAAGGAGAATTTTAAGTGTTCCTAATGTTAAAAACGCAACCAAAACTGTGTCATCTTTAGTTGTAAATAAAGTTGTAGTTAAATAATATATATATATACATATATCCTGTAGCTTAGTCGCCTTCTATATCTATGTAGAATTTGTTGTTTCCTATCCCACGCTTTGTCCATATACCACGCACAGCACCACAATTGTACAGGCAAAACCCACCCGCTGGCCATTCATAGCACTTTAACCACCCAACTCTACACCCACTAGACACAGAAGAGCCGCAACAGGTCCGCTGATCTTCGAGGAGCAACTGCCCTACTATGGCGGCCTGCGTGGTCAGCTGTTGCAGCTGCGTCCGCAGCAGGATGCCAGCATACGCAGTCGAGTCTTGCCACAACTGCGCGGCACACCAAGGGATGCAGATGATACCATTACCATATCGGCGGCAAGCATCTCTGCTGTGGCAGATGACAGCAACGGCAGCGGCGGCATCATCTCAGTTTCAGCCAGCGGCAGCAATTTCAATCGCATTCAAGAGGCAGCCGCTCGTCTGGTGGCCATACAGGAACTGGCCAAGCGCAAGGGCTCCTTCAGTGCCGAGGACAACAAGGTCTATGCGGACAGTTTGTTGGAGCTAGGCCAGGCGGCCACAGCTTTGGCTTTGCTGCAGCAAACCGGACAAATTAAGGACTTTAGCGTGTTGCTGCAGCCGGAACTGTTTGGTGGCAGGCCACAGAAACTGCCCTCAAACTTGGGTCTGGAAGCCAACAATCCCGCGGATCAGAAAATTGACGAACAAAAACTGGAAGAGGTAACCGAACAGCAACTGTCGCCCGAAGAGTTTCTGCCACCCAATCAAGAAGATCCCTATGAGGATGTCAATGACAGCGTGGCCGTAATGGCGCCCAAAAAAGATGCCGCAGTGGCTGAGGCCAAGCCCGTAGGTAAGTAAAAAAAAATAAAAATAAAAGTTTAATTTAGTCTATTTTATACAAGCAATCCCTTTAAATTATGAGAATCGCGGAGAAGGGCAGCAAAAATATTTTTATTATTTTTAAATTAATTTAATTTTTAAATTCCACAAAAATAAATCAATAATTATTATTATTTTGCAATTAAATTAAAAATAATAATTATTGACGGGATTCTTGAAAATAAATCGATATTTACGGTTCCTGCTAAGTTCAAATTTCTTATCTCAAATTTTATACTTTTTCTAGGTCTTTCCATTGCCGGTGAAGGTGGCGTTGCCTCCTCGAAGCCCAATGCTGTGGCACTCTCTGGTCGCAATGGATTAGCAGTGGCTTCACCCAAAGCCACAGCCATAGCTGGCGTTTCACCCGAGGAAGCGGCCGCTTTTAGCATAACGCTGCCAACACGCAATCAACTGGTTATCAAGACGCCCAATTCCGCTGTGGAGCGACTAAATAGCGATGATTACGACTACAATGATGTGCCACTGTCTGTGTCCGGTTTTCCACACACACGCGAGACGCCGCTACGCGGAGGAGGAGGCGACACTCTGGTCGAAAGATGGCGCACAGCCATTGCCGAGGAATATGCAGCCAGATCTAGAGAGGCTCAGGCTCAACGCAAAACACAACCCCAGGTCATTATAAGAGCAGCACCCAAGCGACGTCTGCATTATCAGTAAAAGGAAATGTGTGCTCAGCATCCGTTGAGCGTATTTAGAAGATTTCTGTATCCATCAATTTGCCAATAATAAACTTTGCATATCTTATTTATTTAACAATCTATCAATTATAATTATAAATAATAATTATTAGTGGAGGGCTATTGAATTTGTTTATCGAGTTGAATGTTCATTTTTAGTTTATAGAGAAATTATCGAAAATACCAATAAAATTGATGGGGTGATATAAATCGGTGATCGATGATCGATCTATGACATTGGAAGTATTAATAGGGCAAACTTTTGGCAATTAGTTTATATATATAATAAAAATAAAACAGGTTATTAAATTGCCTATAATATATCATCGATATTAGTAAGGAATATAAGGGATAAGCTACCATCAAGTTATTATAGTGCTTGCCTATCATTAATATCGATAGTTTTGATTAAATTCATAAAACAAGGAACAAAGAAAACAAAGCGATTTTGTAGAATTGAATGAAGCAAATGTAAATATGCTCTCACAAAAGGACTGAGCAATAAAGTTATTAATTTTAAAAATATATAATAATAATAACTTGAAATAATTTATATATTGCAGAAAAAATATAAAAGAAATGACGTTAATGGTCCTTCAACTTCTATTTTTAAGTCGTTCAGATATTATCGACATGTTAAGTCTAAAAATAGCAATCGATACTATCGAAAGTGGCATCGATAGAGATGGCATAAACACATATTTTAATACTAACTCAGAAATGAACATCGATACTATCAAAATTGGCGATCAATATTTTACTAACTCAACTTGTTGCCCATTTGATGTTTATTTCCGATGCAGAGGATCAGATGCTGCACATCTAATTGCCGCGGGCAGCGATTATATTTTATAACGAAATAAATTGTTAACAAAATAAAAAAAAAGAGGAAAAAATAAAAGGAAGATGTAAGATATAAGAGCGCAAGCATGTGCAAATCTTGATTAATCTTTTCCGCCAGCAGGCAGCATAAAAATAAATCTAAAAGGCAACTGCGGGGCCAAGAAGATAGAGTTGGAGTTGGAGTTGGTGCAAGAGCCTATGCACAATGTATTCAATTTGCACCTGAACCAGTTTCCCAGTTTTGTAGCCAAAGTTAAAGTCAAAGCCAAAGCCAATGCCAATGCCAGGGCTGCCATGATATGATCGTGCTGTCTGTCTGTCTGTCTGTCTATCTGTTGGTCTGTCAATGCGGTTACTTTGCAGCGCTTGACTTCTATTACAACGCACAGGTTTAACAAACTTCGCAAAAGAGCTTGACCAAGACCAAGAGGAAGACCAAGACCAAGACGACGACGAAGACAACGTATATGCAACACATCTACGTTGACCATCTGCCGCCAAGAATCCAAGAATCTGGAACCTGGTAGCTTCTACTGGCTGCAAACTTGTGCCTGAAACCAGAAACCCTCTGTGCAAGTGCAAACGAGTGTATATATGAATATACCCAATACGATTGTGAGTGTAAGTATATTGAGTATGAGTATTGAGTGCTTGTTATTGTTGTTGTTTAGCCAACTTTGGTCATTTGCCGCTTTGCTGCTCCTTTCTGGCCATGTTTTAAATTCCCCCCCGTCTTGCCGCTTTATAAAATTGTCTCTTTTCTCCTGCGGGAAGCTGTTGCTGCTGCTGCATGTTGCATGTTTATTCTTAGCTTGTTTAGCTGCTTGGGGGCACCTCTTCTTCTGGTTCTTCTGGCTTTGACTTTGGCTCGAGACTTTGGCTTTAACTCTTTGTTCTTGTGCCAGGTCAGTTAGGCTGTTGGCCACATTATAAAAGGCCCATGGCAGCCAACATTGGCCACCAGTTTCCTTGAAGTGGTCGCCGTGTCAAGACTGACGACTGAGAAGACCGAAGACTGAACTCTGAAGACAAAAGACTGCAGCTGTTGCGGAGCACACACATTCACACACACAATCAACACTCATCATTGTCTCTAGTACAACATTTTGTGCCAAGTTCAAGCATCTCTTGTGATTTTCATAACAAAAAAAAAAAATTAAATTTTTTTGTATTGCGGATTTTAAACGCGTTCTTAATATATTTTTTGGAAAGTGAACCCTAGTTCCCAAAAATAAAAAAAAAATAAGCAAATCTTGAAAAACTAAAGCGACAAGCAGCTGCCATAAGGTAAGTTCAGTTTAAAGTTCTCTTAACTTTTATTTAATTATTTTTTTATGCCTGCCCTAATGTGAAGTTCGTGTTCTGTGTTTGAACTTTGTGCAGCATTTAGAAAGTTATATCCATGAATTTAGCACAAAAGCATAGAAAATCAAGCATAATAAATCTAAGCTAGTTACCTGTTAAATATATTTTTATGTTTGTGTCATAGTTATAGAAACTAGTTGTTGGCTACGGGAAGTAAGGGCTAGAAATTTATTAGCCAAGAAGCAAAACTATAATGTTTTCATAGTTAATAAAAAATAAAAATACATAGTTAATTAAATAAAATATTCAGCAAAAGAATTGTCTTTTATAAAATATGGTTTCTAACTGATTTTTGTGGTAATTTAATTGCTAAATAAATTAACAGAAATTTTCAAAATCTTTTTTACGTGATCAGATGAGTATTTAGATAGAAAGATATAAAAAAGTATATTTGTTGTTTCAGCAAATATTTCAATCTACACATCGAGCCCAATGTGCAAAATTATCGAATACTGCATATTTTTTTAAAATTTAATTTTTAATTCAAATTTATTGCAAAGCCCCTGACTTTTCATATAAAATAAATATTACAGTCATAACTATTATTGTTGTAGAGAAAATACAGAATTAATTTGGTATCATTCAACAGTAAACTAGGTTTAAATAAAATACAATAACTTTACAAGGCCTATGTGTAGATTAAAATAATTTCTGAATATAAACAAGACCTTAAAATTATAATTATGACAGAAATTTCCATCTGGTTAAATATGAAAGCCAATTCACAAGTTATTAAATATATTTTGATGAAAAAAATTATAACAAAAAAGAAATTATTTTTGTATTCGCATTTTAAAAAGATCATGAGTTTTTCAATAAACAAATTAAATATTATTTTCTTTGATTGGTGCTAAATAAATTAATTCAATTTTATAATTAAGCTTTAATATTGTGCAGGCTGTAAAATGAGTAAGAAATGAATTGTCGATTTTTGTAAAACCCTGTTCTGCTATTTACCTTTTAAACATGTTTTTTAATATACATCAATTTAAAATATTGAATATATTGCCAATGCTTCATTTTTTTTTTAACAAACATATGTATCTTAAATTTTTTAAGAAACTTTCTTTAGAAAACTGCGATGCAATTTTGTTTTTGTTATCGTTGAAATAAAAAAATTTCAGTTTTATCACTATAAAAATTTCACAATTAATTTATTAATGAAGAAAGATAAATTTTTAAAAGTTTTTCAAAGTATTAATAGAACGACCAAAACTAAAAAATGAAAGTTTTAGAAATCTTGAGTAAAAAAGAATTATTATGATATTATAAAAGACAGACAGAAAACTTGACTTTATAAAAAGCAAATTCCACTTTATTCCTTTATAAAAATAATTCAAATTATGCTTTAATGATTTAATGCACAAATTAAGCTATAAATGTTTGTTTTTGCTGCAAATCTATTCATTATATACATATGCAAATATACAAATCAGTTTTACGAGAACCAAACTCAATATTTGCTTCAATTTAGCATTATACAAGTACCACACACATATCAATATATTACTATATTTATCAGTTTATTGTTATCCTGGCATTATGATTTTATATAACTTTTTTTAAGACCGCTTTTCACTATAAAATTCAATTTAAATAGCCTATTAAAATGCATAGTCTCCTGTCATCAAACAAAATTCTTAGAAAACACTTGAAAAAGAGATTTATATCTTAACTATATTTAGAATACAAAAGCAAGAATTCTCAGTAGAATTTACCCACACTATTTTACATAAGTAAGTAGCTTCCATTTTCCTGAAGACACAATCTCAACATTGTTCACAGTAAACGCTCCTTAAAGGCAACAAGAATTTTTGCCAACTGCAATTTTTCAAGTAACAACAAAATTACTAGGAATAGGCTGCAGCAGAAGGTAATTTGATGCGCTCAGATATGATCACAAAAAAAAGTACTTTTAAAGGCAAACCAGTTATTAGCTTGGCTTATACACACACACACACACACACACATACAGACTTTGTGGAGTATAATCAAAAAGAATTGGCCAAGAGGAGAAGCTAGGCAATCATTAAACGTTGCCTGGCAAAAGTTGTTATTATAAATATATGTACACTAGAAGCGACGGCATTTTGTGGAGCCAATCAAACAGATAAACCGGTTAATAGTACACCAAACACACACACACACACACACACATGCACACACATCCTGTGGCCACTTTTATATATTTAGAATGGACTTTGGCTGGGCCAAAACTATAAATAGACCAGGCTAATACTGGACATACCAGTTTCAAGTATTTTTAATTGGAAAAATCGTAGTTACATACTTGTCTTTTTACCCCCCTTCCTTCCCTTACCCCCTCTAGCATAATATGTACATCTTAGCGCTGTTCTGCCTGCTGGCAGTGGGCTGGGGGGGCCAAGCCAAGCCACTGGAGCCTGGCCAGCATATTGTCATTGTAACGCCACAGGCACAGGTGCATCTGGAGCCAGCGTTGCGCTATGTCCATGGATTGTCACCATTGGCCCGTGTCTCAGGGCCACATCATGAGGAGACCATTGTCTATGTGCCAGCGGGTGCAGCTGCCGCTGTGGTGCCCACTGTGGCCGAAGCCGTGGCCAGTGGACGTGCCAGTGGACCCTTCCTGTTGGCCGCCGAACCCAAACAGAATGAAATACAGGAAGGCATAACTGCCTCCCAGGAGCAGGGACAGGCCATTATACAGAACATAGTCGGACAGGCTGGACAGGCAGCAGCTGGAGCGGCAAGTGCTGCTGCTGCCTCTAGTTCTGGCTTCTTTCCCGCATTGTTTCCACCCAGCGCCGCCAAGGATGAACAGCAGAAATTGAAGACCGAGAAAATTGAATTCATTGAAACGCCGGCAAATACTCAACCCCTGATAGCTGCCACAGAGGCACGTCATTTCTACAGCCTGCCACAGGTGTATCATACGCCAGTTGTCGATGTTGTCCACGCTCCAACTGTCTATACCTGGCCCATCTCTGCCATACGTGCACGCAGCATTCAAACTGAGGAGGAACAGGCGCCCATACAATCGATTGAACAGCAACCCGAGGCAGGATTAGCAGCAGCAGAGCTGCCGCAACAGCTGCCAGAGGCTCAGCCACTGCTCAAGGAGCAGAAGCAGCCAGAGCAAGCGGAGCAGCAATTGAAACAACAGCAGCCGGCAGAGATCATCATTCCTGCAGTCGCCGAGACCAGCGAATTGAAATCAGAGATTGCCGCACGTCAGCTAAAGAAAAGCTCAGAGGAACCCGAATTGCGTAAGTGTTACAATTACAATTCTTCCACAAAATAAATATAATAATTATTATGCATGCATGTCGAAAAAAAGACAAGCAAGAATACTAACATCTCCTCCACTAACGTCGATCAATTCGCCGAACCGAGCCAAATTCTCGCACATGATCGCCTAGGCACATATAAAAATGCCACTTCGGGCGTGTCTGTTGAAATGCTTATATTTCCGCCGTCTCTTTATCGATTTCTATGATTAATATCTTAAAAGACGCACAATTAATGCAACTATGTAAAAGCAAAGAAAAGAAATACGAAATAATTTTTTCGACTTTTCCTCGAATTTTAAAGTCAAAAAATCGTAAAAAATACCGCACAAAATATCATCATTTTCTAAATTCAAAATCAAATAGTTACAAAACTAGTAATTTAAACTAAATAAAGTATATGTATGAATTATAGTTCCTTTTATTAGCTTTTAGAAAACTTAAAGCATTTAAAAATCGGCTGTAAGATTCTCGAGTAATGCTAAAATCTGTAGGCTTGCCTCTGAAAAAAAGCTAAAAAATAAATACCAGATTTCAAAAATTTTCTAAAAAAAGTCTCACCATAGAAAAATTTTTAAAGTGGGTTTTCGTCATCTGGGGTATCAGAAAAAGTAGGTTTGGTCAAATATACAAAAAAAAAGCTAAATTTTGTTACCTAGTGTAATTATTGAAATTTTTAATTTAGCCCCATTGGACAAAGAGCCAAAGCAGGAGCAGAAGAATATACAACCTGAATTGGGTAAGTATTAATATGTAGCAAATAAATTATAATTTTATTGAAATTTTAAATTTTTAATAGCCCCATTAGAAGAAGAGCCAAAACCAGAGCAGAAGAATTTGCAGCCTGATTTGAGTAAGTAATAAAATGCCTTAAATTAAATAAATTATAAAAAAAATATGAAAATTTTTTGATTTTTTAATAGCCCCATTAGATGAAGAGTCGGCACAGGAGCAGAAGAATATATTGCGTAAGTAGTAGCATAACTGGCGTCAAATAAACTATAATTTTATTAAAATTATTAATTTTTAACAGCTCCATTGACTGAAGAACCCAAACAGAAGCAGAAGCAGGAGAAGCAGCTGGAACAAAAGCAGGAAAAGCAGCTGGAGCAAAAGCAGGAGAAGCCGCAAGAGCAGCCGCTAGACAATCAGCTAGAGCAAAAGCAAGAGATAAAGCAGCTGGAGCTCAAGCAGGAGAAGCAAGAGAAGCAGCTGGAGCAAAAGCAGGAGAAGCAAGAGAAGCAGCTAGAGCAGAAGCTCGAACAGCCGCAAGAGCAAAAGCAGCTGGAGCAGAAGCAGGAGCCACAGCAGCAGCTGGAGCAGAAACAGGAGCCGCTGCTCAAGGCCATAGCCATTCCGGCGGCCGTACCGGAGCCTCAGGCTTTGATTGTGGAACCAGCTGCGGCACCAGAGGCTGCTGCGCCCATTAATGAAATTGACACTAAGCTGACGCCAGAGGCCTAAGTAAGCCCGCACACACACTCGCACACCCAACACAAACACACACACACACACACATATACTATGGGGCAACTTTGGTACTCTTAAAAGATTCTTAAAACTGTTTCGTGCCACTTGGCCCTTTGGGCCTGGCCGTGGGTTATAATACATTTAGTTTAATAACACAAGTCGAACAACAAACATTTTCCAACTTCCGACATTAATTAACAGCAATAAAAGGCGACAAGAAAATCATACAAAAAAAAATAAATACAAAAAAAAAACTAAATATAAATATATATAAAAATCAAAACAAAACATCTACATATACACAAAAACACAAACAAAACACACACACGCATATGTTCATTCAAATCATCATCATCATTCATTATATTCATAACCATAACAATTGAAAAAGTAAAACAGAACAATAAAAAAAAAGTGAATGTAAAATGTAAAATGAGTTTTTTCCCAATTATTTATTCGCAAGAATTATATTATATAGGGTGCAAAACAAAAGACTCTGGCAACGAACTTGCATGCGCAGCGCAGCGCCAAACAAAAGACTTGCAGCAAGGCGTGCAAGAATGCTGAGAAAGGCTGCATAACGAATTTTCTTAGTATAAAGAACTTGGTAAGAGCTAAGAAATTGGTAAGAGGTAAGAACTTGGTAAGAGGTAAGAACTAAGGTCCCCTTTTAGAGGTCATAACACAGAACAGTTATTACTTCAAGTTGGAAATTATAAAACACACACAAACATGAAATTGCTTAAAGAATATGTAGAACTTTTATGAACTTATCGGAAAAAACATTTTCTTCATAAAAAATAAATTAAATTTCACTATAAATATATATAAAAGGCAATCCAATTTTTAATAAATATGGACAACAATAAAAACGAACGCAAATAAAAAATTTTTCAAAGAAAATTTAGATCTTTTATGAACTGTTATTATTGAAGACAAAATAATTGATATAAAAAACCAAAAAAAAAAATTAAATAAAATAAAATGTAATTTCCTTTTAAATAAGTAAATAAAAGTTCAAAAATTTTTTTGAAAAATAATTGCGTTGATTTTCGAAGTCATTAATTATGAAGCTGTCAATTAAGCAAATAAAAGTGGTGCAGTGGGCAACTTTTTACTAATATATACTCTATACCAGTGAATTAATGTAGTTTACAAGGAATCATATAGCTATAATTTTTATATATAAGTTAAAAAAATTTTGGCAATCATAGGTATATATATAAATATATTAAAGCTTGTACTTACCTTGATTTAAATACTAGCTGTAATTGTTTTTATGTATGTGTAATATAGTGTATATAGTGTAATGTCGATTACCTTGCGATTATCAATAAATTTGTAATACAAATTTGTTATTTTTTCTGTGAAAATAGAGTAGAAAAATTAATTCAAAATATCATAAAATCATAACAATCATAAATTTATATAAAATATACAGAAAAAAAAAACACATAAACTGTTTAATTAAACCGCAAAAGCTGTGAAAATAGTCTTAAATATTATTAGATTTCAAATTTCAAGAACAAGTTTCAAATAAACATTTAGTAAAAGTTTTATACAAATATGTAGATAATATGTAGTAATATATTAGACAAGCCTTGGGAGAGTTAGATCTTATACTTACCTTAATAATCAAATAGTTGAAGCAACTAAAGAAATAGCTATCAGCTTCGAATAACCCAATTAGATCTTCAATAATAAAAGCAAGCTAAAAGGCAATCTTAAATTAGTTTATTATATTTTTGTAAATATTTTCTTAGCAAAAAAACTACAACAAAAAAGAAAATTCTTTTCTAGAATGCGCCCAAAGCTGATTCTCTCAAAATGAGCTTTAACTCAACGTATATAATATATTATTTTTTAATATACTTGCAGAACTTGTGTGTTAGGTCAGTAACACAACTGCCCTACAATAAGAGTTGTCCAGGCAAGCAACACCCACATGCCACATGCATAATTATGCAATGCACCAAAGTCACAAAACTGCTGACTGGGAATTTGTTGACCTACACCGTACAACATGTAAAAATATTGCACATATTAGCCCAGAGAGTTTTAAACATAAATCGCGCCCTGTACACTGCGCTGCATACTAAATACCTTGAAGAAGACGTGCCCAGCCATAAGCTGCTCCAAAATGTGAACAACTCAAATGTTACAAATACATTTACAAATGGAGCGTGGTTTTTTATTAAATATTTTAAACTATATTAACGAATAATAAATAAATATAGCTTTTATATATATAAAATATAATATAATTGAATGATTGGCGACTGAAGAAATGGTAGAAGCTAGAAATCTATAATTTTTACTGTAGTTTGATATTTTATTGTAGATTGGTAATCGGAAAAGATTTGCTCAAAAATATATCGGTAAGTGGTTGGAAAATGCATTTGAAAATTGTATGAAAATCTCAGCTGAAGCAGTGGGCTACAATCTTATTAACATTGTAGAATATGATTAAATATGATTTTTATATTTGTTTTTTGTTGGCCGAGAAAGCTATAAATTTATAAATTTCCGTATCGAAAATTTTGTAAATTAAATTAAATTAAATATAACTTTGAAAATGGCTAAACTTTAAATTTAAATACAATGATTTTATATTAATCCTCGCCCACTGTTATATATGCAGCATCGTTGTCCTCTGCAACGACTATAATATCTGTTGTTGTGGCACTAACACTTTGTGTGGTCAATTCCAGCACTTGTGGCTCCGTTGTGGCAAGTTGTTCATCTTGCCGCACTGGTCGACTGGTATCCGTATAGCGATATATGGAGAAATATGTTTGTATGCGTTGTATGAGATTCTCCAGCAGCGGGGGAAACTTGTGCTCCACACCATCGCCATACATCTTGATATTGAGCTTGTCTTGACCTTCGACGGGTGCCAGCTTCAATGCTTGCAACACGCTGCGCAACAGCAGTAAATTCTGTACATTGCTGCCACTCTGATTGGGTGCACGTCTCAAGATAAGTGTGCCATTTGGCTTCAGCTCCAGATAGCCAAATTTCTCAGCATCCAAAGGCAATGTGAGATTGAAATTGTTTTTAGCCAGCGGCAAGACAGCCGCCGCCTGCAGCGCCGGTAAAAGCAGCAACAATATGAAAGCTGAGCTTAACTGCATCTTTTGTGTATTCTTAAGATACTTTTTTATGTTTTTTTTTTAACTTTAATTGTCTGTTTTAGCTGTGCTCGGATTGTCGCTTGGTATTGCACTGATTTTGTATACACATTGTCTCTGGCACTTATGCGCTTTTTTTGTGTGTGTAAAATTGAGTGTTGTTTGCTTTGGAGTTATTTACCTCTGGGCAACTGGCCAAGTTTACAAAAAAAAATATAAAAAAAAATGCGTTAACTCAATATGCTCGCACAGCTCTTGGCGCTCTTCAAATAGCTTATTTTTTTGCTTAGTGTTTGAGTTATTTATTTGCAAACAAGTTAAAATATTTGTCAATTTTCTGTTATACATTTTGTAGCTATTTTTTGCGTATACGTAATTTTTATAATATCACAGTGAAAGTGGCAAAAAAAAATTCTTTTTGATTTTTGTAAAGTTCAAATATTCAATTGACGTCGCGCCATAAATTTATCATAAAAATATATTAACTGGCGACATTTTTTTGTTTGTTTAATAACAAGATATTTAAAAAGTCGCAAAAAACCGGCTCTTGGAAATTAGGTCTGCGTTTTTATTTAGACTTTTGCATCATCGGCAAAAGCAGCACAAATACAAAACAAATTGACTTACAGAATGTTTCAAATACAAACTGAATCAATATATTTCGACAGAAAAGCAGCCAAAACGTAAATTCCACAAATTGTCTATGTTTTCAGCCAACAAAAGCAAATTTAATTCATAAAAAAAAGCAAAAATTAAAAACAACATAAATAAACTTTAGCAGACCCGATTATCATAATATTGTTGCCAACTACTAAAGATGTGTTTTAACCTGTTTGGTGATTCATCATTAAATCTAGAACCTTTTGTTTTTGCCAGCTAATGAAGTTCGGGCGAAAAGAACGCAGAAGACGCAATTTTTATATGTTCAAAAAAAAAAAAAGATTATTGCATTTAGAAGCTACCGACTATTAAATACTCGGTTTCTACTATATGAACAGTAAGCTTGGCTTTAATATTATTCAAATGATTTGTCATCTTTATCTTTATTCTTTGGTTAAAACTTTCATTTAGTAAAAAGATTAATTGGCACTTGTTAAAATACATATAGATTTTATTCATTTTTGAAGGCAGTAGTGGGCATATAGATAAATTTCTTGTTTATTTATTTAATACGAACTTATGCCGACATGTGTACTAAATTTAGTAGCTCTAACTTTAATAGTCTCTAGAAGAGACTGCATTCAAACGTTGGGACATTGCTACACTCTCAATATACTCCTCTTTGAGCATCATTTCGACAACCGAGCATATAAATAACAAAAAACTAAAAATAACTAATAATTTTATTTTAATATTATTAATGATTAATACAACTTATAGAATACCATTCATTTCCTTAGCCCAAGCTGCGTCAGAGCTGCTCGATGATGTGGCAAAACTTAAATTTGTTTTATTTGGTCAACTTAAAAAAAATACTTGTAATACTTTGATTGCCAAGCCTCAAACCTTGAAGCGTGCAGTTTAACTATTATTTAAATAGAAAAATCATTACATTACATAAACAAAAAAAATAACTACGCAGTTAGAGCAGCGCAGCCCTTTCACGTTCTACAAATCCCAAATAAAAACTTAAATCGAATTTAAATTAAATGCCAACAAACAAAAGACTGAGGCAACAAACTTGCAATTAATACTCATTGAAGATGCCACTCAACCGGACATTTGATAGCATACGTAGAGATATGATTACCCCCAGCAATACCATCTAATTATGCATAATAATATCAGAGAGACGTCAACTGTCTAAACAGAAAACTTCCGCTCATCGTTGAGGCTTCTCTACAGGAAACCCAAGCCCAAAGCAAAAGCCCAAAGCAAAAGCACTTTGCATTAATTAGAAGTAAAAAATAAATAATTGATGGAAGTACTCAAAAAATGTTTAATATAAAATAAATCACAGCTCGTTGGCAACAGTTCTCATTATCTGTATCTGTACTCGACAATGTGCTACCCCATTCTATAAAAATTCTATAAAAGATGCTTACAGCATTTACCATTTTCAAAACTCTTTAAAAATATATTTTTTAAGTGTGCTCTGAACTGGTTTATTAAGCTTGACCAGCTTAACAACTTCTTTGCAGTTATTTTCTAGAATCATTTATTTATTTACTTAACGCGCTCATCTTAACATTTAATATCGCAAACGGAACTTCTGATACTTGGTTACAAAAAAGCCACTTAATATTTATAGTTAGTTACATAAATTTATTAGTTTGAACAGCACATAATGGTTGGGAATTTCTGAATGATTCTACACTCAAGCAAAAAAAAAATAATATTGCCATTTAAATGTTAATATTGTGACAACTATAAAATGTTAATTTGTTTATTCTACTTTTAATAAATTCATTTTAACCGATATATTTACTACAATCAGGCAAAAAAAAGCATCATATTTGGCCAGTTCTTATATTCCAATATATTTCATTCTGTTTTTAATTAATTTTTTAAATAAAACAGTCAAAAAATAACATCATATTAGGCTTGTTCTCATATTCCAATACTTTTTATTCTATTTTTAATTAATTTTGTAGATAAAAATCTGTCTATTAGAGGGCTTTTTCCATTTTCTATAATATATACTTATTATTCCAAATCGCTGAAAATATTGTGTTCTAGTTTTGGAATAAAATACATTTTGCATTTGTTTTTTTTTAATATATTCAAATTGTTTTTAATTTATTAAGATAAAAGCCAAAACTTTTAAATGTTTTATGAAATTTATAACACTTTAAAGAATCTAAAATGGTGTCTAATTGATGTTTCTTTTAAGAAACGATTCTTTAAAGAATTACTCAGGAGTTACTGAAAACTTATGAAATTAATTAATATTTTATTCCATTAATTTTTGTATTAAAAATCTAAAATAAATAATAATTTAAGTTGTTGAAAAATAACAGTAAGATTAAATGATAAAATCCAAAAAAAAAGAAAAATAAAAAAAATTTATCAGATTGCAGCACAACAGCAAAGTTATATGTCAAACGTTTACGAATGCCACACAAAGCGGAACTAAATATTTAAATGATGGCCCGCGTTGTAATATTAACAGATTAATCTGTGAAACATTAGTAGACACAACATGCCCTTCCTTCATTTTTATTTACAGGGTATTTAATAACTGACAAGCGACGAGCACACCGAATGCCACTTAAACTGCGACAGACACTTGCGGGTGCCTGTAAGTCAAACAAAATATATATAACAACAACTACAACAAAAAACAAAAAAAACAGAAATAAAAAAAATATCAATAATAAAAAAAAAGCTAAAATAAATATTATTTAATAACTAATTGAGCATACACAGACATACATACATATATCTATAGAACAAATGATGCGAGCATCTTCAACGCGTGAGAAGTGTGATTTTGAGCGACGTTGATGATGAACTTCAAATTGTTTTTGTTTCTGTTTTTTAGTTGTTGTATTTTGTATCTAATGTTATTGTTGTTATTCGTATGGGATGGGATTGGATGCTGCTGAGTAAGAAACCGGACAGCAGCTAAAAAGCTACGCCGCACATCTTCATTCAAAGCTCGGACGTTAATTTTATGCAAAAAGCAAAAAAACAAAAATAAAATACAAAATGCCAAGCAAAAGTTAGTATAAAAGCGTTGCTTTTAGGTATTTAGTTATTAGTAGCACGCAAACAGCAGAACAGTGATCTTTATAAAAATATATAGAATATATATTTCAAGTGATATATAAAACAAGTTTCACAAAATAATGAAGTGTTTCATTTTAGCCGCATTTTTGCTGGTTAGTAGACAAAAAACAAAATATAATATAATATGCATATGAATTGACAAACAATTTATGACAATTTGGATAAACGATAACACACACACAAATCTGTTTATAAATCGAGAAAAACAATTAGAAATCCGGCTTTATTGTAATAAATGTCAAATGTGAAATGCAAATAAATGTTTTGCAAACACTATAAATATCAATGTGCAAATTTGTTACACGTGCATTATCAAGGAAGTTAAGCCCCAAAAGTCTATGCACACTTTTGATGACATCATCTTGATATTTTTATAAAAAAAAAAAAAAAAAACGCTGTGAAGCGTGGCATAATTTTAATATGAATCAAAATTTTCAAAAGTGCCAAAATTATATTTTTATGTTTTTTTTTGTTTACAGGTCAGTCTGGCCAGCGCTGAGAATATATTTAAGATCAACATAACGCCAGAGGAGGCGCAACAATATTTGAATAGTGCGCAACTGCGTGGCGTCAATGAGATTGAATTTGCGCCCAAGACGGGTGAGAATCCGCTGCCGGAGGCGCGCAATGAGAAGGGTGAATTTGTCTATATGGGTCGTGTGATTGAGCATCCCGAGGATTATGTTGAGGAACACTACGATGCGCATCAATATCATGGCCAGGATGGTCTGGGACAGTATGTGTATGGCTACAAGGATTGGAATCAGGGCAAGAACGAGAAACGCGATGAGGCGGGCACTGTCAGCGGCTCCTACAAATATGTGCAACCACATGGTCGGGATTTCATTGCCACGTACTATGCTGATAGAACTGGCTTCCATGTGGAGGATAATCGTCCGGCACATTTGAAATTGCCAGCCACCAAGACGCCAGCGGTGCTGAAGGCCGAGGAGGAACATTTTAAGCTGTGGGGTGAATTGGCCGCCGCCGCTGGCCACAATCCCGATCCCTATGCAGCGGAATATCAACAGGAGGGTCACTATGAGCCCACCGAGGCGGAGACACGCGAATATGTGCATGAGGAGAAACCCTATGTGCCGGGACCAGAGGAGACGGGCGAGCCCAAGGGTTTCTTCTATGCCTTCGATTATAATGTGCCGCTGTTGCGCAACAAGGCGGAGCGTGAGGAATTGGAACATTTGCGTTCCATTAACAACAAGGAGGAATAGGATATAGTAGATCCTGATTGTACATAGAAATAGCGTAACTCTAAATATTTATTCGAAGATATTAAATAAACCAGCAGATACTTAATACATTTCTCAAATACGTTCTTTTATTTTGTTTGTTTTTTATTACATATATAAAATGTGGTTTGGTTTTTTTTTTTATTTTTGTTTTTAGCCCGCCCACTTGTATATAATTTCATTGTTAATCTTAACTCTTTAGTTGTTGTTATATTTCTTTTGCGTTTTTTTAAATTATTGTTTTCTTTACATTTACAATTAAACGCAATCATTTTTGTTTTAATATTTAATATTTTATTTGCTGCTTTTCAAGTAAAATTATTGCTTTCGCTTTTGCTCTTCAGTTGCAAGACATTAAACTTAAATTAATTGTTTTCAATTTTTTTAATTATATAATGTGATCAAGTTTTTCTTTCTTAATTTGTTGTCGTGCACCTAATTTAAACTAATTTACACGAGCATTTTGTTCACTTACAAACAGTTACAACTAAATTTAATGTTAATATAGTGTTAATTTAATTTTATTTCTTTTTTTTAACTCACATTATAAACTTAGTTTCATTTAAATTTATATATATGCACTAAAATGAATTTATTTTTGATTTTTTTGATTTTAATTTTTATCTTTAGCTTTCGATTTTAATTTATGTTTATTTTTGCTTTGCCATTATCATTTTTTATGGCACTCTAAAGGGGCGGGTTTCGTTTTAGAAAAAAAACATAAATATTTTATTTATTTTCAACTGAGTGTGTGAAATTTTGTATTGCATGCTTTTGGGCGCAGCGAAAAATAGAGAAAAATAAAATCCTTGCAGAGCTTAGTTATTAAATAGTTGCTTAGTTTATAACAATATCATGGGGAAATTTGGAATTTTTTATTGCAAATTCTTGCAGAATCTAATAATGTCACTGACTATACCTGGCTGTGCATGGGAACCTAGCTGGCCGTACTGGAAAATCAAATTCCTGTCAGTGTCATTATTAAAAACTAATGTAATATTTTAAAGTCCGTTTTTTTCAGTAAACTTAAAGATTTTTAATATTTTTGATTTATGGAACAGCACTGATTGTTATTCAAAATTAAATAAAAAAGATAGCAAGCAAAAAAATCTCTCTTCATTTTTTTAAAATAGATTTTTGCACCCTATAAACCAAACAAAAGCCTGCAAGGATCTGTCAAAGTTCTCGTTTCGTTTTCTCATTTTCATAAATACTAATTATTTGACAATTTAAATTAAAATTAGATTTTTTATATTTAATTTTTGCTGATGCAGTATACATTTTGTGTACTAAATACTTTGTTGAAAATAGTTTTCGATGTTAAAAACAAAATTTGATTTTAAAATGAATCACAATTGAATTTCGTTAAAATGAAAAGCAAACATCATAAATAAATGCATGCATATAGATCATATATATCATGATTTATATATGCATGTTATCTATATATGGCAGCTTTGTTCAGTCCAATATATTGAAGTTTTTGCACTTGTTGCAGTTTTTTTTCAAGTTTGTAAAGTTCTATTAATTATGTAGTACAGTTTGAAATGTTATTCGAATTTTTGTTGTGTGTGTTTAATATATTTTTGTAAATGTTTTTTTGCGTGTTGAAGTTGATGTTGCGCTCGTTATAGAAAACGACAAAGGAAAAACAAAGTTAAAAAAATAAGTTAACAAATACAAAATAAAAAAAACGTTAAAAAAGATTATAGCTAAATAATTATTGCAAAAATCAGCTTAATAAAAAATTGGAAAAGGAGTTTAGGGAATGGATTTTGTATTGCACAGAATGCTGAGTTAAGTTCTGTTATTTTTTTTTCTATATAAAATATATGTTTCTACTTTTTCAGGTATTTTGTTAAAAAATTACGCAAGTAATTCGGAACTATTTTTTTTTTATAATTACTAAAGTAATTAATAATGATAAAATGTAATTCAATAAAGAAAAAATTAGTATAGAAATAAAAATAAAATAGCGTCTTAGAAGATATACCAATTGGCATAGTTTTATACCAAGGTATAATAGGTACTTTTATATAGAGCCTGTAACTGTCGTTCTAACCCGAACTTTAACTCTCAACTTCAAAGCATTTTGGAGATCATTGTGTGTGTGTGTGTGTGTGTGGGAAAAATTCGTAATACTTTTGTATTTTTTTTTTGTAATTTTTAAATATGATTTGTTTTTGTTGTGGCATGAGAATATATATCATGATAGAATTGTGAAGAGTTGTTAGCTAGTTAGTTGCATAGTCTCTAATTAGATGATGAGCATAGTGCAGTGAGTTTCTGAGTTAGTTCTGATATACACATACTTATATATTCTGGATGATAATTTGGCGCATGAGTTACATTTAGATTGCCATATTTATAGATGGACCTTAATTTTAAAGATGCATTTTCGTTATTTTTTCTTTTGTTTTATCATTTGTCTCTCTCGGTTTGTATATAAGGCAAACTGTATGCGAAACATACAAATATTGAACTATATAAATACATGTTTTGTTTTTTTTTATTTTTATTTGTATTTGTTTGATTTTTTATCTTTTTTACGTACATATGCCCGGGGGAAGATTTCAGGATGAAAGTTGTATGGAATTGGATTTGCTCGTATATATATTTTGAATACTATATATATATAGTATATAGTTATACATATAGTTTTGCATGTAAGTATGAATTGGAGAGCATGGCACAACTTTATAGATATTCATTTTATTTTTTTATTTTGTTCGCATTGAGAGTCTGTCGATTTGCTTTCAAAAATTGACTGATACAACTGTGTGTATATAGATATATATGTATATATAAACGTATTGTGTATATACTATATATATATATGTAAATCTTGTATATGCTAAACGTTCACGACTCTAAATACGGCCTAGGTGCTAAGTAGAGTGAAGTGCTAGTTTTGGATAGATTTATCTCTCGTTAATCGTTACTCGTTACACTTTACTCGCTACACTTTGCTCTTTAATCGTTAATTGTTACTCGATACTCGTTACTTGTTATTCTGGTTACTTACCAAACATTTTTGTTTAATAATGTTTATACTTAATTCTTTTACTTTGCCACCGCTGCCGCTGCTGTTGTTGCACTTGGCGCCACTTTCAGTTTAATGAACATATTATTATCATTATTGCTGCTATTTAAATCAAGCTTTTGCACTTCGCACTCGAGATTATTGATGCAGTTCTTCTCGTATTGTGTGGTGCCATTATCGGAGCTTATGGCATTTTTATCGCTTGTGGGCGTTTGTTCACTGGGCGCCACCTTCTTCTCCTTGCTCTTTTTCAATGCGTTTAATAGGGTTTTCTCTTTGCTTTTGCTTTCCTTGTGATTGCTATCCTTATCCTTGTGCTTGTTGTTTTTGAAACGCGGGAATATGCAACCATTGGGCAAAAAGCCGCCAAGTTTTTCCTTCTTGGCCGGCGCTGCTGGGGTGGGCGTTGCGGCTGGAGTGGGTGCTGTGGCTGTGGGGGGCGTGGCTGTGGTAGTTTGTTGAGCAGGAGCAGGAGCAGTAACAGCAGCTGTTGCTGCTGCTGCAGGCGCTGGCGCTGCTGTTGCATTTGTAAGCGTGCTAACGCCATTGCTAACATTATTGCCCTCTGGCTCTGGTTGTTGCTCTGGCTGCGTTGATGGATTCTCCAATTGCCCGCTTGTGCCATTGATGAGCACACAAACCGCATCCGTTTGATCGGTGCAACCATCGGTGCCACCAAGCGCTGGCTCATTACCAGTCGCCTGCAGTTGTTGTTGTTGTTCCAATTGGGGCTGCTCCTCCAGCTGCTCGCTGGCCACCTTATTATCCAGCTGTTGAGCAAATACGGCAAGTGTTATACCATTGCCACATTGTTGTTCCGCTGGCATTAGATCAGCATTATAAGCTGGCGGCAAACCTACATCCGCAGCTGTTGCGGTCTGGGTCGTCGAGCTGCCGGCACGCACTGCATCTGGCGATTTGGGAAACATTTGTTGTGTGGTAATATTTTGATAATGCTGCTGCTGACGCTGTTGCAGCATTTGTTCCTCGCGCTCACGATCACGCTGCGCCTGCACAGCATTCCACACATCCTTAAGCTCGCCCGAAATGTCGCGATCCTTGAGTATGACGGCGTTTCTGAATTAAGATTTATATTTTCGGATTATTTAAAAAAGCTACGGCAAAATAGGGATTGTGTATACGTACCTGACTAGTTTCACGCCGGGATTCATAGCCTCAACAAAGTCACACATTAGCTCAACCATGGCACGTCGTTCCTCAGGATCTTTGCTATGGCGTCCCGAATCTTTGAGCACCTCAGGATTGGCCATAACGGCAAAAACTATAGGCGGACTGCGTGGACTACCAGGTGGTACCTGAAATTGGGAATTTAGTATAATAAGAAATATATATTTAACTGGATTACACAGAGAAAAAAATTGATGCAGCAATTATGCATAACATTGAATCTTCAACAATTTTAACGTAACGTTAATAATTTTATAAATTTAAAATTTAATTTAAAAATCAGTTATTAGCTCTAGTTTAAAAACTTTTTCTCGTTAAAAAAAAATGTATTTATTTTTACTTTATTTAAAATTCTTTAAAAAAATAAAAACTCTTATTTTATTTATATTTCAAGGAAATAATCAAAAAATAATTATTTTTGGCTCACAAAAAATAAACGTAATAATTTGTTATATATATAAACAACTTTTATATTAGGTTTATATTATTTCCCAAAAAAAATAAAATACGTTTTTCGCAATTTTAATAGATTAAAAAATTAATTGATATTTTTAAGAATTATCAAAATAAAATTAAAATTTTCAAATGCAATGCTTGTTATAAATTTTGTTATTATACGCAAGTAAATAATTTTTTCGATAAAAAAAAATTAAATTAAATAAAATAATCTTAACTTAAACTTACTGTCTATGGTTAACAATTCACAGATTGTGCATAATATATAAAATAATTGTGCAGAAAATGCATTAGTTCGATATTATGCATTTAAATTTTTCTCAGTGTACACCTTAACTTACACGCATGCCACCATACAAGGGTATGGGATCACTGGGCTCCTGTGGTATGACAATCCTTGTCCAGCTTAAAACATTGATAAACAGCTCCTCGCCCGTCTCTGTCGTGGTGCGTATGCACATATGCGGCTGTGGTGGGTTCTTAAAGTGCCGATAGGCGCGTGAGTGTCGATAACTGTGTGGTGGTGGTGAAGATTGCATCAGTGTTAGGCCTAGGCCCATATCAGCTTGTGATTCTCCCTGCTGCTGCTGCTGTTGGTGTAATTGTTGTTGCTGTTGTGCAAGCTGCAGCTGTTGCTCCATATTATTGTTATTGTTATAGTTGTTGCTTGATGTCATAGTCTCAATGGTCTCATTTACGTCCACATCGTATGTAATAATGGCTTCAGCATCATTGGCAGTGCTGTTGTTGCTTGTGTGTTCGTTTTGATATTGTTGCTGTTGTTGTTGGTCTTGTTGTTGCTGTTGTTGTTGTGGGTGTTGCTCCTGTGCGGAACTTTCAGCTTCAAGTTCTGCCGCCGACATTTTTGTTTTGTTGTTGTTGTTATTTGCTGTTTATTAGCTTTTAGCAGTCTTTTGTTTTGTCGTCCTCTACACTGTTCTTCGTTCGGTATTTTTTTATTCACCCGGCGCTCTTTTGTCGCTGCCTTTCGTGCTCTTCTCTTTGTTCCTACACACACACTCTCACACCAAAATAAGCTCTGCTGCCGCTGCCAACTACAACAACATTGTGGCGGCGTCTTGGCGTCCTGTTTTCAACTTAACTTTTGACCTTTTGCGTTATTAATGTGTGTGCATATTACGCGACGGCTTCTTTGACATTTACAAACATTCATAAATATATATTGTCCTCAAATACAAGTCTTTATCGTGTGCACGCACACACACACACACACATACGCAAACACCCTTCAGTGCTCAACCCGCACAAGCACACATACAAGTGGGAGGAGTTGGTCGTTGTCTGTGAAAGAGAGAGAGAGATAGAGTGGGGGATGGGGGGATATTCAAAAGCAAAAGCAGAGAAAACATGAATATCAAAAACTTCAAAGTAAATGCATATACAATTGGATATTGCATTTTTATTATTTCACTTACACATTTCACGCGTTTTCATTAATAATAATGGTTTTCCAGTTTCACATTGCACAATACATATACAAAAACAATGTACATACACATACACACACAGAACTGAAACTGCGTTTCTGCTTCACATAATTTTTCCCCAAAAAAACACTTCTAATGCCTGCTGACTGCACCTTACAAAACAATGTGCCGACAGACGGCCGTGCGCTGCGCTGATTTTTATATTTAGCTTTTTAGCAGCTTTTCATTGCAGCGCACAGTGTAAAACATCCGAATTTTCCGACGACTTCCCAACATAAACAAAAAACTAATGTAAATGTGTTCAAAGTGGCCAGCTCGCTAAAAAAAATTGTGGGTCACAGTGCTGCCAGATGTAGCAAAAGTTATTTAACCAGTGTGTACATATAGCCGGCGCACATAACAGAGTGTGCACACATTCTTTACATATTCTGCATTCTCCGCCGGCGTGAATTTTTTGCAAACGAAAGCATAACTTTAAATTAAAAGTATAAACACGGCTTTTAATTGAAAAGCAAACATATTACTTAAAAAAATATTTAAAGTGTGACACTTTGCAAATTGTATTTCACTTTGCGAAAATTAGAAATCGGCGCCGAAATTAACGTTTTTTCCTCCTTAGCCATTGCGGCGCGGTGTGTGTGTATAACAAGATGGCGTCCTCACAAGTCTCAAACAAATCGGGCTCCGGCTGGCCAAGACGCGGTAGCCAAGGGCAAGCGGATGCCAGCATCAGTAATAATGGCACGCAAAAATTTGCACCCAATCAAGCATTGACCATAAATCGCACAATCAATCTGTAAGTAAAATATGGCATTAAATCACAATAGTTGCATTGCATTGTTCAAACTTTTGAATTGTTGCCCAGCAAGTCCTTTGGTTAAAACACAATAAAAACACACTCTAATTTATGCATATTATGATCAGCTACCCACTGACCAACTACACATTCGGCACCAAGGAACCGCTCTTTGAGAAGGATCCATCGGTACCATCACGCTTTCAGCGTATGCGCGAGGAGTTTGACCGCATTGGCATGCGTCGCTCTGTTGAGGGCGTGCTGCTAGTCCATGAGCATGGCCTGCCACATGTGCTGCTACTCCAGCTAGGCACCACATTTTTTAAGCTACCCGGCGGTGAGCTAAATGCTGGCGAAGATGAGGTAGAGGGTCTCAAACGATTGCTCTCTGAGGTAAGTTACTTAGTTTAAATCAAATGTGTACAATGCATAATTTTGGATTTGTTTTTTTGCAGACGCTGGGCCGTCAGGATGGCGTTAAACAGGATTGGATTGTTGAAGATACAATTGGAAATTGGTGGCGTCCAAATTTTGAGCCGCCACAATATCCATACATTCCACCCCACATAACAAAACCCAAGGAGCACAAGCGACTATTTCTAGTGCAATTACACGAAAAGGGTAAATATCCAATGTATTGTTACTAAAAGTGTTTCCGAATACAGCGTAGGTAAAAATAATGGAGGCTAACAATCAAGCAGAAAGTACATTTATTATTTATATACTTACATATATATTTCTATATATATATAACCTTGTTAAGTTATTGCCAAACCGATACGCTAACAAACCTCATGTCATATCTTTTTAATGCTGTTTAGATACGGACAGGAACGCCAGTTACGATGTACCCTGAGCTGAGCTGTTCCAATAGCGCCGTGTGTTGTCTTGTGTAATCTCTCACGCATCTGGCATCTGCCCCCAACCAAGCATAGAGCGAGCTCTCTTCCTCCAACGCTCGTGTTTCTCAGAATGCAAACAAACTGAACCAAAACAGAGACAGAAAACAGAATCTCAGAAATACAGATCGCAATATAATGGCCTGGCCGCATTTATATTTTACTTACATAGTTTGTCGATTCTAGTTCCAAAAAATGTTTGTTGTACAAATTCAAATTGTATTTTTGTTGCTCTCAGAGTTGTTGGCATATTTTTGTTATGATGATGTTGTGAGACTTTGCGCGTAAGCGCAAATCCCAAGAAATTCTTTTGATTGTTCTTATTCTTGTATTAATTTTGTAAATATGTCGACAGATCTGTGAAACTTGTGAAGCGTCCAAGCTATCACAAACCAAATTTTCTTTGTTATATAACTACTCTCGTTTGTATATTCCCCGGGCAGGCAGTCAGTTAGTCAATTAAATTGAAGTGCATTGTAAACATTTTACTGGTTGTCGTCTGCAATATAAATGTGCATAAATCTCGCGTGTTGTGCTGATTTGTGTGCATCGCATGACGCAACTGGACTAGGCAGGCAGTAGTCAAGACGCTTCTTAAATAATTTAAGCACTCGTTATGTAACCAATCAATCAATCAATCAATCAATATAACTCTGTGTTTTTAGTAGTTTCTTTGACATGTGATCTCATCCATTGTGCAAAACTCGCACACAACACACACACACACCATGTACACACCATTTTTTATAATGAATGTTGCTATTAATGGTAATCGAAATTATTATGTTCATATATCACACAATTAGTAGACTTCGTCTTATGCGCAAAATTCTAGACTAAACTTATGTCGTATATTATATTTGTGTATTTTGCGCATTAAGAGCGAAACCTAGTAATTTAGTCGTAATGAAGAATCAACAATAAAATTGTGAATGTAAAAAAAAAAACATAATTAATATACGTATATTACGGCAACGAATCTTATCTCTTATGTAAATTGTTTTGTATTACCGATTGTAATTATCTAGTTATTGCAATAATTATGTGATTTATATACTCTTACTCTTAATTATTTGTTTTATCTAATTGCATAGATGCTATATACATAAATTCTGTCTCTGTGTCGTTTTCTGTAATCTAGCACTATTTGCTGTGCCCAAAAATTATAAGCTTGTTGCGGCGCCACTATTCGAGCTATATGACAATTCTCAAGGCTATGGACCGATAATATCATCGCTGCCCCAAGCGTTATGCAGGTAAATGAATTGATTTTAGTTATGCCATTAAAATTGTACTCATGTTTTATACTTTGCAGATTCAACTTCATCTATATGTAAAGCAATAAGTCACCGAATTCAACATCGCTGTATCCCCTCAATTCTCCCTCTAGATAGGCAGCATCACCAACGATAGCTCTACTTAACAATTTAATAGCACCTCACACAGCTGAGCGTGCCGCCTCTAGATGATTTCCATATTATTTGTACTTGCAGATTAAATGGAAAGCCAATGCGGCTTCAGCTTGGCTAATATAAATGAATCGAAAGTTGACTTTATTTTGGAGTAGTTATTATTATTATTATAGCAATGTTACAGAGAGAGATTACATATGTTAATGCATATTAAGAATGTTAAGTATTGTGTGGTCCACACTTATAGCATATATTCGCTATAGATTTGCTCGTAATAATCGCGTTTGCTGCAATGGAAGATACGCACAGTTGTTAATTACAATATTTATTTACTTTCCACTATATATATTATATTTTATTAGTATTATAAGTTTTGCATATTGATTAACATTAGTTTAGCTGGCTGTTGACTAAATTGAACTACAATCTGTTAAGTTGTGACTATTTTACTGCCTTGTTATGTGCGTGTGGGTGTAACAAATGAACAAATTAACAAAAATTACAAAGCCGACACAACAAAAATCAATCAACTAAAAGGACACAGGAACCGTTTGTGTTTGTCTATCGGGTTATACTTTGTGTTAATATGTTTTCTTAACTGCTAATTTGCTTATTACTTGTTATAAATATTAATTTTTATGTTAATGACACGTAAAAAAACTGTAGACGCGCTGCTGTTAGCAAATATTGCTCGCTTATTTTTATGCTGATAACTTTTGTAAATTGTTTTACCACAATCTATTGTGATAGAACTTAAGATCATTATAGCCCTGATCGGTCAGCCCGCCTGTTGACGACACTGTGGACATGGCATCTGTATTGTCTTGCCCGGGCGAGGTTAGTTCATTGCCCAGCGGACGATTGATCTTCACCACACCAAAATCTTCACGATCCTGCTGATTAAACTCCATCTTGCTGGTGGGCATAACAGCCATGCCCACGCCAGAGGAGCGATTCTTCATGCCCGTATGCTGCTTGCTCAACTGAAAAGCGGGCGCCCTACGATTCTCGCCTATAATGTTTTCAGACTGCACCGGCGATGGAGGCGTGAGTACCTCCTCTAGTTCTGGCTCTGGCTCCGGTTCGGTCTCGGCCTCTTTCCCCAAGAAATGTACGCTATAAGGTCCGAGCGCATTGCCGCTGCCTCTGCCCGCCTGCATGTGTTCTTCAATGTCTCTGTTAAAAAAATGTTAACAGAAGCTGTTAAATAACATGATACGTGCATTTGGATGCTGATATGATATTACCTGCTTGATTCACCGCTGCCTCCACCGCCGCCGCCCTTGCCCTTCATGCTGCCAGTATGGGGCATCTGTTTGAAGAATTAAAGAATTTTGTAGTATTAATCTAAATACTCGTACTACGTTAACATTTTGTTTTAGGTACGAATTGACCCACTGACTCCCAAAAACAAAAGTACAAATTCTCAGAAAGATATAGTATTTACTTGTATTGACTCCGGTTCGGGTACGAGCTCTCTCTCCAAGAAATGTGCGCTATAAGGTGCGTTATCATTGCCGCTGCCTCTGCCCGCCTGCAAATGTTCTTCAATGTCTCTGTTAAATAAAGTTAAAGGTTAAATAACCTGCTACATAACCTCAAAATAATTATATACAATGTTTGTAAATTATTTTTGAATTGATTTTATTGCACGACAAAATGAATATAAATTAAAGAAATAATTAAATGTTAAATAAAAAAAAAACGTTATATAAAGGTAATCACAATTGTCAGGTATTTTATGTGTTTAACGGTTCCGTGCCGTAAGAGTGTGTGTATATTTATATTTGTGTGTGTGTGTGCGGCGAGTGCGGCCTCTTTTTCTTTGTTCTCTCTTGTATTCTAAATAAATTCTCATTATTACAATATTATTAACTATGATTAAGGCAAAATTATAAATAATTTTCTACAAAAAAACAAAGCTTTGTACAATTGTTTAGTTGATCTTTTGTTTGTTTTGTTTTTTTCAATGTAATGCAGCCTTGTGTGCGTATGGATTACTAGTACTTGATTCTGAAAGACAAAAAATAAAAAAATAGAAATGATACCAAAATGAAAACAATAAACATATAAATGTGATAAAAATGTTCTTGCTTAGTGTTAGTTAAAAGGGGAGGCTGCTTCAATTTGGGTGTGGTGGGGTGGTATTACCTGCTTGATTCTCCGCTGCCTCCACCGCCGCCGCCTTTGCCCTTCATGCTGCCAGCATGAATTATCTGTACGGGGGTAGGATAAAAGAGAATTGGGAAATGGTGAAATTATAGACATAATTTGTTTTGTTGCCATTGCTTAAGATCTAGGCCATATTTACATATATATATTACATATGTATGTATGCTATAGAACACATTAGGGGTACTCAAGAATAATTGCAAGTGAGCTTAATAAATTTAATAGTATCAATACCTAAAAATTTAATTTCAAATTAATCTATAGGATAAGCAATATTAAAAAATAGGTTCCGTATGAATATCGGTTCAGTTTTGACAAAGTTATAAAAGTTTTGCATTTTGCAAAAATTATGTTAAATTTAAAAAAGAGTTTATACAACTTGTTCCCATTTTTAATAAATTTACGGTATAAAAAATAATATATTGAGTATTATTTAATAGTGGTTCTTCCTAGTCTCAAAAATGAAGTCACAGTTATAATTAAAATTGCAAAATTTCCATTTTAACGCCGTTTTTTAAGGTTTTCTTTATTATACTAAAATTAATTTACATATATTGATTTTTCGTTCTAGGAAAAAAAAACATACCAAATTTGTTTGCCTAGTGTAATTCGAGTTCATTAAATAAAAATTGCTTTATTAATTAACAAATAGTTGCTAAATATAAACCTGGTAAGTATTACCGAAAAAATAAAAATTACATTTATATTTATGTTCTGCTGCATACCCCTGCTGCCCAACGCCTCGAAATCTAGCACAAGTGTCAAGCGAAGTTTTATTTTCCTACACATGGGGTCGCCCTCAAAACAGCCCTTTGGCACGCAGCCAAAGAACCACACAATGGGGTTGGTGTCTTCTGGGTCTTTAGGGGTTGACCCACTGACACCCCGCAGTGAAAGTAGCCACCACAAAACAAAAGCCAAGCACAAATTCTTAGAAAGATAAAATTGTATTTACTTCTACAATAAAAAATTTCGGCTTAAGGAGTTTGGAATTTAGCCTTCATATAAATTTATATACATTTTTATTATTTGCAGGGTCGAACCGATATACAAAAATTTTGAATATATTACAATTTACTATATATTTAATTTAAAAGTTTCAGCAAACAAATTCTTTTTTTTTTGTATGCCAAGGCTTTCCTTTTCTAAAAAATGTTTGCTATTGATTTTTTGGAATTTTTGCTGCGTTGAATTTTTTTAGAAAAAAAATTTTGTTTTTGCTTCACTACTGCATCGGCTGGCCAGCATCGCCATGTCCCATTTCGGGTGAACGCACCAAATAAATGGTCGTCTGGCAATTGGGACAAGTGGTGCACATTTCGGCACTTGGAGGAGCTCCTCCGGCAGCAGCGCCACCACCAGGCGATTGTGGAGCAGGCTGTGTGAAAAGTTGGCAATTAATTGATGTTAATGATGATTGATTTGTTTGTGATTTGTTGCGGTTTCCACTTTTTCCCAATTATCGATTGGTGAATTAAATTCACTTAATTAAGTTATGAATTTCATTCGCAAATTAAATTTAGCTGAATTGAATACTTTTGCCATTGATTCAACTTCATGATTCAATGGCTAGGTTTTAGATTTTAAATGCAATTTTAGCATTTAAGTGCAATTCACTTGAATAATAAGTGGAAACCAGAACGTGCAACACTTTCACATATTTACATAACCCTGCTGCTGTTGCTGCTGCTGTTGATATTTGCGTGGCGACATCTGAGCCGGCGGCTGTTGCTGCTGTTGCATCTGAGCTTGTCCATCTCCTTGTTGCTGCTGCTGATCATAAGCAACCTGTTGCTGCTGCAGCTGCTGCTGTTGATGTCCATGAGAGCGTCCGCCAGTATAAGGATCATGGCGTGTGGGTTGTCCAGCAGCTGGTGGCTGCACGTATTGTTGCTGCTGTGGCGGCAACGTTTGCTGCGCCGGCACAACATTAGCTGGCTGCAACTGTTGCTGTTGTGCAGCCTGTGGCGGCTGCTGCTGTAGTTGACCCTGTGCATTGGCCATGTTTGTAGTTGACGGCTGCATGGTTTGTTGTGGTATCTGTGCAGACTGTTGCTGCATCTGCTGCTGCTGCGGTGGCTGCTGCATTTGCAACTGTTGTGTCTCCTGGCCAGAGGCTACACGTAGAGGCGCCACAGCAGCTGCTTGTTGCTGATTACTGCCCACATCCAGGCCAGTGTTACGCAAGCGTGAAGGACGCGCAAAGGCATTGTTGGCCATAAATGAATCATCCACATCCTGCAAACCCGAACGGCGTTGAAACGGATCCTGGCGCAGATTATTGCGACTCAAAGCATCCAATGGACTCTTGCGTGGCTGTCAATAGGTCATCTTTATAGATTATAAATCCAAGTTGGCAATAACTTTTATCTTACATTATCTGCATTCTGTTTGGCCTGACTGGGCGTCAGGCTGACCTCGCTGCCATATTTACGAGCCGTGTTGGCATTGGCATTCATCGGATTACGTGACTATATAAACCGAAAAACCAAAACACACAAATCACAATCACATTTATACTTGGTAACTGCTGCTACTTCAATTTCGAATTCAACTTACACCGGCGACGCTCGTCCTGGAGGCGCCTTGGCGTGTAACAACCGCATTACCGCGTCTTGGATCCATAATAATATTACTTAATAGCTAATTAGAAGCCAAGATTCAATCACAAAAAAATATATATATATAAATTCCGAAAACCCGCACGTAAACTTTAGCACAATTCGCGACGTTAGTAAATGTTTTACTTTATATTTTAATTTTTGTTTTCGTTCAAAGTAATAAAAGTACACTTTACACGAAAATAAATAATTTGTGTTTTGTTCAGAATTAAAACAATTCGATGTGAATCGTGTCGAGTACAAATTGAAACTAAAATATTTTTATAACTCTAGTTTTTAGTTGCTTGAAGATTTGTTTGTATACCGATATTAAATTCCAGGCATACTCGGATTCAAATTTAATTGTTTGAGTGTAAAAATCAATGTTTACTTTAGGGTTATATTATAAATGCATTATTTAGGTGAGAAATGGAAATTAAAGAGTTGGAAATACGTTTAACAGCATTTCTAAGATGTTTTTCTATTCAAATTTATTTATAAGTCTTTGGCATATTTTTTAAAAATATTTTTAAAAAATTGTGCAAATATTTTAAAATAGTTTTTATCTTATTATAGAGGAAAGAGCAATTGAAGCCCAAATAGTCACTATGTGACCCCAGCTAACTAGAAATCATTATCAATACGATTGATTTAATTAATTAAAAATAATAAATAATTTTTGGGCATGGCGAAAATTTCATACTTGAATGAGAAATGAATCAATCAAGTTTTGAAATACGCACTTAAACAATCAGTTGCATTTAAGCTGTGAGCAACAAAAAAAATGTAAGCAACTTTAATTTTGAATTTGTTTTTCTTTTTTAATACTCATTTTAAATGCACAACAACAAGAACAAATGTTGATTATTGTTCTAAACACCTGGTTTTATAAGAATACACAAGCTTCAGTGATCATCAAACTTTTTAAAGTTTAAAAAACAATCAATTGCATGCCAAGAACTTGAACTTCTTCTTAACTCTACTTGTGATTAAGTACCTCGGCCATGCTGCAAGTGGGTCGCGGTGCCCCATACCGTCCATTGGGTGAGATCTGTGTTATTTGCTGCTGTGGCTGCTGGGAACCGCTGCCGCGTCGATTGGAGGAGCGCTTGTTAGCCTCATCGCCCAAATAAGTAGCACCAAAGAGTTGTGTGTTAGGACTTGATATTGATATTGATTTGATTGATGTTTTTGGTAGTTTGTAGTTTGTTGATTATATCGTTAGTAGGCGAAACATGTGGAATTGAGAAGAGTTAACATTAATCATATTTATTATATAGAGTATGAATGTATAGAGAATGTAATATATATTAAGCCAATTTTATATTAGTTATAACTTTGAAAGGTTTGCTCAACTTTGCTTTGCTCTATGTTAATTAACAGCGCGTTGGCAGCTTAATGTTAATTAACATGGTAGCATGATTTTACCATTTGAGCTCATGTTAATTAACATACATCCTTGTTTAAAGCCTAACATATGTGTAAAAGCTTAAAACGCTATAAAGTTTAAATAAAATATTACAAAGTTGAGTTGAACCATTTCAAAATAGATATATTTACATATAGAAGAAGCATACATATAGAAAGCGCAGTCAACAAGCCACCGTTAATTAATTGCATGCAGTTTTCTTTCAAATTTATTTATCGATAAGTGCGCTTCCGAAGTCGATCAATTTTATCGCCAACGCCCACACACAGAAACACAATACAAAAAAAAAAAAACAAATTACTTGGTTGTGGAATTGGTTTGCGTGCTTGATATGCAAATGTTGGCCCAAAGAAATGGGCAACAAAAGCCAAGTGAAATGTTTCCTGCAACGTCGCAACGCCTTAATTAACCTAAACAACTTGCCCCGCCCCGTCCCGCCTCGCCCATCAAGCGCAGTGGCTTATCGCAAAAAGGAAACTCACCTGTTTGTTATATGCAACCCATTCTTGGTGAGTTGTGGTGATGCGTCATGCCCATTCCGTGAGCCATTGGCTGAAGAAGAATCATTGAAAAATCCCTCATAGAGTACAAAATTATTCGCTTGTGGTATGGTGCGCAACAGGCCATAATGCTTGCTCAAAAAGGCCAAGAGCTTCTCCGACGGACGATCGACGGAGCACTTGACTGGTGTCCATTGCTCTTCACCCAACATCGTCTCAAATAGACGCTTGCCCAATCCGGTGCGTTGACGCGATTCATGCACATAAAAGTCCAAAATTGATGGTGATTGTTCCATTTTACGGGTTTGACCCTTCTCATCGAACAAATAGAGATCCTTGGTGCCCACCTTAAGCATGCCAATGACAGCGCCACTGTAAATGAAGCATATTAAATAAAAATATGGTTTTTTAGACTGAGCTTAAAGCTGTTTAATACTGGAAAACTATCAATGGTGCTCTACTAAATAATCGACAACATAAAATCGATATTATCGCTGGCAACAATGATTGTTTTTTAGATCTGTTGATATAAACTTACTGATCACCAACTTCAGGATCGGCCAATAGATAAATATTCTGATTCTCTGACATGCGTAGACGCTGAGCTGTGGTCACCGGTTTGCTCAGGCCCTGAGATACGGCCGATAGTTGACCCAAACGATCAATTATTTCCGACATCTTAGAGGTGGCATCTCTGCGTGTGTGAGTGTGGAAAACGTAACGGTTAATTTAATGTTAGTAATCTGATTAAGTTGGATTTTATGTTTTGTTTTTTTTTTGAATTTAAGTCCGCGTACAATTTCAATACTCACAAGCACTGACGCCGATCACCTCGAAAGGTATTCGGCAATAGATTGGATGCCACTTTAATAATTGGCATCGGAAACAGCGGCTTAATATCATATCGGAACTCGACCATAATTGATGCTGCTGCTCTTGCTCTGGCTCCGGCTCTGATTTTAGTTGTGTCGACGATTCAATGTATAGGTGGCACAATAACTGAAATTGCAATTTAAACACAATTCCAATTAAATAGAGCATTACATTAAAAAAAGGCGCGTTCTAATTTGATTATCAACTCAGTTTTGTCTCAATCCATTTTTGGGTGCGACCTCGACGCTGTTGTGCTGTGTGGGAATCATTGCACATGCAATTTAGCTAAGTAAAACTTGATTATTGTTGTGATTGTTGTTGCTAAAATGATTCAGCAAATGGTGGAACACGTGTAGGTAGGTAGATTTGCTGGAGGCAATAAACAATCTTGAGCCGTGTTGCCAAGCACTGATTTAAAAACAAAACAAGGGAAAAAAAATCTAAAAATACCTAATAAACAACAGAGATTGCATTTCTAGCCATAAAGTCACAACAAAAATATTATTGACAATTTTAATCAATTCGTAAGCGTCATTTGTAATAAGTAATTATACAAAATTATTTATTAGACATGCTATAATTAAAACGCGGCACGCAATTTAAAAGTTGTCGTGTTAAAGCAAGTAAAATTTCAAAAAAGTAAAAGTTTAATTTTCTTCAATAATTTCTTTTGCTATAAGCCTTAAGTTATCATTTAAAATTATCAAATTAATAAAAATAACATTAAGCTCATATCTATAACTGATCTATACTAACCAAAAAAAAGTCTTAAATTTGCACGCCAAACTAAACAGCTAAAATAGCTAAATTGGTAACACTGCTGTCTTAGCTTTAATATGCGGCGTTGCCAACCGTCAGGTAGGTCAACATGTAATCATCATTTAAACCGATAACGATTACCGTGTGATATGCGTATGTTATCGTGTCATTAAACTTACGACTGACTGGAACGGGAAGTGGGACACAACTGCGGTTAGAGAGACGCCTCCTGTTCCTGCCGTAGTTATTGTTAATTTGCGAGTGCAACGAACTGACGCCGGGCAGAAACACAGAACGATAAGCGCTTTTGTAATTACAGTTGATGGTAGAGGTGGGGGGGCGTGGCACAATCATTTCGAGCACATGCAAAACTTTTACCGTTGCTATTTTCAGTAGTTTTGTCAGAATAAAAGTTAAACAACAACAACAATAGGCACCAAATGCAGTAGCAGTCGCAGTCGCAGTTGCAGCCAGCGTCACTGCAGCTGAGTTCGAATGTCAAAATGCGATAGCAACAGCAAGCAGCAAATGACGTGTTTACACACAGCTTGCGCTGCTGCTGCTGCCCCCAGCAAAGAGGGGGCTGCCTGCCTTATTCTTTCTTGTTGTTTATTTGCCCAACAGCAAACTGTTGACGTTGCTATACGTGCATACATACATACATACATACATATTCTCTCACCATGAAACGACTTATAACTGTTTATATGTTCGTATGTAAGCCAAAGCGCATGATCCAAAACAATAACAAGAACAAAAGCAACGAACCGCATAAGGAGGAGGAGCAGCAGTCGCGGGCAAGAACTGCATTTCTTGTTGCTCCCCTTTTTGATTCATCCGACTTATATACACACATACATACATGTGTAAATGTGTCAAGTGAGCTGTCTGCATGCAAGCTTATATGTATGTGTGCATGTGTGAGCGTGAGAGTTGTCAAAGGAGTAGCAGAAATCGCGTGTAAACACCAGGCGGTAACGAGTGAGCGAGAGGGCGCGATCAAAGCTTACAATTTAACAGTTAATCAGCAATAAATGCAGTTGGAAACAAAACGCTCAACAACTTGCAATTTAATTTCTTATAAGCGCAGCAAATCAATTGAAGGCAGCGAGAGAGATCACTAATAGAAAACAAAATCATTTATTGTTTTTCCCATTAAATGATGAAATTAAATATAGCAATTACACAATTTTATGTCTGGCAACAAATTTTAAGTCAATCAGCTGATTAAGCTCTCAGAGTGGCAGGAAAAAAACAAGCCCCCACCCGATTCTGACGTTATAAAATGGGATTTAATCGAAGCCCTCTTCCGGCCTAGTCCCTTGTTGTGGAGGTATATTAAATTTCATGTGTATGTACAATAGCAACGAGCACATCATTACAAATAAACAATATGTCGCGACTACAAGACACCCTGTCCGAAATACCAAAGCTCATACATTCATATATAAGAAGTTCAGCAGCAACGCATCAAGCAGAACATTTAAAATGGCGACTGCGCTGCTGTTTTATGCATGAAAAATGTTTTTTGTAATGCGATCATGAAGTTTTTACAACAGATTAAGATGGACATCACACTTTGTCCTTAAATATTTATGTAGTTGTAAATCGATATGTAGAGATTCGTGGAAATGATGTAAGGGAAATTTGAAATAAACCTGACCTGCTTTCACTATAAAATAAGCTACTTAAGAATATACCAATTTGAGGCGTTCATAAAGACAGACAGAGCTTAATTGTTCCGGCTGTTGATATAGTATTTACTTTACGGGTTCTATTTTATAACCACCATTTTACCCACTTGAAATGGATACAGGGTGTAACAAAAAACGGACGTGAATGTCAACTGCCTCACTAAATTACCAAATGGTTGCCTAAATAGAATTTAAGTGTATTTTATTGTAGAAACTCACGTGTCTGAACAAAGCGCAATATAAATGAGGTTTTATTTAATATATAATATATAAAGAAACCTGTACACATGACATCTATCAAGCTTGGTTTTCTGCTGCTGCTGCTGCTGCTGTCACGAAAAAAGTAACGAGTCAAAAGGCTTGAGACTTGAGTCCAAATTTATGCAGCAACAAGGTCAATCGATAATTGTAAAGCAAGAGTTGCCAAGGTAAGGGAAAACTAAGCGCCCAAACAACCGGTGTTGAAATCCTGACAGGTGTTTCTTTTTTGTTGTCCAAGGCAACAAAAAAAGGAAGACGATGAGCCACGTAGGCAATTAAAACGAAATTGTTTTAACGACTTTGTTCAATCAGAGTCATTCGCTTCTTGGGCTTTAATTATGCACGCAACGGTTTATCGTTATCGATGGTAGCGCAAAGGAAAAAGTGCATTCAAAAGTACATAATCGATGGCAATGAAATACTTTTGCGGTCTCTGTGCCCTGTTGTTGTTTACAACAACACACAACACGACACGCCTCGCAACCGAACCGAGCATTGATCAAAACAACTTGTTATTCTTCAAAAACAACAACAGGCAGTATAAAGTTATATAGCGAGTGCAATTTAATTTTCTTTGCATGTTGTTTTTGTTGTTTGCATTGCACGCGCCACACGTTAGTTATTTATTTTTTTTATCAAGAAGAGAAACGAAGAGATCGAAGAGCGGCTCGTCACACTCGTCGCTCGCATGGTTCGTTACGTTTTGACGTAAGACTTGAAACGTAAAACTGCATTTCATCAGCATTAAATGTAATTTAATCTCCCATTATGTTATTTACATACATATATATATTTAGGTTGTTTTCCACATCAATGAATACTGCAAAAAGAAAGTATTGTTTGCTTTTAAGTGTTTTGTCTGAAAAATTATTAGCTGATAAGACGGCTCTCTACTCTATTTAGATTACAGGACAAAAAAAAAATCCCACGCGCAAAATGCCGTAAACTGGAAGCAGACAAACAAAATAACACGATTTTCGGCAGCTGATCAGCTTTAGTACTCTAAGCTAATCAGCTGTGTTATGTGTCTTAATGGCGTGCTTATGATAAGCAAAGACTAGACGACCATAATTAGTTCACAAACCGGTCATAGGCGGTTTTTTTTAAGAGTAATTTTTCCTTCAGTTTATTTATGATTTGATAATCAAACATGGACGTTCCACTAATACATAAGACATAAATAAGCGTGGGCGACTAGTGAGTCTAAAGGTGAACAAACACGCAACTTAACGACAACATTTCCAAGTAGGTGATTTAAAAGTCGTTACAGAATCGATATCGCAGGCAGCTGTTTATCGACAAAGAGAAGAGCACAATGTAAAGCAGCACATACACATATTGATGTACACTTATAATTGCCAGTTATCGTATGATCGCCACACATACAGACACACTGGTCAGCGTCGCGACAATTCGTCTGTCATTAGCTGCGAGAGCGAAAGAGAGCGCACACGACGCACTGCATTTGTGTTTGTTTGGTCGAGTTTTCTTATAAGGGCGAGCAGCGACTTGTGGGAAATCAGTTGTTTAAAACCAGTCAAAGCGTGCAGATCGTGACTAACGTCGATCGTTGTAGCAGTACATATATTTATAATTCAAGCAATCAAAAGAGCTAGTTGACAACAACGAACGACAACGTTCCATATCCAAAACAAAAACAATAAACAGCTGAGCAGCACGAAACGCGCGTGTGCAAAATAGAGACAAAAGATACATACACAAAAAAAAAAAAAAATCAGAACTTACAGCGGAAAATTTCAGAGCGAACAAAGCAAAAAAAAAAACTCAAATACGCAACGTAAGAGCAAAACGCAGACGCTTTTTTACGTAATTTGTTAACAACGTGAATTCCATAATCCGCAAAATGAGTAGCTCGGTACTGACCATGACACGACCCAGTGCCGCCCCAACCAACAACAATTCCGGCTGTGCAGCGACAGCAACGCTGCTTGCCAAGCAATTAAATGCAGCGCTGGCTAACGGTAAAGCTACAGCAGCTACGCCGCCCCATACAACCACAACAACAACAACACCCAAGCAACCGCTGCAGGCAGCCAAAATCATACAACAATCAAATATTGTGTGCTTCGACGTTGACTCGACGGTCATTTGTGAGGAGGGCATCGATGAGCTGGCCGAATTCTGTGGCAAGGGCAGCGAGGTGGCGCGTGTGACCAAAGAAGCCATGGGCGGCAGCATGTCCTTTCAGGATGCCCTGAAAATACGCTTAAATATCATACGTCCGAGCCAAAAGCAGGTAACGGACTTTATCGCACAGCGTCCCAGCACGCTCAGTCGCAATGTGAAGCGTTTTGTGGCCCAGCTAAAAGCGGATGGCAAACAGGTATATCTAATATCTGGCGGATTTGATTGCCTGATAGCGCCCGTTGCCGCCGAACTCAATATACCCTTGACGAACATGTATGCCAATAAAATGCTGTTCGATTACAACGGTGATTACGATAGCTTCGATACTACACAGCCCACATCACATTCCGGCGGCAAGGCGGAGGCCATTGGCATGATTAGGCAGCAACAGAAGCGTCTGTCCAGCGTCGATGCGCTCATCACAATGATTGGGGATGGTGCCACCGATTTGGAAGCTGTGCCGCCTGCCAACTATTTCATTGGCTATGGCGGCAATGTGATGCGTGCCGAGGTCTACAGACGCGCACAGTATTATATAACGGACTTTGAACAGCTGATGAGCGCTGGAAAATAACGGGTGGGTAGCAAGAGAGGAGGCGGTGGAGAAGGCGGAGCACCTCAGCGAATTTAGTATTGCAAAACGGCGTGTTATAGTTTATAAGGCAGCTTAAACAATAATTAAAATATATATTATAATATGTTCATGTGTGTGCATTAGTTAATAGTCAATTTGGAATAAATAAAGAAAAGAAAAATAATTTCAATTAAATTCATTAAAATTTGCACAGTAAAAGTATTATATTTACATAGATTTTTTTGGCAAATTACTTTGCAAACACTCTGAAAAAATCAATATGCTCTTTTCAAGAGTATTTAACAGCGCTGATGTAATGTAATGACACTTGACATTTTCGTTTGTAGGCCCCTTACAAATATTTTTAACAGCACTTTTAACGCGTATGCTATGGTAGATGACACTTGCCATATTGAATGCTGTTTCGTTGCAAACTCCCTGAAAATTTGCTTTGCTGGTGTCAAGTGTATTTAACAGCATTGTCAATGAGCAGGATAATACTATAAGGACACACTTGCTATTTTCGTTTCGGGAATAATTATGTCCCTTTCTACAACACTTGCCATTTTTGTTAGGGTGTAGCTATGCTCCCTACCAAATGTACTTAACAGCGCTGTTAACCGCGTAACGCTATTCTAAAATGACACTTGCCATATTGCACGGCTGCTGTTAAGACTGCTAGAAGACAATTATCAGTATCATTCCAGTATAACATTTATGAGGCGAAAGTTTATTACGTTCTTTTAATGGCCGAAACAAAATAAAAACTGGCACGAAGGTTACGAACAATTTGGACGCACTTTCTAAATGTAATTAAAGGCCAAAAATTTTCGCACAAGCCACGCCTATTCAAGCAATTAGAAATTGTTTCCAAACAGCATTTAGCCAAAAACAAAACAAAGCAACAAGGTCGTGTGTTTGTTGTGTAGGTGTTATCGATAGCGAAGAATGAAGTTGTTTTTGCTGTTGTTGTTGCTGTTTGAGGGTCGAACGTCATCGGTTTTAATTGGCGTCTGGTTAAAACTTAAGAACCATATAAGGACAGAAGCGGCTGCTGTTTTGAAGCGTCAAAAGCGGTAAAGGCGTGAATTAAGGCCAAATAGACTGTCTGGACCGTTGGGCGGCCGACAGATTCGAAACGGTCAGAACGGCAATTAGAGGAGGGCTCACACATACCAACGAACAACGAGATGAGATCAGCAACAACAGGAAAACTTAGTCTAAGCATTAATTATGTTTTACAATCAATGTGTACGTGTGTGTGTGTGTGTGTCTACCTGTCTTGAGACAGAACAACGTTTGCCGTTATAACACAGTGTTGGAAACAACATAAAATGTCATGCAAATGACTCACGCATACATATGTACATACATATGTATGTATGTATGGCGTTTTAATGATTCCAACCTGCAAATGACGTAAAAAAATATGGGTTTTATGCTCACTGAGCCACAACCAAAACGGCAACAACCGCACACACATACATGTATGTTAGTGTACATATAAACAATAATGTTGGCAAACATAAAACAGAAAGTTTGTAAAAATGGCAATACGGCGCAATAAACTTACCGCAATAATAACAATAATAATAAACAGCAATTAAGTTCGATTTTAGTTTATGCGTTTTTCTATATCAGATAACTATGCACACACGGCTGCTGCTGCTGCTGCGTTGGCGTTGCTGCACACAAAGATTTGCGTCTGCTGTCGGTGGTTGAGATGATGTTGCATTTACCACTTCGGAGCGGGGGTGTGGTGCTGTTCTATTATCTGATTTTTATGCAGTGCTTTACTTTTTCTGACTGTAATTTTTTACTTCTGGTCAAAATATGTATTTTCTAAAACAGTTTTTATTTTCATATTAAATTTTATAAAAATTTGGCGTTTAATTTTCTGTTTGCGAGTAGTAGAGGCGTTTAGCTAAATTTGGTAATATTGCTAATATTTGTATATTCTTTTAACTGATTTGATGGCTTTGCGGCTCTAGAACTCTCTGTGTATGTATATGACCCGCTTGAAAACACACACCGAAAAAACCGACACGCAGAATGAAGCGTCCGCTTAAACGTATTGTATCCACGACAGTCGAATTAGATATAAGCTCTTGGTTGAGCTTTAACTTGCTTGCCACAAGAAGCTTTATAACTAGCAACAAGCTAAAACCGTACAATCGACACATAAGCAGCTGATTGTTGTGGCGGCTGGGCGATAGATATTTTGTTGACGGTTTGGGGAATCGATAGCTCTCTGGTATATTTTTAGTATTTACAACTTGGATTTGTTTACATTGCTAGCGCCATAAACTTGTTTACGAATTTTATTTTTAAATTCAATTTATTGGGTTATTAGAAACGTTAAAAGAAACGCCAATATTTAATTTTTATTCCTTAATCCGATTATTTTAATTTAATTTAATTATTATTCAATTATATTTTAAAATATTATACCACTAATTTGAATACTAAATACTTAATCCCATATTATTGATTATACTCGCTAGTCCTGCTGTCTTTTATTGTTGTGCTAAACCAACATTTATTCATTTATTTATTATGGAAAGCTCGGGCAAAATCTTCAATCTGTCTACACATTTTCAAACTTCGCGCCAACTTATATTAACAGTCCGCAATATGTTGGTTGAAACGAAAAGCCAGACAATACAAATTTTTTAAACGTACCAAACCAAAAAAAAAGAGTGTACATGTAAATTGTTTTTTATATATGGATCTATGCAACGTGATTTATGTGTATGGTCAAGTGAACTAGCTGGGAACTACATGTTCGCTCATATAATTTAGTGAGTCATTCGGTCGAACTTATTCGGAACGATTCGATACAACTCTACAAAACAAAGGACGCGAACAGGACGCACAAAATACGCATACACAACAAACGAACGAACGAAATGCCACGGAATGGCGGCGATGCCGGCAACGGTGGCACAAGCTCATCAAGCGCCACTAGCGATGGCTGCATTTATCCGGACGATGTTATATTAGAAAAGGGCGTAACATTCAATGTTCGTTATACGGGCTGCGTTGAGGTCAAGACCTCCATGAAATCGCTGGACTTTGAAACGCGCACGCTTCTAGCACGGTAAGTGAAAAAAAATATATTAAAACAGTTAAATATATATAATTATGTATATATTATTTATTATTCTTCAGTGAGTGTATTAATCGCGTCTGTGAAGCTGCAGGCTTAAAATCAGCCAGTAAACGACGTCTGGATAAAAAGCTACATAACTTTATATCGGATCGTCCGAGTATGCAGCATGCGGGCACAAATATCATCATCAATGTGTCCAGTCGTGCACTGACTTTGAGTAATTCGGAAACGGGTGAAGTGATTGCCAATCATAATATGCCCAGGATATCATTTGCCTCCGGCGGTGACAATGACACACTGGACTTTCTGGCCTACATAGCCAAAAGGGAAGGCGATGAGTGGCGTGCCTGCTATGTGCTGGAATGTGCAGGCGGTCAAAGCGAGGATTTGATTGTAACCATTGGCAAGGCATTTGTGCTGCGCTTTAATGCATTGAGCAGATTAAACGATCATCAAGCTGCCGCTGCTGTTGCATTGGATAATATTAATCAGAGCTGCAAGGAGAATGTCAAAGAGTATTACAATGATTTGCCCAACAAACTGCCGCCGGATTTGCCTGGCGATGAGCATTCACAACTGCCACTGCATCCGCACGCACCGCGTGTCGCTCAATTGAATCTGAAGAAGCCGCGCGATCGTCTCAGCAGCAATCTTATTGATCTTAATTCCCCGCCACCCGATCAAACTACCAATAAATTGGCACTTGGTCACTTTGATCCGCTGCAGGCCGCAGCAACAGCAGCTGCTATGGCTGGCGGTGGTTCTGCTGCTGCATCCGGCTGCGCCTCAGTGCGAGATGTCTTCGATGGACCGCAATGTCCGCTTACGGCTGAAATTTGGTTCCATGCCGCAATTTCACGGCCAATTGCGGAACGTTTGCTGCAGCAGGATGGGGATTTTCTTGTACGCGAATCCCAGGGCAAACGTGGACAGTATGTTCTAACTGGATTGGAGGGCAAAACACCCAAGCATCTACTGCTCATCGATCCCGAGGGCGTGGTGCGCACCAAAGATCGCATTTTCGACAGCATCAGCCATTTGATTAACTACCATTGGGTACATAGACTGCCCATCATATCGGAGGATTCGGAGCTGGTCTTGCGTACTCCGGTGCGTAGGCCAAATCTGGATCAGACGGCAGCTGACAACGCGTAGAAAAATCATACAAAACATATACAATTTTTCATATACAAATATATATCATACATATATCTATATATATACATATATAATATATTCGTGTACACGCTTAGATTTACATATATGTGCACTTTGTAGAGAATATCTTTTATACTCCGTATATCGTCGTATCATTGTATAAAACAATCAACAAAAGGAAGCAAAACAAACAAACCCATTTATTTATGGATTTAATGTATACATATTTATATGTTGTGCATGTCTACAGTATTTTTCATTAAAATGAAAATAAATCAATTTAATGTGTTTTTATAATAGAAATTTCGATTTTAAACATATTTTGGTATATTTTATTGAGGTTGGTCGGGAGAAGCAATGAAACTATAACTGCTTAAGACAATCCGATATGATCTGAGATAATGTGGTTGGAAAACAAAGAACAGAATCAGAATAATCTCAAAACTTAAGTTGGTAAATGATGTAAACAGTATTCATCCAGTATAATTCAAATTCAAAATATAAGAAATATTTAAAATTCAAATATAAGAAAAACCCTGCAGTTTGAATGTGTCAACTACCAATCATAAATTATAAATAAAATACATATATTTAAAAGAAGATAACAGCGTCTATCCTATCTTCCGCTCACCGAAAATATATATCATTGCAAGTCTTTCGAAATAATTTTAACTTGAACTGATTGTTTCTTATATGATATATCTATGGCGGACAAATTTGGTCAGATTATCTAGATAAAAATGATATATAAAATTGCTAACTTTAGCTAAGATATCTCTTAAAGCAAATAAGATGTTTTTAAAACACACATTCTATGACTATGAGATAAAAAAATTTGTTCAGATTGTCAAACACTCCAGTAGCTACAACAACCGCCTCACCACCCACCCTAACCCACTGGCAAGAAACCTAAGAAAATCGAAAGACGGCTCAAAACGGTTATATCAAAATGATCTCTCCGAAAGGGTTAACCCACAGGTTTGCTAGTCAAAGTTCCCAAACAAATAGTAAGTATTAAATTGTAGCTAAATATTGAAAAGTTGCTGGACTCCCTCGATTTATTTTAAATCAAATGTTTGGTCTCAAAAAAAGTTGAAAGCCAAATTATAGCTTAGCTTTGTATGCATTTTATAGGAATACAAACAAGCAAATAATTCGTAGATAAGTTTTTTCCTGAGAGTTACACATACATTTAATGCCAATATTAATATATATAACCCTTGTGCGATATAAGAAAATTTAATTTTAGTCCGTAAAAGTGATTTACCGAATCAGTTTGTCGCTCTGATCATTTGAATCGTTTTTACTTTGTTTGGCTGCATTATTACTATACAGCACATCACCACTTTCACACAATTAAACAAAACAATATCCAATCTATATTTTTTTTGACTTTGAAACACAAGATGTTTATTGTGTCTGCGATGCAAAACAAATTTTCTTTCTTTTTGTTATGTAGCAAAAAAACAGCGCCATAATGTAGAGCTTAAGAGACATCATCATCTAGCGTAATTCCCGATTAAAACCTAATTGCGACGTCCAAAGTTGTTGGTATTGGGCTGGGTAAGCTGCAGACCACGAATGTTGTGGAAATCCAACAGCTTCAACATCTCCTTGGTATCGGCATCAACCTCAATGATGTCCTGCTCCAGGGCGGAGACAGCGGGAACGTAGTTGTCACGACGCTCACGCTCCTCTTCCTGCAGCTTAATGGAAATACCACGCACCTGAGAGTGACGCAGACGACCCATCAAGTGAGTAACATAGCTGGGGAGAGGTAAATGCTTTCATTAGTTTATTAAAAATTTCAAAAAATTCGTAAAAACTTACCCGGCAATCTTGTTGCGGAGGGGCTTGGTGGGAATGATAGCAACCTCCTCGCAGATACGCTTGTTGGTATGGAAATCCAACGTCAAGCGTGTGTAGTACTTCTCGATGATGACCTTAGCGGCCTTCTTCACAGTCTTGGTTCTGACGCGACCCTAAAGCAGTTGAAACAAAAAACAGAAATATATTTAGTTGGCGGCTCTGCTCAACATAAACAATCAACAATTTGTGCCATTTTAAAGGCAAGCATGCATTAAATTTCACTGCGCACTTGTGCTGCACATATTTAGCTACATTATCATTCACATAATTGTAGTTTTAATGCAATGATTGCATTTTTAATTTAGGTTTTTTATTTTAGTTTTGACGTTTGGACACCCACCATTGCGAACGTTGTTACCGGAAAAGAACAGAAAAGAGCAGCTGTCAAATTTACGTATTTTGTGTGAATACATGCGCAGGGTTGTATGCGCGCAGCGATGACAAAAATAAATGAAGCAGCCCAACGTGCACGGGTGAATGGCAAATGCAAGAAGCAGCGCCGTCGCCAAAGTAACGGAAAACAGTGCAAATATTATTTGATTGCAAAATTTTTGAAGAAAAATTGGGTCACTATACAATGGAAAAAATCAGCAACAATGATGAAGAGGGTGCTGCTGCTGCAGCATCCAATTCAAATACAGAGGAACAACAGCAAGCGAACAGCAGCAGCAACGGAAACGCCGCTGATTTTCCAATCAGTTTAAATGATTTTCTTGAATTTTTAAAACTTTCCTGTCACGTTAACGATATGATAGCAAAAGCTGATAGTAAACCACACAATCGGGAGCCCGTGCCGCCCAATGAAAACGTCGCAGGTGCCTATGTTAAGCGAAATTCAAAAAAAGATGAATTTGATTTTAATACTTTGGCTGAAAATCATTTGGTTAACGAATTGTTGGGATTAAAGCGTCCCCATCGTCACCACTCCAACCTCAGCACCACCAGCAGCACTCGTGATGATAGTAGTCGCACCAGCTCCAGTTTGATGCTTCCAGAACATAAATCATCAATCCGTTCAACACATGTTCACACTGGACGCGGGCTACATCCCAAGCTAACCGAGCAATTGGATTATGTGATCAACGAGGGAGTTCTGGACTCTGTTTTATCCTTTATATGTCCACTGCCATTGCCTGCGGCACTCGCCGGCAATGGTATGCGCTTTGCCAAGTCAACTAAATTGCAGCCGCAGCCGCAGCAGAAGACGGAATTGCCCAATACAAGCTCTGCAACAGCAACCAATCTACCAACGCCAGTCTCCAGCTCACCAAGTGTCAGCTCACCCAGGGATAATCAGACTGTTATGGTTGTGGAGTCCAGCAATAGCAGCAGCAGCAGCACTGGCATGGTGCGTGTCAAGGAGCCAAGCAGCAAAACGTCTTTATCAAATACATCAACGACAAGACGCAAATCCCTATTGCTGGTCAAGGATAGCAAACATGCGCGGCAGGATAAGAAGGAGTAAGTGATAAAGCTTAAATAATTTTAATAGTCATTTTAACTATAACAAAAATTTGTTTTTTTTTGCAATACACAATATTTAAATAAATCAAACTGTGATCGTGATAATTAACATTGCACATTTAGAAAAATTATTTATACATCACAGGCTATATATAAAAAAATATAAAAAAATAAAAAAAAAATATTTAAAAAAATAAATACAATTTTTATACAAGGGCTTCCTTGAAATTGTGAGAATCGCGGAGAAAGGCAGCATTAATACTTTTTTAATTTTTTTTATTGAGACAGAATATCATATTTTTCGAGCACAAAAATTAAACTCAACAACAAATTTTTTGAGTGTTATTTTTTTATTACTCAAATATAATTAATTATTGCCGATGTTTTGTTTTAAACTAATTAATTAAACATTTTCATTTACAATAAAATATCAATATAATTGTTATGATCCCAGATATTTATCCTATATATATCTTCATGAAAACTCTTTGTAAATAATAATACACTTACTATTTTTAGGGCCGAGGTTGTTATACATGTATGCGACGAGGTGAAGAACACATCCCGTGACTTTAGCTGTCCACAGAGTTTACTGGTCAGCAAAATGGGCTACTTTGCGGATGTAACAGCCGGACAGCGTTTGGAGGAAATGGATATATCGGTGCATTGTGATATACAGATTTTTGATTGGCTGATGAAGTGGATAAAGCATAGTGCACAGAGCCAGGAACTGCCAGGGCCAGGTCAGAGCAGTGCGGCAGCTGGTCCACAACTGGATGGCAATAATGTGGTACCAATATTGGTGTCGGCCAGTTTTCTGCAAATGGAGCCACTGCTGTTGGAGTGCTTGGCCTTTTGCCATGCCCATCTCAGTGAGGTGGTGCGCACTTCGACGAATCTATCTTGCCTCAATGATGCTCTGGTCACTCGTTTGGCTGCAATGTTTACCAACCTGGAGCTGGAGATGGTGCGTGATAAGAAGGAGCGTGTAACGCCACGACTTTGGACCAAGCTAATACAGAGTTTGTGTGAACCAGATCCCGAGGTGTTACGTGGACATTTCTACAGCATTTCTGGCCTATTTCGTTGCGTTCGCTGTTGTCGCTGTTTGACAAACACCATGAAATCCTATGTCAACTGTATACCCAATAATATACGCCTGAATCGTTGGGGTCAGCTAATAAGCACACATGTGCGTGAGACTAACTGGGATCTCAATGTTTATGTGATGCAGTTGTTCAAGGAACTCAAATCGTGGCGCAAAGTCTATTGGAAACTCTGGGGGCATTGTCATTATCTATACTGTTGCACGTGTGAGGCACATTTTCCAGTTTATCAAATGAATTGGTGTCGCTATCATCCCGAGACGCCTAATTTTTTGGGACCAGATGCCGAAGGACGCATTGCAGGACCAGCTGGTCGCTATGCGTGTTGCAATCAGCAAGCATTTCGCTATGAGACATTGCCAGGACCAAATGTATATGATATTTATTATATTCTTATTTAAATACACAACTAATTTATAATTCTTTTAAGGGCTGCCAATTTCGTGAACACAGCGTGCTAGTGGACACAGATCGGGAGCGTGCTATACTGACCATTGCACAGCTGGTGGGCGAGAATTATGGGCTGTGCGAGCAGCCGCCTTTGCATATACAGGAGCTAGCCGCTGCTGGCGAGATCAGTCCTACCTGGTTGGGCATCTCTTTGACGCCACAACGCTGCCGTCAGGGCTTGCTGCCACAGCTATGCATGGACAGTGGGTTTAATGAGTTTGCCTTATGTTTATCCTTAATATTATACAATTATACAAACAGTGACCAATCATCGGGTTAGTCGACGCTGTCGCTATGAAATTGAGACCAGCACCGAGTCGGAAACAACTTCGACCAGCTCTGAGGAGACACGCTGTCTGCGTCCGCGCATGCGCAATACTTTGATCGATGATGAGATCACATCCAGCAGCGATGGCTGTGAATCGGATCATCGACCACCGCCCAGAAAAACGCGTGGCAAGAAGAAACGCAAGCGGTAAGTAGGTATTCATTTGTGGGAGCACTTAATAATATTTTTCTTTTCAGTCCAACTGCAGTTTCTGGTCGCTTCTGGTCGGGTGAGCTGTCCGCTCGCAGCAATCAGGATCATCAGCGTGACTTTGAGGAAAAGATAATGAAGCAGGTCGCTAGCTATGTTACAAAGAAAACCGGCTCCGATCAGAGTTTAGTGCATAATGCACAGCCAGTGGGCGGCACCTATGTACGCCTGGAGACCGAATGGAAGGAGATGCTCAAACAGCGTCACAGCAATCACAATATTCCAAGCAGCAACATTGGCCAACTCGGTGGCGGCGGTGCTGTCATTTTGGGCGGCAACAGCAGCAGCAACAATCAAAATCTATATAACAATGTGGGCGCCACAGTTGGTGGCATGTCCTGCGGCTCAGTTGCCTCGCTGTCATCCAAGCAAAAGCACAAGTAGACAATTGAATCTAGTAGAACAATATGTAGAACAATTTTTAGCACAATTAGTTAAATAGTCAAAATTTAAATGTGTGTAGCCAAAAAAAAAAGCAAAAAATGCAACACGATGCAACAAAATTTTAATAACAAACAACAAAATTAATCAAATATGTAATAGATTAATTATAAATCCAAAATAGAAGTCTTCGAAATTTACTTTAGATTTATGTTTTAATATTATTAAAAGTATTTTCTGTGCAATTTTCACCTAGATTGTAGTGAATAAATGTAAAAATCTCACAAATTGTTGAGAGCACAAAAAGAACTTAAGTTCTTTTATATGAATACATGAAAAACGCATTAATTCATATAAATATTCAATGTAGAGTATACAGTAGTGCAAGCAAGCTGTAAAAAATTTATTCTAGAATTCCAGATGTTTTTTTTATTTTATTAAATAGTCTTAAGTTGTTGTTTTGTTAAAAAAAAAAAAAAATCTTAAAACAAAAAAAAGCTTGTTAATCAATTAAAAATTAGATTCCCAAGTATAAATATATTGTTGCATAGTGTAATTATTAAAAACTCCGTTTTTTTTGTTTTGCACTTAATAATTGTTTATTATTTAACTTAACGCAATTTACAAAGGTTTCTTTATTATAGATTTTTCTTTTCAATTTTTAAATTAATTTCTTTTTTTTTTTGTTTTGTTTTTTTGTTTGCTTCAATTTCGTTGTGAGGCATAAATTAAGACAGAGACACACGTGTTTTATGATTATTATTATTATTAAGTGTTGCAAGACTTCAATTTTCATTTAAATTAATTGCTTTTTTATGCTTAACAATAAATGCGGATGCACAAAACGGAACCCCTAGGGTTCTATTACAAAAAAAACATACACCGTACATACAATTCATGTGTGTGTGTATGTTGTGTTTGTGGGGGGCCTTAGGCTCAACCTGTAGCAGGAAACGCAATACAATTTTAGATGTTGCTGCACTTCAAAAATATAAGACATAAAAAATGAACAATTCGACCTATTCCCGCTCCGTTCAGTCGGAATAGGCTAGACGTATTTATCATAACTCATAAATTACACAGAAAATGGATTTTGAAATTTTAACAAAACATATATAAACTTACAATAAATAAAGTATCGTGTCAGTTTTGCTAATTATTGTTGGGCTACATTCAAGTGTTTTCTTCTATTACAATTATTATTATTGTTTTTATTTTTTTTTTTGCTTTTGTATATTGAACGATGTTGCTGGCATTACTAAAATTTTGGTTTGCTGATTGTTTTGGGTCATATTGCATCGAATTGATTGAATAAAGTGAAATTCGCTTTTTTGTTTTTTTTTTAAATATAATTTTGCCACAACTTTTGCGCTTAATGTTGCCGTTGCTGCTGCTGATGGTGTTTTGTGGCTGCTGCTTCTTCAGTTGTTGTTGTTGTTGCTACTATTGTTATTGTCATATTGCTGCTGCAAAGCTAACTGAATAGACACTCAGTCGCCTTCTCCAAGTTCCAATTCTCTTTGGACAACACAGCCCGCGCATCATGCTCATCAATGCCCATATCCTTGAGACGCTGTATCTTTGAATCACAATCTGGAAAAATGTTTGGTCCGCCCGCGTACGCATTTGTCCAGTGTCGTGCAGTGAGCAGAAATAGATCATGTTTATCCTTGAACTGATAGGCAACAACAGCATCCTGTGGATCATCGGGCTCGGCAGCGGCCAGCAATGCCTGCAGCGACAATAATACGGTACGCAATGTCATCGCAGCGGCCCAATTGTCCTTTAATATGTCCAGGCAAATGGCACCAGTAACCGATGAAATATTTGGATGCCAAATACGGGTTATAAAACGAACCTAAAAAAGAAGTATATATTATTAAATGAGTTTTAAGCATATTTTAGGCTTGTTTTCATTTTCGATTACGCTTTAAAAATAACACAGTTGACAGTTTTGAATTGTTTTAGAAATTGTCTAGCAGTTTCTAATGAAATATGTTATACATATTTAAACTAAAAAACTCAAATGGCAATATGCTCTATTTTTTTTAAAACAAATTATATAATAAATATTTGAATAACATAGCCTAAAAAACATATATTTTTTTAATTAATAATTATTAATTAATATTTTGCACCAAGAGATTAAGCTATCATAATTAAAAGATTTTTTTTAAATTGAATATTAAGGAAAACAGAAAAAAAATCGGAAATCGGATATCGAAACAGCTGACAGGCAGTCGAAACACGCTTATAACAATTTCGGTATCGAATATTTTCGAACTCGAAAATGCAAAGAGGCCATCTGATAATTTAAAATGCTTTTTATTTAAGGGAACTTACCTTTGGTGGATTAAAAGGATATGTTTCGGGTACTTTGATTTCCAGAACAAACTTGCCGCCTTCATAGGGCGTGTCTGGCGGGCCGGCTATCTCGCCGCGTAGTTCTGTCCAGCTATCATTGACCAGCTCAATTTTGATAGAACATTGAACGATCTGTTGGGAGTAAACAAAAATACTTGCTTAGACATTTTTATTTAGGCAATTTAAATGTTATAATTAATTAACGCGAATTAAAACAAAAATACGCTACAATAGAGTTGAGTTCTATCGTTCAGTTCACATTCGTTCAGTTCATTGAAAGAATACTACCATGATAGGGTTGAGCCGTTTAGTTCAGTAAAAGTTCAATTGAACGAAAGAGTTTCTTTGTGTGCTGTCCATTGGCAACTGAAGGAGCTAGTTATTCACAAATGAACCCGAATTGTTTACACTAACAGGCAACATAGGTAATAATTCCAGCTGTTCATCAGCAAAAGAACCACAAGCAAACAAGTGAGCAAATGAGCTAACTCATCCTAAGAAATATAAAATATAATGAACAACTAAATAGGCTCAGATATGTTGGCATTGTTTATGCCAAGTCTTATTTGTTTACAAGTCTCTATTGTTGGCGGCTCAAAGCTGCGCCGCGCGCGCCAAAATAAAACTGGAACCAAAGTCCGCAGCGGCGCTGCCAAGGTGCGCACAATGATATGTTCCATTTATCACGTCAATGGTATAATACAATATACAAATTATTAGAAAATAAACACTTTGTTATGAAGCACAGTGCACTCACCTCTTCGCTGCGCATTACTTCTTTAAATTCGCGCTTGATACGTGATACTGCCATGTTCGCCATGATTGTGGGAATTTGTATATTTATTGTTGTTGTTCTTGTATTATCACTGCTTCAGTTGTTGTTGTTTGTTCGTTTTGTGCTGTGATTGCGTAAATAACGCGTTGTTGTATGACGCGCGTACAAATTAATTATATCAATATTGTTGTAGTAATGCTGCGGCAGCTCACAAAAACAATACAAAACACTTTAGATTTTCAATTTTATTAAACTGACACTTTTCTCAACAAAATTTGCATGTAACCAGGGCTGCTAGACTATCGATAAACACTGGCAGTCAGCTGCTGGACAGTGTGACCGTTCATTACATGCGGTAAAATACCCAAAAGTTACAATATGCTGTTAAAATTTGGCTGATGTGTGGAGTATTATGTTAAGTTGAGGAGTAGTCTGTTGTGCACATGTTAACCGATTTTATTTGTGAAATCAGGTGCTGCAAAACGACAAAAATGATTTAAATAATTGGCGCAAATGCTATAAATTAGTTTTATACATTTTGTTAAATTGATATTATTTACTTCAATGTTATTATGCCAATAATGGACCTTCAATTTAATTCCACTATATCAAAATAGCCGCAAAATATCATTGATAGCCCAGAATTTTTCCATGACGTGATCTTGAGTTTAACCATGATCCCTAACAAAAATGAACTTCATTTGACCTCAGGTAGATACTTCTATTACGGCCTGGCAACCATATTTATATGCTCAGCGAAAATTCATAAACTTGTTTTCGAGTCTTATAAACAAAAAACCAAACAAAGGTTGAGTATACTATATAGGGTGGGCCCGCTTGGAAACAGCGTTAAAATAATACACACATACATACTCAATTCTATCTGCATGTATGTGTTTACATTTACATACATCACAAATCGTCTGATACTTTTCGATTCACGTTTCGCTTTATGGGATATAAAACAAAAACAAAACACGCACAAAAACGTGTTCCAAAATAATGCGTGGGGCTACAAAACACACACACACACTTACGTTTTTGAGTCAAAGGGTAACCCAGCAAGCAACTTTTTTGTTGCTTTTTTAATATGGTCGTCTTAATTGTTGTTTATTTAAAGCTGACTAACGTTTATCTTGGCTCTTATCAGCAGGTAAACATTATTTATTGTGTATACTTCTGCGTTGCTTTTGGCGACTTCTTTAACAGTTTTTATTTAGCTTACTGCTCCGTTTATGCTTACTGGGCACGTGTTTCGTTTATTTCCTATTTACACAGACGTTCGTCGGTCTCAAGCTCCAAAACGCAAAGACTTGCCGGCTTGCTCGCTCTCTCGCTCCCTCGCTCTCGCTCTCTTCTCGATTCTTTTCCGCGTCTTCTACGTACTCTCTTTTTGTTGGCGGTCAGAACTTCATGACTTCGCCGACAATGAAATCATTCAGCGTTTGCATTTTCATTGAAGCGGCTGCAATTTGAAGTGTGTGTTTTTAAAATAAATAGTAAATATTAACAAAGTGAAACGTGAGTAAGAAAGCAATTGTTAACGGCTCAATTTGTTATTTTACTAAGCTAACTAAAGTTAATTGCGACAAATTTGACTCTGCACATGTTTCAAGTAAGTTGATTTTTATTGTGAGTGTGAGTGTGTGTGTGTGTGCTTGTATGCTTGTTTGTATATGCCTGTTGTTTATTGTGTTTGTATTTTTCTTATGGCATAAAAAACGTGCGCTGTCAGCATATTGTAAGCTCACACGTGGTTGCTTCCCCCCGCCCCCCTTTTTGTTTTATGTAAATGCAGCGACGCCATTTGCATTTGCGTCAACAATACACACATATCAACAGTTCGAGTACACAGACTACGTCAGCATCCGAAAGTCTTTTTCTTAACAAAAAATACTTAGACAATCACTTTAGCTTTGGCTTAAGTTCATTTAAATTTAGATACGCAAAACAATTTGTCAAATCGCTGCGCTGGCATTTGTCTTGTACAGCATCAAGTACAGTTGTACAACAACAACAACAATAGCGACGAGCCCCCCAGAATGACAGCAAAAGCAGCTGCCAAATTGACCATACCCTAAGGCCAATCTAACTGAATTAGTCATGCAAAATTAAAATGCATTGCACGTAGCCCTCGAACTTGCAGTAAAACAGCTGTGCAGTACAGTAAGACAGAGGGGGGCGAGGGGCGACTATAAAAGAAAGAGAGTGAGAGCGAAACAATAGTTGAAAGCTTTTGTATGTATGTGTGTGTGTGTGTATTTGGAAACGCACTCAGTTTCAATTGCTGCTCACTTGCTGCTGGCGGCGGCGCTGCGTACATCTCTGTTGCTCTCATTGTCTAATTTGCTGTCAAAGGGAACAAACAGCACTATATAATAAATATATGTATAAATCGCAATAATATAGTATACAGCTGTGCGAAAAAACAATTTATGTGTGTGTCCGGCTGGCCTATCTGTTGGGAGGCACAACAAAAAACAGTTTTCTCAGACGTGTACTACCGTTAGCACCTGACAAGCTGCATTAGCGCGTTTCGTGTGAGAGAGTTGACAAAATTACAGTATGCAAGATACGAAATGCACAGAGATTGAACAAAATGGTGCGTATTAATTTGATGTATACATGTGTGCTGTAAGATTTAATGTAAATTACATGCGACCTTAAAAATTAAATTTCTCAAACATACGAACAGCTGTTCGGTTTGTGTCGTGCTGAAAAGCTTTTGTCACGCGCCTGTTTGCATGCCAGCATTTTTTTTAGCATTCATATTCTCACGTCAAGAGAGCGTCAGGCTCAGTAAGCTTTTTATGGTTTCGACAATGCGAGAGCGTCAAAAGAGAGAGCACAGTGCTGCCAGACTGCCTTGCGGTCAAAGGATCTGTGTCAATTGAAAATAAAAAAATCAGTTGCAATAAAATCGTTTTTAATTAGAATTATTCTCTTTTCTCATAGCAACCGATATATAGTACACATAATCCTTTATTTATGCCTTATCAGCAAAAAATATCTACTCAATGTATAGCAATTTGACTCGATCTGGCAGCAAAGCAACATTCGCTCACTCACACAGGTTGCGACAGCAATACGTCAAAAAATCACATGGCTGTTGGCTGTTGGCTGCTTGGGGTGGCTTTGCTGCTGCTCTCTCACACACGCACACACCGTTGAGCTTTTTCGCTGCTTGTATGACAGATGTATGAATGAATATTTGGCGCTTGAGTGTGAGAGAGCGCCAAATGTTGCTGTCGCTATCGCTGATTACATGTACGTTGTACAATACAATACTCATTTACAGGCGCTCTCACTCATTCGCTCATTTTCTGTACTCCCTATACAACACACACACACACACGTAGAGCAAAGCTGAGCAGAGCAGAGCGTATGCGGCGACGTCGCTGCTTTTGCAAAAAACTTTTTATAATAAAAACTTGTACTCGTAGATTGTGTGATGCCAGTACGTTCTGCTAATCCGATACGCGCTAGAAGTTTGATCCGAGACAATTTGGAGAAACAGGCTGGTTGTCTAAATCTAATACACTCCAGAATGCCAAACATTAAAGTGTTTTCGGGCACCTCGCATCCGGATTTGGCGCAGCGTATTGTCGATCGTCTTGGCATCGACCTGGGCAAGGTGGTCACCAAGAAGTTTAGCAATTTGGAAACATGGTAAGTAGTACAACAAAATAAAGAAAACGCGTGTGCTTAATTAAAGTCAACAACAACAACAAAAATGTGTGAAAATTGTGTATTTAAATTTAAAAATCGTAATGATATCCGCGTCCACAGCTTTCCACTGTGGTCCTTGACATTCGCTGAAGGTTGGCTACGGCTGTCAATGCCATGCGTTTTAATTTTTTGCTACCTTCTAATTGTAACGGTGTTTTGTTGCATTAAAATTGAAAATTTGTTTATTGTGGGATTTTTCGCTGTGCAATAATTTTCATTCTTTTGTTTGCCAATGTTTTTTTTATTTTTATTGATTTAACAAGTGGACTGTACACCGTGTAGTCATTGGTTGGTTGCTGGTCGTCGCGGTCGCCGTGTGCTTTGCGTCTTTGAGTGTGTGTGTGTGTGTGTGTCGCACACACATATAAAGACAGGCATATACAGAGACACACTCACAAATACGCTCACAGCGCTCTGGCAACACCGCCAATGTCGCGTGCAATTTGCCCTGCCGACAATAAATTTAAACAAAAAATAAGAATAAAGTGAGAAAAAAAAATTATTTTAATTTTTTAATTAAATTAGCACATGTAGCTGTTTTTCCAGTCGTTTAAGCGACACTCCGTCTCACACACACATACACACATACGCAAACGAAGCAAGTCAGCTGCTGCAGCAAAAACAACAGCAACAAATAATAATAAAGTGTCTATGGCGCTTTAGCGCCTTATCAGCACATACAGTTACACATGCATTTGTATGTGTATGTTCTACACACATGCTTAAAAGAATTTTTAATAAAAAATTAAATGAACGCTTTAAAAAAATATACAAAGAAAATTAGCAAACAATTAGAGAGTGTAAAGAGGCAAAAAGCAAAGGCAAGGCAGGTATAGGCTAGAAAATTAGAGGTTATAATATAAATAATGCGCGCTAAGCTTTTTTTTTTTTTTTGAAATGATACGCGCTTGCCAAAAGAGCGTGAGTATGTATGTATTCCATACATATACACGTACATACATATGTTATGCTCCCGCACGCACACTGGCATAGGCAGGCGCTACGGCTACGCAACGCAACGCACACAAAGGTAAACTCCAAAAACAGAAAAAGCATAAAGGCAAACGCAGACAGCCAAAAGTAAACCACAACACGACACTGTCACGTTTTTTCGCCTTCCCCACACACAACACACTCTCACAGAGCGAGAGAGCGCGCGCACTAAAGAGAGTCACTCAAAAGTCAGCCGACGACGGCGACGTCAACGTCAACGACGCCCCCACATGTTTAAAGTTTAAAGCGCGCTCACGCGTCTTAAATGTTGCTCTCTCTCTCACTGCTGCTGGTTACGGCAGCGAACCCCCACGTGTGCTGCTGCAGACACAACAACAAAGTGGTTGTACTAATTTTTGTAGTTGTTGTTGTGCACTTGTCGGCAAGCTTGTTGTTAGTGTCTCTTTCTAGTTTATTCTCATGAGCGTTAAGGCAGCAACAGAGTAACTAATATGTTGACAGTTAGGTTACTAGTACAATTCCTTCTTCTTCTTCCTCTTACTTTATTCTTATTTTTATTGTTCTTGTTGCTGTTGTTGTTGTTATTTCTTTTGCACTTTGACTTGATTGAAGCGTGTTTTGTGTGCTCTGATGGCCAATAAAATTTTGTTTTTGTTGTGTCTATTAAATGTACACTGCGAGAAAATATTTATACGAAAATTAACGAAATTGTGATCACTTGTTGAGTCTATTAATAATAAATAATATAATTTTTTAATTCAAAACTATGAACGATTGAGAACACTAAATTCAAGATTATTTTGCCTTATTTAAAAAAAAAATGTCATTAATTTTTTATTAAAATTTTATGGCCATTTTGTTTGTAAAAGTATAAATCAAGAACCAACTTTTTTTTTACAACGATAAATTGAGCATAATATATAAACAAAATAGATCGTTTTTTTTTTCATTTTGTAACATTATTTTTCTCCCAGTGTATGTATGTAGAAATGACCCAAGTTCTAATAAAGATTCGACTTGAAGGGCGCTCTCAAATATGGCGTCATTAATATTCATATTTATATATGTATATATATATGTATATATATATATATATATATATATATATATATATATATATATATACTCACGTATCGTTTGACTGTACTTTCAATGTTAATCATTTGTCACGAGCTTAGGAAAACCTTTATGATGCCATCAAATATATATTTTACGCTTTCAATTCTAGTTCAGGGTGTAGGAAAACCCACAAATGACCTTGTTAAAAGGCAAAAAAAAAAACCGCCAATGCAATTATTCAATAAAAACTAAACTAAGCAATGACCATCAATGCTAAAGGTCACAACACGCAACTAACCCACAAAAAACCAAAAAGAAATTCGATTACAAAATATAGAAAATATACACTGTACACACTTTGTAATTGAAAAGTTTGATCGATAAGAAATTTGCGTGTTTTCAGCCTTTTTTTTTTTGTATTTTGGTTGTTAAGTGAGAGACAGACATTAGCGAGGAGAGGGGGGCACTTTAAATGGGAGCAAGGGCTGCGCCTCCAAAAACAGCTGATAAGTACAAAGTAGTAGCTAGCGGCGCAGGGGCGTATTGAGCAGGGGGTGAGGGGTTTTTCAATTGATTAATATTTTTTTCCAAACGTTGTTGGTTTTTTTTCTATGCTTTCTAATCAATATTTGTGACCTATATATTTTTTTTTTGTTGCCCAATAAACCCCCCTCTGCCTTACGCTACTGTTGAACAGGAAAAGCTTTTTAAGATGATTTTTTTTTTTTTTTGAAACTAACAATTACATTTGACTATAAATGCTCATGTATTTGACTGATTGTGAGCCAACTTGGCCAATAGCTTTAGATAACATTATCACACATACCACAATGTGTAAAACTTGTCAGTTGTCTGGCAGCGGTAAAAAAGCAAACAGCCAAGTTAAAAATACATAAAAAAATAAAAAACAAAAACAATTGAAAGAAGAAGAAACCAGCTGCTGCTGCTAGACAACGAACGTTTTATGCCGGCTAAAACTAAACTAAACGCGACATTGCGACAGCTGCAGGTTAGGGGCGGGCAAGAGGGGGGTGCGCCCAGGGGGGTTGCATACTTGGCCCTGAGCCAACTGTAGAATCCCAAAGAGTTTCCACACACACTGTTGGCATTTTAGCAATGCCAGGCAGCGGCGAAAGTGTTTTTCTTTCTATACTATAATATTTTCTTCTTTATTTTTCCTTCTGGCACATTTCTAAGCAGAAAAAAAAAACTGCATTCATTTCATGCAACGCCAAGTGCAACCACACAGTGTGGGCACAACAAGGGGGAAGGGACCTATTGCTTGCTAATAAAAATCTAGAAATTCAAACGAGCTATGCGGCGTATGCGTAATGCTATGTGATATAAAAACAGCTGATTTATCAAAAAAGCAGCACGGAACAGCTGATAGCGTAGCTGTCCAAAAAAATAAATATATAAGTATATTTATGATACAAGCGATTAAAAGTACAAACACTGGCGCTACTGTCTGTTGCACATATAAAAGCAATTAATTATGAAATATATACTATAAGAAAATCAGCTAAAAATGACAAAATTCAACATCAATCGATAGACAGACGACACAACGGACGACACGTTCGATATTCTTGGACGCTGTTAGTACCGTAATTCAATTAACCTTCAATGGCAATGACCACATGTGTATTAGAAATGAAAATAGAAAGACAAGAAAATCAAAACGTAAACAAAACAATATAAATGATAAAAAACCTTAACTAAATGTTGCTTTTTTTTTTAAAGAAAGTAGCAAAAATCCACAAAAAAAATAAAGTTATTTTATGATATCATATGATATTTTTTAGTTATTACTACTATGACTTAATGTTGAATTTTGTCTATTTTTTATTTTTATATAATTTATAATATAATAGAAATATAATCAATTATAATTTTTGGGAATTTTTTTATAATTGTCCTAATTGATAATGCAACAAATAAAAAGAAGAATTTTTGCTATAATTGATAATATAAAAAGAAAGTAAAATTATTTACTGTGTACATTAAAATTAAATAAACATACGGAAGTGTTTATAAAATGAGAAAAACCATGACATAACAAAATTCCATATAAATACAAATTATTGGAATAAATAATATATATTATTATATATTTTTAATATCAATCTCATGAAGAAAATTATTAAACTGTAAGACTAATTGGCATAGCGACAAATTGGATATGGCTTTAACGGTACAGTTCTTTGTTCTGGAATTGAAATATTTATATATTTCTAAAGAAAATTGTGTTTAAAATATGCAGAGCAAAATCTATGCAGAAATTATGCATAAAATAAATAGATTATGATAATAAAATCGAACTATGAATAACTAAACATAATCTTTATATTTTATGCATAATTTTTGAATTTTTTATAAAATATTTATTGAAACAATTGTGTTATTTAAAACGTTTAATTTAATTACAAATTTAAATCTCTATATTTTATGCATAATCTTTATATTTTATACAAAATTTATGCATTTAAAATAAGATATTTATATTTTTAAATTTTATTCATAATTTATGCATTTATGATTATTTTTGTTGTTGATATAATTATGATATTTAAAACGTTTAATTTAATTATAAATTATGTCTACAATTGTAGATTATACTACATACTATGATTTCTGCATAGATTCTACTTTAGGAAATTATTTGTTTATTTATGAATAAATTTATTTTGCTAATATTTACGACTTGATATAGTTGTGTTTATATTGATAAAAAGGGTTAAAAAATTAAAGCAAATTAGACACAATAATTTACTTTGAATTAAATTTTAATCAATTTGTTCTGTAACTCAAATATTTGTGTCATTTTACTGTGCTTCATTACATGAGTTTATAAATAAATATATATTAAATTAATATTACGAGAGCGGAAATAATATAATTATTTAATAATATATACAAAATTACTGAAAAAAATGCACATTATGATATTAGAATTTGCTTTAAAAGTATAAGAAAACTGACGCATAGATTTACACAGTTTTTTGTTTGGATCATTTTCAACATACTCCTGAGAAAAAACTTTTTTAGAGAAGCAAAAGTCAGCAGAATTGAAACTCAGTATAATATAAGAAATTTGAGACTCTGTAGACAGTGTTTACACTAGCCAACTCAAATTCGAGAACAGAAAAGTAAAACCGGCAACATAAATAAATAATAGAGACCACTTTTTTATTATTTAGATTAAATTTTCTATTCCAGAGTTTTGTTATTTTAATAATAAATAAATAAATATTAAATATGAAAATTTTTTTATTTGCAATTTCACCGTCGATTTATTTAGATTAAATTCTATATTTCCGACTTTTGTTACTTTAAAATGAAATAAATAAATATAAAAATTTTTAATTTGCAATTTCAGCGTCGAAATTGGAGAATCAGTGCGTGGCGAAGATGTTTATATTGTGCAGTCCGGTTCCGGGGAGATCAATGATAATTTAATGGAACTATTGATTATGATAAATGCATGCAAAATAGCATCAGCCTCTCGTGTTACAGCTGTGATTCCTTGCTTTCCATACGCCCGCCAAGACAAAAAAGATAAGGTAGGTTTGCCTTACATACATAACAACAAAAAGAACTCTTAAACATTTCTGCAAAAAAAAAATAATAATTAGTTCAATATATAAATCTTTATACACACTACTTAGTTATGAATAATTTGAGCAACAAAAATAATAAAGACAGTACAGCATATAACTGTTTCAAATGTTAATAACCCACTATTATATACTATATGTAATCAAGCTATATACTTAAATATATATCGCTCATTTACTAAAACACATGATGATTTATATTATATCAAAAATTTCATCATCATATCTTAAATAAACTCTGAAAAAAACTTTTCCCTTTTTATTCAAAGTTTTCGAGGCGTAAAAAATTAATTTTATTTTTTAGTTATCACAGTTTTTTAGTAAATGAGCGATATATATTATTATATAATAATGTTTCCCTGTTTGTATATTCTTTTTTCTTTTTAATTTCTTTGCATTTTGTAATTCTCAAGTTGTATTATAATATTATAATTTTTCAATGAACAAAATGGTTGCAAGGAAGCTAAGCTGTATAAGAAAATTGTTTTATTTTTTTTGATAAACCAAGAAATGTGGAAACATTTTTTTTTTTTTTTTAATAATAAGATATAGAAAATATTGTTATTTCTACTTATATACTTATACAAAACTTATGTACTACTTTTTTTTATGTTAATGCCGCTGTGTTCTCGCCTACAACTATCTAACTGTCTCTCTCTATATATACTATATATATATATATATATCTTTATATATATATATCTGTCTCTCTGTGTATATTTGCTCTGCCAACATATATGATCTATATCTATCCTAGTTGACGGGCAGTGATGATAAAGAGGATGGCAAGAAACTTGCCAAGAAAAACTACGATTGGAAATTTAGGGTATTTACTACTTTCACATAGTAAACAACAACAATTTTTAACCCAACAACGACTCATATTTCATATATATAATGAACAAAAAATCTATATTTAATTTTCTCAAAATTTGTTATGTTTTTACAAACAAAAAAGTAAAGTTTAAACTCATTCAACTCATTTAAGAAACAACTTGCAAACAAAATTTTGGGCTCTGGGTTTTTACAACAATCAATATCAATCAATCAATCAAAAATGTTGGCAAAAAAAAACGCTTTAATCTCTCAAAAATTTTTTTTTAACTAAACAAAAAATTCCAAATTTTTTCAAATGGCTTTCTTTTCTGTCTTATATGTTTAATACACGTGCTGCATGTTAAAAAATAAATAAAAACTAACTGGAAAGAATTCCAAAAAAACTCTAAAAATAACTAAAATTAAAGGTGTAGCGATATAATATCGCCGTCGCGATCTAATGTCGTTAGGCCAACGACTTAATTTCGCGCTTGGCAGCATCAAGATTATATCGCTATGTCAATTTAAAATCTTACTAGAAAATCTGATGAAAAATGCAATGAATAAGCGCTAGTTGAGCAAAAGTATATTTCAAATTACATTGTAAGCAATTAAAATTATATATTTGACAATTTTCAAATCAAATTGGTAAAACAAAAAAAAAAACCAAAAAAAAAAATTTCCACATTTTTTTTTCTTTTCGTATTTATTTAATTTTTTTTTTTTTTCTGTCGGCGGCGCTTCATTGCAACAAAAATGTTTTTATATATGATTTAAGACTTGAAATATTAACACAATATATAATATGGTATACTACAATATATTAATTTTTTTGCTCGTCGAATTTGTCATGTGTTCTTTGTTATATTATACTCTATACTAATTATAATAAATATATATTTTTTTTGTGTTCTTGGCAGTTTTGCACACATTTTTTTTTATTATATTTTATTAATATTTTCCTCAACAACAACGTTTTTCAAGTTCCCAAAAACAAAAACAAAAAATAAACCGAGTTCCAACTCAATCTCAAATAGTTGATAAGCTCTTTATTGCCTAGCAACAAATTCTGGCTAATATATATAATAGTTTATATATTATTTTTGATTTAGTTTTAGTATATTTATTCTATTGATAACCCATTAATATGACGTCAGCTGCATTGTAGGGGGTTGAATAGCTTTTTTTTGATACCTCCTCTATCTCTATCTGTTTGTTATGCGCGTTTTGAACCCGGGGGTTAATATTGTGTATACAAAAAAAAATAAAAATATATTTTTACAGATAGAATATATATTTAATCTATTGGAAAAGTGCATTGCAATGAACTCAGAATGCGTTTATTGACGTCAAAATCAATCGACTGAGACATTTTATTTTGTAAATATTATTGTTAAAGATTGAAATAATCTTTCGGAAGCATAACACACGTATAACCCTATGAACTTGAAGATAATTAGAAAGATGGCATAAAGATATAGTTGAATTAAGGCTATAAGCTTAACTTTTAGTTTAATATTTTAGTTTTTTCATTCAACAAAGTATCCTTTTATATATTTTAAACTATTTTTGTTAAATTTTGTTGCTACCTTCATATCCCAAAAAATTCCGCAAACTTTTTAACAAATTTATTCCGAAACTTTCGTTAATTTTCCCCTGTTATATACTAACTTTATATATTCAATCCTTGTTTTTCTATTCCAAATGTTAAATCACCAAATATGGCACAAGTTAAAAAATCTTTAAAAATTTTGCATTTATTTTATTTAAAAAATATAATTTATGACTTTTTTTTTCTTTCGTTAAACTTAAACAAGAGAAAACATTTTTCACTCAAACTTTTCGTTTCTTCTTCTTTTTCTTTTCTTTATTTTTATACAAACTATACAAAAAAAATATCATAAAAAAAATAATATACAATACAAAACAAATAATCTGTTATGTGCGTAGGAATTTACACCCAGACAATATACTGTGAGTAGTTTGGCGGGCCTAAGAATTTTGTAAAAAAATTGCTTTTGTGCAAAATATATTTAATAAATAATATAAGTAAAAAAAAAGGCTTTCATGTTAAGCAAAAGAAGAGTTTTTAGTTTTGAGTTTTGTTCTGGAAATGCTTTTAAATAAAATTTATAATAAATCCCTATGCATGTTAGTTGTTATAGTCGAAAATTGGTTTATAAAATCGGAAAATATTGAATAAAGCAACATTAAATGGTCACCTTAATTTATGCACTCGCTCTCTTTTGTATACTAAAATTTGCTCTCTGACTCTCTTTTGTATTCTTAATTAACTGAAGCGCACTCTCAACACAAACATACACACACTCTCTCTCTCGCTCTCTATCTCTCTATTTCCTTATTTCTATCTCTCTCAGCAATTTGCTCATTGTTGCATTGGGTGCACCATTTTTTTTTGTGTTGTCAAAAGTCTATTGGAACGATATTATATTATTATATTATTATATTTATATTCAATGTGTGTATATTGTACCCATGTGTGTGTCTGTTTTTGATTTAGTTAGTATTTATATTAATTAATTGAACTTATTCCATATATGGTTTTTTACTCTCATAATGCTCCTACCTCTACCTATATATTTACTAGCCTGTAAGATACTTACTTATGCTTAAGTTCCTAATTACTAACTACGCTAATGTTAAATTCAATTTGTTTACATTTATTCTACGCTGGCCCATGCACAGAGCCGTGCGCCCATATCGGCGAAATTGGTCGCTAATATGTTATCAGTGGCCGGTGCGGATCATATTATAACCATGGATCTACATGCCTCACAGATTCAGGTAAGTTTTATAATTAAAAAAATACAATATATAAAATCAATAAAGAAAAGGTGATATTCGGCAGGCCGAAGGGTATATACCCTTGTAGTGGTATTTTAGAAAAATTATAAAAACTCGACCGATTATTACTATATGATATAGTGGTCCGATTTCAGTCAAACTTTAAAGTTTATAGTACAGAACGTATTTCTATATTGATATGTTGAGTTTGATTCTGATATCTTGAAAATTAAAAATGTTTTGCCTAGAAGAATTCAATTTTGACCCAATTGTTCCTATGGAAGGTATATTATATAGTGGTCCGATTTTAGTGAGAATTTATCAGATAGTACAGAATATATTTCTATATCGATATGGTGAGTTTCATTTCAATATCATCAAAATCAAAAAAGTCTTGCATAGAAAAACTGATTTTTCACCCAATTGTTCCTATGGCAGCTATATGATATAGTGGTTCGATTTTGATCAAACTTTATCAGATCGTACAGAAGGTATTTTTCTATCGATATGGTGAGTTTGATTCCGATCTCTTGAAAATTAAAAATGTTTTGCCTAGAAAAACTCAATTTTGAACCAATTGTTCCTATGGAAGGTATATAGTAGTTCGATTTCAATCAAACTTGGACGAATTGTACAAATCATAATTCAACATCGAATTGTTGAATTTTATTTCGATATCTTGAAAAATAAGCACTTTCCCAACCGATTGTTCCTATGGGAGCTATAAGATATATTGGCCCGATTTTGATATAATTTGGTAGGATTAATTAGATCATAATAATACATCAATAAGCCACGTTTGATTTTGTTATCTTAAAAACGAATTTTTCGGTCCGATCGTTCCATTGGCAGCTATATGATATAGTGGCCCGATCGGGCCGATTTTTACAGACAAATTACCTGTTATATCAAAATGCATCCGTGCCAAGTTTTATTAAAATAAAGCTCAAAAGATAAAGCCAAAGAGTAAGCATAGAAAGAGACGGACATGGCTATATCGCCTTGGTTCATCGCCCTGATCAGAAATATATATACTTTATAAGGTCACAGAGATGTCTCCTTCTATGCCTTACACATTACGAGATAAAATTAAAATACCCTTTAGCAAGGGTATAAAAAATATACAAAATTAAATAAAAATCAAAAATCAATCAAAAACTCATTAACGATAACGAAAATTTTTTAAGATTACAAAACTTTGTCGCAAAAAATAAAATTATAAAAATTTAAAATTTTTACATTGTTCAAGTACAGTTTTTTTTAGTTGGAATTTTCTTCCGAATATTCAGTTAACATTGGCGTTTGTGGCTCGTCATCAATTGGAATTATGTCCTGATTCATCGACAATATTTTCACCGTTAGTTTGCTTAGATAATCCGTTAGACGATTAATGCGTTTATTTTTGGCCAAGACAATCTGTTCAAGATGTTGCACCTTGAAGGACAATGAACTAATATAGCCATCCTTGCGGCGACTAATGCGCATCAGTTCCTCAATTTCTCCACTTGATGTTGATTCATCTTGTGTACTGGAATCATTATTATCATTCTGTAATTCAGATTGTATTTCATCCAGAGAATCTCTTGGCATTATATCAGAATTTTGGTTGATTTGTTGAATTTCTAACGCTGATGACAATTCTTCCGAAGATTCAGTCAAAGTCGCTTCATCTTCATCATTTTCATCTTCATATTCATCAAAATTGATTGAAGTCGGCGGTGTGTCGATGTATTGTGGTGAAGGTTTACATTCGATTTGCATTAAATGATATAATATCGAACGTATGGCATTTAGTTCACCCGAGGCCAAACTCCATAGAGCTGAACGTAATAGAGTTAGACCAGTTTTTCGTAATACCTTTATATTGAAAGTTTCCCAATTTTGCAATTTCATCTCAAGTTTACCATGCGATGTATAATTGCTAATATCGACAAGTTTGGGCTTAACCCGCTTGAACAATTTGGCCATATTCACAACATCCGATAGTTGACGACGCATGCGATTATTTAGTACGATATTTTTGGTATTGGCCAACCAATTGTTGAGCTCCTTAAGCTCTAATTCGTTCAAGGTTTGAAGAGGCATCATATTGGGGGTTTTTTTTTTTAAATATGAAAATATTCTAAGCCAAAAAATTTAAAAAAAAAGTATTTTTTGTTAGAGGTAAAAAGGTAAAACAGTAACTAAAATAATTTGTAATATTTTCTAAGCCTAGGACAATATTTAAAGTGCTTGCTATATAAATAAATATTTATAAATTATTTATTTTATTTAGGGTTTCTTTGATATACCAGTTGATAATCTCTATGCGGAGCCGGCGGTACTCAAATGGATTAAAGAGAACATTCCCGAATGGAAAAATTCAATTATTGTCTCACCCGATGCAGGCGGTGCTAAGCGGTAAATGTTAACAATCGAATAAATTAATAAAATATAAATAAATTAATTTTATTTTATATTTTTTTTATAGCGTCACTTCAATTGCGGATCGTTTGAATGTTGAATTTGCGCTGATACACAAGGAGCGCAAGAAGGCCAATGAGGTTGCCTCGATGGTGCTGGTTGGTGATGTTAAGGATAAAATTGCCATATTGGTCGATGATATGGCTGACACATGCGGCACCATTGTACATGCCGCCGATCGTCTGGTGGAAGCGGGCGCCACCAAGGTGGGTTAGCGGGGCTAGCCAGAAAAAATAAATAAATATGGCCAAAATATATAGTAGTATTATCTACTATTATATCTGATTAACATACAAATGTCCATTTATATATGTATATGGCCAACCACCATCATCCTGCTAATTGATATCGATTTCCAGGTCTATGCCATATTGACGCACGGCATTTTCTCTGGTCCGGCGATTTCGCGGATTAACAATGCATGTTTCGAGGCGGTCGTTGTGACCAATACTATACCACAGGATGGACATATGCGTGATTGTCCCAAAATACAGGTAAATACATATATAATTATATATACCATGGGTTCGGCGGGCTGTTTTTAAGTCTAATGTTAATTAAAATTTAAGTCGGCAGAGCATTATGTGACTTTCATTCTAGCTAATGAAGTTTTCTTCATGATGTTTTTAGGGTAATTTAGCTGCTTTAATTTCTTTTTAATTTCTTATAAATAAAAGCAAATATTGATCAAAAAATCAAAATAATCAATTTAAACGTTTTTTGGTAGTTTTTTTTATACTTATTTTATCCATTAGAATTAACATATGATGATTTGTTAAATTTACGAGATAATTTACTTTTCGTTTTATTTGTAAACTGAATTATTGCGTAAAAATTTAAGTTTTGTAATGAAAAATTTGAAAATTTTTATGTTTACCTTTTTTTATATTTTAATTTAACAATTTTTGTATATTTTTTTTAATATAATTTTTATTTTTTTATTATTTATTTATTATTAATTTTTTTTTTTAAATGCAAAATATATAAAACAAATAAATAAAAACATAAAAAAGTGTGTTATAAAATAATTAAATTAAATTAAATTAAATTAAAAAATAAAAAAAAAATGCTAAAAATATACTACTTAGAAAAATGCATTTACTACTACATATTAATTGCATTTTTTGTTTTTTTTTTTTAAATTTAATATTATTTAATTTCTTTTATAACACATTTTTTTATGTTTTTATTTATTTGTTTTATATTTTTTTTGCATTTTGTTTTTTGAGTTTTTATTCAATTTAATATTATTTTTTTTAATATCAATTTTTATTTTCTTAATATTATTTTTATTTTTTTCAATATTATTTTTATTTTTTTTTATTATTTTTTTTTTTAAGTTTCTATCTTTATGAAGTAGCATATTTTTTGAATATTTTTGTATTTTTTTTAATTAAATTTAATTTAATTTTTTTATATCAAATTTTTTTGTTTTTATTTATTTATTTTATAGTTTTTCATTTTTTGCTTTTGTGTTTTAATTTAATTTAATTTAATATATTTTTTGTATCAATTTTTTGTGTTGCATTTTATCTTCTTAAATTTATTTTACATAACAAAAATTATTATTTTAAAATTAAAAATTTTAAAGAATAAACAATTGCAAATAAATTAGTTCATAAAGTTTAGCTCATTTTTGAATAGTTAACAAGGATTTTGACACGACTTGATCTATAAAATGTTAATGCTAAATATGTTGCATGTAATCGAATATAAATATGTCACCATGATCATGAACATGCTGTGATTGAGCCGCCATTACAAAGCTTGCTCTCTTTTTTTTAAGCTCTCTCTTTTAATTACAATATGACTCTCTCTCTTTTCTCTCTCTCTCTTTCTATGATTCGCACTCGCAGTGCATTGATGTGTCGATGATGTTCGCCGAGGCAGTTAGACGGACACACAATGGCGAGAGTGTCTCGTATCTCTTCTCAAATGTTCCATATTAAAGCGTGTTGCAACAACAACAACAGCAACAACAACAAAAACAACAACAACAACAGCACCACCAGCAACAATAGCAACAACATATAATCTGCAAAACAAAAATAAAATAATCTTCAACAACATTTAAATAAAAAAAAACGTTGCAAATTCAACAACAACAAAAATTTGCAACATTTTTTTGCCATCTAAAAAACAAACACATCGTTATATATTTTTTATTAACTATTAAACTATGTAATTAAAACTCAATATGAGTAAAAAAAAAACAAAAAACAAAAACTAATTGTCATTATGTAATTATATAAAATAGCGTAAAGTACATAACAAAAAAAAAAAACAACAATTGCACACTTAATTGCCTTCTTTTTGTATACAAAAGAGAAAAAACAAAAAACACATTTCTTTTATTTGTTAATAATTATTTTTCAATTCCCCACAAAAAAAACAAAAATTGAATATCGCATTTTGTAAAAGATTGTCAGCTCTTAGAGAGAAAGTTAGTTGTATAGATTATGTAGTTAAAACAAACACACATATGCACACACACACTCCCACACACACACATACAACCACACACAAAAAAAAGTTTGTAATTTTTACACAGTGCAAACAAAAAACAAAAACAACTTTTTGACTATTCTTAAAACATAAGTTTTGATGAGAACTATATACATATATTCAAATCGAAAGCAAAAGCAAATATTCTTGCAAAGTTCAAAACAAACCAACTAAATTTTTAGTAAATTTAAGTAAATAAGAAAAAAAATATATAACAATTGAAAATAAAAGAAAAACTTAGCAATTAGGCGTTTAAAACAAAACAAAGCAAAACAAACAACAAACAAAATTACAAAACAAAAATAATAATAATAAAAAAAAAAACTAAAGAAAACTGATCAACAAATGTTATTTATATTATCTAAAAATTTTAAATAATTTTAAAAATGACCTCAAGCCGACTAAACTCATCTCCATAAAAATCATAACAAAATTTTTAAATCTAAGATCATTTTTTATAGGTTTTTATTTCCATAGAAAATATTTCTTTCTAGATTTGTGAAAGCTGCATTGATTTTCATAGAGAACGTCCTAATCTTGGTTTTTTATATAGATCAATATTCTATTCATTTTATATAAAACCAAATTTTTATCCCAATAATTCATCAAACTTTATTTTTAACTGAGTGCGAAAGAAAAAATATAATATAAAGCTTTTACATCAAAATTTTAGCCTCAGTTTCTTGTTTAAAAATAATTCCGAAACTAAAAAAATTAATTTCCAAATTCTAAACTATATAGAAAAAACTCTAAACTTTTAACTATCAAAACTTTGTCAAAACCAAACTGAAGTTTTTAAAAGAATGTCCTTTGCTTATAAAAAAATAATTTCGATTATTTTGGCATAAAAAATATACTAAAACCTTGACAAAATAATTAATAATTTCTCAAATTTATTTTGGCATTTCAATTTGACAAATGAATACTTTTTTTGTCAATGTTTTGTTATATATTCCATACTTAAAAACCCCTGGAAATTTTGGAAAAATTTAGAAAATTTCTCAATTTTATTTTAATTAAATTGCGTTAATCAGAAGTATAGCATAAAAAACACAATTTAAAAGTAATTTCAAGAGAAAATTTAAATTGTATATTAAAAATTCCCAAAAAAAAAAAAAAAAATTACTCTACATATTTTTAAAATCTATACAAAAATGTTTCTTTCAAATTTCTAACTTTCATCTTTCCATTTTTGAAGAGTCAATCAATTTAAATATTCATTTTCCAACTCTATTTCTAGAAACCAAAAATTTAAAAACTCGTTTATAATATCTTTTATTAAATAGATTTCATTTAATGATGTTTTTTAGCATTACAGATTTGAAGAGAGTTATAATTCCTGCAAACTCACAAAACATTTAACAAAGCTCATTTGGCCAATTTTATTTATTTATTTATAATGATTACACATACAAGATGTCGCTGCTAAAATTCAATAAAATGCGCTTCATCATCGGCTTCGTCATTATTGAGACCGACCTCATCGAAATCGGATTCCAGAACCGCAATATTCTCACGTGCCTCTGAAAATTCGCCCTCCTCCATGCCCTCGCCCACATACCAATGGACAAAGGCGCGTTTTCTGAACATTGCATCAAATTTATGGGATAAATTGGAGAATGCCACCGATATGGCCGTAGTATTCGAGAGCATGCAACAGGCACGGGATGTCCGGGCCAAATCACCATCCTGCACAAATGCGGGTCTCTCATAATTGATGCCAATTTTGAATCCTGTCGGACACCAGTCCACAAATTGTATATGACGATTGGATTTAATGGCCGAGACGGCTGCATTGACATCCTTGGGCACCACATCGCCACGATAGAGCATACAACAGGCCATATATTTGCCAGCACGTGGATTACATTTAACCATCATATTGGAGGCTTCAAAACATGAATTTGTCAAGGCCGCAATCGTATGCTGTTCATGGGCGAAACTATCGGCGGACATGAGAGGCGCATAGGCGACCAGGGGGAAATGTATGCGGGGAAATGGCACAAGATTCGTTTGGAATTCATTTAAATCAACATTCATGGAACCGCTAAAACGCAATGAAGCCGTCGTTGAGCTGACAATTTGGGCAATTAAACGATTTAGATTTAAATATGCCGGCCTATCCACGCCCAATCTATTATTGCATATATCATAGATGGCCTCATTGTCCACCATGAATACACAATCCGCATGCTCAATGGTCGAGTGTGTGGTTAATAGGGCATTATACGGCTCCACCACGGATGTGGACACCTTGGGCGATGGATATACGGCAAAATTTAATCTACACTTTTTGCTATATTCATTGGATAAACGTTCCATTAGTAGCGAGGTAAATCCAGAACCTGTGCCGCCACCCATGGAGTGCGAGACGAGAAAACCCTGCAGACCATCACAGTGTTCGGCAATCTTTTGTACTCTTGTCGTCACCTTATCGATAATCTCCTTGCCAATCGAATAACGACCACGAGCAAAATTATTGGCAGCATCTTCTTTACCCGATATTAATTGATCCGGATGATATAAATCCTTTGTGGCACCCGTACGCACCGAATCAATTACCGTTGGTTCCAAATCGACAAATATGGAGCGTGGCACATGTTTGCCATTTTCCGTCTCCGTAAAAAATGTATGTGCATCATTATCATTGGTATTTTGGCCTTGGGTAATGCTGCTGCTGTTGTTGCCACTATCTGCCAGTTGCTCCTCCGTTTTCCGGCTACCATCTAGATTAATTCCATGTTCCAGCAAATATAGCTCCCAGCAGGCGTTGCCAATTTGTATGCCGCATTGGCCAATTTGGATCGAGATGACTTCGCGCTTTAATGTAACAAAAAAATAGACAAATTGCAAAAATTGTTCAATTAACAAATATTGTATTTTTTGTTTTCTCACCATTTTTGTTTGTTAATTAATTTATTTAAACAATTTAAAAACCCGCACGAAACTTTTGCTGATATGCTGCCCTTCCTTCGACAAGTCACGCAGCGCGGAAAAAAAAATGGCAGCTCGCCAGCATTTTCCAGTGACTGGATAAATGCCGTTACTTGGCTGCAAGCACAAAGCAGAATGCAAGAAAACTTTGGAGCTTAGTCAGAGTTGCATTCGTGATCTGCGGCGCAGCATTTGGTTTGAAACTTTACTAAGCCACTGATTTGCAACTTAAGGGGCATACGGATTAATAAATTGTAAGCATATTAGATTTATTTTATTTATTTATTTGTGAAATTTTAAATGGGCTGATAATTAAAAAAAAGTCATTAATATAATAAAATAAACTTGAATAGTTGGTCGATAACTGTAATTTAAGGCATCATATCAAATATTATTTTTAATACGCTGTGGTTTGAAACTTCGATTTTAAATTTTGAACTAAAATATTTAGATTTGCTGCTGGTTTAAAACACGACTAAGCCACAATTAAAACTTAAAACAAATAATTTTATTTAATGAGCATTTTTGTAGACTAATAAAAACTAACTTAAAGTACATCTGGGTGTATAAAATAAATTCCTGTGATTTCCTGAATGGCAACTTAACGTAAGATTGTAGAAAGTGCTTTTAATTAATGCCTAATCCTTGGTAATGCCCGCTGGCAACGTCACATCAAAGACAATTGGCGCATTATTGGGCTTATAATTGATGTCACAGGTGGAGGCATTCACATAGATGATGCGTCCATCGCTGGTGATGCCATAGCCTTCGTGTATATGCCCAAATACATGATATTTGGGCTTGACACGCTGCTGCACCGTATTTAGCAGCTCAACACAACCGGCACGCACCCCGGAACAACACAGATCGCCATGGCCAACGGGCGGCGTGTGGGTGATGAGTATATCAATGCCCTCTGGTATTTGATCCCATTTATCGAGGCATGCTTGGCCTCGTGGCAGATTAAAGGCCCAACGACAAAATTCCGGCTGCCAGGGTGTGCCATAAATGCGTACGCCCCACACTTCGAGCAGTTCATCCTCCAAATAGATGCAATTGGTTAAGGCATCGCGTATGTTGAGCGTTTGAACAGCGCTCTCCATGCTCTCCTTGTCATTGCCCAGGGTGGGCAAATCATCCAAAATGGTCATGCCGGTGGACTTGGAGCTGCAAGCAAGCAGGAAAAAATTGTTGTAAGCTATAAAAACATATAAAAGCCAACAAACGCTTACCGTTCGGCATGTCCTTGCTTAGACTTGTCCTGAAACGGATGCGTGAATGTGCGATCGAAGCTGAGCTCATGATTACCCGCAATTACAATCTTGTGCTTATGCGGCAATGAACCAATCCAATTATTAAAATCCACCACCTCCTGCAGCTGTCCGCATTTGGTAAAATCGCCGGCATGTATGAATATATCACCATCGGGTATATCGAATTTCATATAGGGCGTCAGTGAATGCGTATCCGACATGCATACGACACGCGCCTTATTGGGCGCCACCGTGGTTTTTGGTGGCTTCATGACCACTTTAATGACGCGCTGCGTCTTGCTGATCTCATTCCAAGCGGCAGTTGGATCTTTTGTCTGCGGATGTACGGCTACGGGCAAGGCTTCCATTGTTGGTCTAGTACACACAGGGTAAGTAATTAATACAACATGTTAGTCACTATCGCAGATACGTGTTAAGTGTTTGTTTTTAATATTAAGCACGCTGATTTAGCCGATGCAAGATAACAAATTCGTACATACATAACAGAATTCGAGTAACAGCTGTTTCCCATGGCTGTCAAGGCGCGCTAGAATATGACTTTGTTAAATAAATGCAAAATACGATTTATAATAGCCTGTTGCATGCTCTGATATCATCTGACTTCATTGATGCTTCATATATATATATTTATTAATCATATTATTAGTCATAACTTTCTTTTTGCCTTGGTTTGCTGCAATTTGTGACGTCACAGCAAACAACACGCTGGCAACGCTGTTATTGCCGCTCAGGTGGCAACGCTGCATGCTAAACAAAAAACAGCTGTGCATGCCTGCTGTTCGTCTGCTTCTTGCTACTCACATATTGTAAAATTTTCGTTTAGCCAATTTTTTTCACACAATTTATTTATCTATTTTGCGTACATATTGCATTTAATTGTGTTCATTGACTTATCAAGTGCGTGTATAGCGCAGCGGCGCTTATATAGCGCTCGTAGTGCATAGAAAACTGTCTGTTTTTGTAAAACAAAGATGGCTGCAATGTGTCTGAGCAGCCAATTCGTGTAATTAGTGCATACGCAAGTGTTTTTTCGTTCAGAAAAAAAAAAACAGAGCATGGAACAAACGTTGGAACTGCAGCAGCAGGCACAGCAGCCAGAGGCGTTATTGGATGCCAACAGCGGCAGCGCCGTCGTCAGTGCAGCCGTTATTGCAGGTGAGTTCTATTTTTGTGCGACTCAATTACACCTCTGCCTGGGTGCAGCCCCCAGCACCCAGCCCCCTTTATATTAAATTGGCTGCAGTCAACGTCGCTGTCGACGTCACTGCTAATTGTTTACGCCCAGCTATCAAGTAAGCGTTTTATATGCTATTTGTAAGTGTGTGTGTGTGTGTGTGTATCAGAGCCACCTGGCTCCTTTTCGTATGACTGCGCTGCGCTGCTTTGTACGGCACACCCCCCACTGCCTTCCCCCGTTAGCTCTTTGCGTCGGCGCTTTTGCCTGTCGGTCGATTTCCTTATTTCTTAAGTGATGATTCACTTTGATTGCGGCTTCTTCTTCTTCTTCTATACAGACAATCAACGTTTTATGGATGCTTTGCATTTGAGTCTCTGTTTGTGTATGTGTATGTGTGTTTGTGTATTTTTTATGACCATTGTTCTTTGACTCTGTTCATAATTTATTGCTTTGCTCAAGTTTGTGCGACGCAATTTTTTTAATTTGCGTTGACATCAAGGGCCTGGCTATTTACCGTTGCAAAATTTACTGTTGTAGCTATATATGAGCTCCTGGCCCTTGAGCTTTTTTTCGGCATTTTACAACATTAGCTGAAGCTGAGCTTTTGGGCGCATAGAATTGCAAGAAAAGCAAGAGGAAATAAACAAATAATAAATAAAGGTTAACAAGAGAAAATTAAATTAAATTTTTGGATCAATATTATATTTATATAAACTTATATATTAAGCATAAAATATATCAAACTAAATAATAATTATCTTTTCCAAATGAACTCTTCGAATTCCGCCCCCAATAGAAACTGACCCCGCTCATATAATCGCTTATTACGCCATTTTATAACATCAGCCGAACACAGTTAAAGTTAAGCTTTAATGAGCGCAAATTGCATGAAAAGCAAAAGCAAACAATAAAACTACCGTTGATCATCAATACGCGCTCAATTTGACCTAGACCTAGTCGTGCGAATGCTTGCTCTCTCAATTTTCCATTGCTACGACAGCATCAGTTAGCACTCTCTCTCGCTCTCTCTCTCTTCCTATATATTTCACACATTCATTCACAAAAAAATTTGACAAGACAACGCGCGCGCTCTGAAACCTTGATAGTGACATTCACAATAGGCAAGAACGTCAGTCAGTTTCTGGGTTGGTGCACAACCTCCTGGCAACTATCCAACGAACGGTTGGGCAAAAAAAAAAAAAAAATTAGAAAGAAAAACAAAAATTCGCCGCTTGCTCAAAAAGTCAAATGTCGAGCGAACGAAACAGAAACACCTGAGCAAATTGCATAAGTTGTGTGCGGATTCTCGCTCAGTCTACGTTTTAGTCTCAGTCCTGAAGCTACAAAGCCTCTACGCGCCGTGTTCAAGTGTCAAAAGTGTTGCCAGAGTGCGTTTCAGTGCTGCGTCTCTACCTCTCTCTCTATCTCTCTTCCTCTAACTGTATCCGGGTGTGCAGACGCGTTCCGGTCGCGTGTTCGTCATCGCGTGCTTTTTGTTGTTTTTGCAAAAAAATTTGTGGCGCGTTGTTTACTGATTTATATGCTTGAATATGTTGGCGGTGTGGGCGTGATGTAATTTGCAATAAAAGCAGTTAACTAACACTTAAAGAGAGACCGAAAAAAAAAATATGAATGTGCTAATTTCTGGCCCATTTTCTCTTGTACAAATATTTGTATTTTTTTCTTTCTTTTTTTGTTATGGCTTCCACAGTTAATAATCAATTTAGTTGTTTTTTTGTTACAAAAAAATAAATTTCACTGTTTGCATGTTTAGCAAAAAAAACTGAAAATAAACAGAGAAAAAAAATACAAACTAAAAAGTTTGCTTAGAAAAATTGATTGTTGATTTATGTAATAAACAAAAAGCAAAAATGCAAGCGCGGCACAAACTGAGAACGGTTTTTATAGTATAACAAACATTATACAATGTAAGCCGCAAGGCGACGCAACGTTAGCCTTCGTTTTTACGCCTGTGTGTATGTGTGTGTGTGTGTGATTACGCATACGCAGCGTGTTACAAAAAAGTGTAGAAATTTTAGTTCTAAACTAATTGCAATAAGCGACACATCACATGCTGTGCCTCTGCGTTTATCTAATTTATGTTAATGTATCAAATATATTAGTGACAAAGTGCGACAAACTCAGCGGCAGCAAAAAAACAAATAATGCTAATCATTGTGCCTTACAACTACACACACACACACATAGTCATGCATACATATGTCGACGTCACATGCTCAGCTGTTTCGAGTTGTTGCTGTTTCTTCTTTTTTATTTGCATTGCGGCTTTTTCCAATTCGCCGCTGGCAACAGCTGTTTGCTAGCTAACTGCTCTTTCCCTTTGAACAATTCGCTCTCATTGGCGTTCGCTCTCTCGTCATCGCTCTCGCTCACTCTAACTCATTGGCACACTTGGCGCTGTTAATCATAATTTTAAATAGACAATTATCGTTTGTTTTGATTTTGTGCTTTCAATTTGCGAGCGCGCGCGATTTACGCTCAGCATATATATATTTTTTGTTTTTGCTTTTGGTTTTTTCTTCTTTTTTTTTATTACTTATTGCCGTCGCCTTGCGCTGCCGCGCGCTGCTGCCGCTGCTTATTGGAACTTTTGGGCTTTGCGTCGCTCGCGCCTTTTTCGCCGCAGTCGAAATTCGTTGTCGCCAGAGTTCGCCTCGTATTTTTTACGTTTTCAACGTTTGCGTTTTGGGATATATTTTTATTTTATTTTTTTGGTATTTCGTTATTTCGCTAGCCGATGTGAACGTGAATATATATATGTACAGCGTACATATAACCTATAAATATATGCAATAAATACATTGGAAAATTGCCTCGAAATTGTAATTTGACAACAGAATTTTTGATTGTCGCCGTCATCGTCGTCGCCGTCGTCGTCGCGTCAATTTCAAATTCAAAAACGCTGAGCTCATTTTGTTTCGAGACGCCTTTAAGCTGCGGCTAATTAGCATAAAAAAGTATTATAAATAAAAAAAAAAACAAAAATACTACAAATACAATAATAATAATATATCATCAAAAAAAATACGTTTGCCCAATTATTAAAGCTGTGAAGAATTACAAAAAATAATCGTTTTTAACCATAAAAAATAAACAGATGTTTTTTTTTATTATTATTATTATCGTTTTAATCGCATAAATAATACACAAGTGCTCCACTCTATAAGAAATCCAATTCATTGCGTCTACTCGATTAACGTCATTCGCTTTTTGGTGACACATTTATGAGCCGAGTGGCCTGTTCTTATCAAAAAGAAGAAAAATTAATAATAATAATAATAGGCAACAAATAATCCCAAAAAAACAACACAAAAAATAAACAACAAAAAACCGTTTGCAAAAATTAATTACAACTCATAAATATAATTTGTTGTGCCCAGATAGAGAGTCAACACTCACGTGCCTATAATTACGAGACTACTTGCTACTAAACGACAGCGTTTATTTAATCAACCAGCCACCCCACCCCCAACCCCTTTAGCAAGCCCCTTCTAGCGGCAACACAGTTATATATATATTCTCGTTTCTATACTCGATTATAATTGTAATTTGTGAATCTGCCTGGTCAACATTTTCCCAGCTGTGATTATTTTACAAATTTATGCGCCAGTTTCATGTTATGGAATTTTCAATGGACACCAAAAAAACTAAAAGGTAACACGAGTTTAGTATTTTTTTTTATTTTATTTATTTTTTTTGAATATACTAAATTTCTACACATAATTTTCTATGTTCATATGTCACCAAGTTGTTCAACATATTGACATTTAAATATATATTGTATTTTATGTTTGCGTGTGGGCGTCAAAAGTTGTGCAAGATATTTAAAGTTTCTATTTTGTATTTTATGTTTGGTTTTATGTGACAATATTACGAAAATAATTGATTTGTGCCATTTTGGGTTTTTTTTTATATAAACTAAATCATTTGGAAGCTTTTGGAAAAATATATATATTTATTTTATTTTAATTTTAAGGCATACGGGGAAAAAAATATATAAATTAATATTTTACACCTTAAAAAAGAGAAGATATATTTTGAAATACATATCATAAACTAATCGCTTTATTTAAATTAAACCAAAAATCAAGCAAGATTTTTACGAATATAAATTCACAGTTTTTACAATTATTCAAAGTATTTAATGATTTTTTAATGAAATATGTAAATTTTTTTTAATTTTCCCATTTAAGTTATTTATATTTAAGAGCCTAAAAAAAGGGTTTTATTTTGTGTGGGGAAAATATAATTATTTTAGAGGTATTTTTATATATAGGGAAATGAAAAGGGTTTTTTGTGTGTAAGGAAATTTTAATTATTGTGGAGGTATTTTTTTATAATTTTTTTTTTTGTGTAAGGAAAATAAAATAATTGTGGAGGTATTTTTTTTATAGGGAAGCGAAAAGGGTTTATTTTGTGTAAGGAAAATTGAATTATTATTTATTTTATTTATTTACTTATTTATTTATTTTTATATAAGAAAAATTCAATTATTTTTGGAATTAAACCTCCTAAAGCAAAAAGCTACCTTAAGGAAAATTCGATTATTGTGGAGGTATTTTTTTAATAGAGAAATGAAAAAGGGTTTTTTTTAAGGAAAAATTTAATTAATGTGAAGGTATTTTTTTTTGTGTTTAAGGAAAATTTAATTATTTTTGGCTTTTTTTTTTTTAGTATTAGAAAAATTTAAATTAATTTTGGAATTAAACCCCCTTCTATAAAAAGTTGCCTTTGCCCTTTGTTTATTATTAATATAGCACATTAATCTTCGTTTTGTTCATAAATGCAAAGGTCAAGTGTAGAAAATAAATCGATCTTTGTTAAAATAAATTAAACAATTATAAATAAGACTAATCTTTTCGTAAACAAAACAAAAAAGTTGTTTATAATCTATTGATTGACTTTCGTATCATATTTCGCCCAACTTAAGTCCAAAATAAAATTCTTATAAAAGCAACAAAATTGTTTGCATTTTTAAATGGTTTACCATTAAATATACAAGTTGTTTATTTGCCTTTTATATAACTTTCATAAGAATTATTATCAACAAATCATAAATTTCAACAACAATGATAAAATAAATAAATACAAATAAATATAATTTTTCAGAAAAATAAATATTTTCAAAATTGCGCATTGAAGACAGAGAAAAATGAAGAAAAATATTAGAAAAAAACATATAAAATAAATCTAAAGTCTAGGAAAAATTATGCCGCGTGCTGCAGTTTTTCAACTTTGTGTTGGCCGAAAGCTGAAACGCTTTTGGCCAAGTTGCCAGAAGCAAAAAGAAAAAGAAAATAAACAGGAGAAGAACAGAGTAGAGATTTTTCTGTGTTTGGCCAAGTTGTTGTTGTTGTTGTTTGTTAAAAATGACACATCCCATAGCGCATTTATAACAAGAATTTCAATTTCGAGTTTTTCCATTTCATTTTCTGTTTGGGAACACACAGTGCGGAGGAGCGTGTTAATATGTTATTAATAATTTACGCATACACAAATGAAGGAATCTGTCTTTGCAGTCGGTTTTGAATTGTATATATATATTTTTCCACGCTATTTTCAATATTTTCTGCGCATTTTTAAATACCCTGCAGTTTTGTGCGGGCAGAGTTTGTTTTTATATATGAGCTAGGAAATTTGCTTTGTAATTTGATTTTTTAGCATATTTTTGAATTTTTTCCGGAAAATAGAATTTTATAAATTTTTTGCACATTTTAAATACTTTTTTTTTAAGCGTTTAAGGAAAAAATTGTTAAATATTGTTAAAGTCTTTTATTTTAGCATTAGAGATAAGAAATTTGATATTGCACATTTTTTAATACCCTTTAGAATTGAGTGCATGAGTAAAGGGGTTTTTTAATGTTTTAATTTCTTAATTTCAGAGTTTGGAATTGAATTAAAATTCAATTTTGCTCGAAAAATAAAATGTAAAATTCTCCTTTGACTTTTTTATATAGTTAAATGTTGAATAAAGAAATAAAAAAACCAAGTCGAAAATAATAAAATAATTTTTTAATTAAAAAAAATAAGGGAAAAAAATTATTGTGCTACCTTTCTATGCGATTCTCACAATTTAAAGGGAGTGCTTGTATAATAAGAAATTTAATTTTTTTTTTGTTGAAATTTTATATTTATTTTTCAACAAGAATTTTATTTATTTTTTTTTTGTATTGATTTTATTTTGTTTTTTTTTTGTATTGATTTTATTTTTTTTTTGTATTAACTGTATTATTTTTTTTTTGTATTGATTTTATATTTATTTTTTTTTTTTGTATTGATTTTATATTTATTTTTTTTTGTATTGATTTTATTTTGATAAAAAAAAGACCTTCAACTATCATTTTGCTTTATAGATACTTCTTATCTATATAAATTTCATAAGAATATTATAAAGTTCGTATAATGAAATCAAAATTAACTTAAAAATGTATTTTGTCTCCCCTTCAACTCTCTTAAATATTGTATATAAATTGCCCAACTAAATAAATGAATATTTTCTTTGTTTAGTACAGGATATTTACCCAGTCGTGCAATATTAAATTCTAATATTTTTACTTTGTTTTTTTCACATTTTCATATTTGTGTGTATGTGTGTATGTTTAGATAAATGACGAACAAAAATAAAGCTACCTTTTATTGCATTTAAAAGCCAAAGAAAATTGAATTCTCAGCTATTTTTCGAATATTTATTCGTATGTATATATTTTCTTTTCTATTTTCTTTTTTTTTTGCGCAATTCTCTTGACAGCTTTCTTGAATAGACTGTGAGTTATATATTGAATAGAAAATATATGTACGTATTATACTATGAATATTACAATTTAGCTCTGGCGGCGCTTTTAAAGTTTATCAATTATTCAAGTGACAGCGATACCTTTTTGCCCTGAACTTTGACTGTGACCTTTGGAGTGTTGGTCCTTCGAGTCCTGTAGCTCACACTTACACTCTTACCATTTACCATTTATTATTTATACACTTTATACTTTTACTTTTTTTTATAATACCCATGTAATGACAGCCAGAGGACACAGTTTGCACTTGAAAACCAAACAGACTATATATATGTATAATAGGGTCTACGGTCAAAGCTATTGATTGATTTAGGTTGTCAGAATATAGAGTAGGAGATATAGGTTTGAGGGCCTAAAGGCTGTTACTTGTTTGTTATATAATTCTGTAATCAAATTGTATAAGACTCTTGTATAACTTAAGCTTCAGCTGCACTTGACCCTTTGTGTGTTTGTTAAGCCATGAATAAATATATATAGTTACATTTTATTTATTCGACAATAATTGGGAATTGTTTATAGCATGTAACTGAGATTAAAGTGAGTTTTCAATATGATTATTTAACTATATTTGTAGCAAAAGGAATTTAAATTTAAAATGCCTTAATTTAATTTATTGTTGAATAAGATTTTATTCACTTTTTGTTAGCTAAGTATGTCTGGCAAAACTTGGCAGAAACTTTAGTAAATTAAACTCTCAACTTTTTGATAAACAAGAGAAAATAGTTCTAATAAAATTTTGTTTGTTTTTTTAAGTATTTTAAACAGCAATAACATTTGCATTTGATTGAGAAATGTGTAGCATGTTGAAATACTGAAATTTTTTGGGTTTTAAATAATAGTTTAACTATCTAAAAAGGAGGCATAACAAATGATATATAAATAAAAAAAAAAAAAAAATAAAAATGATATATAAATAAAAAAGAATAAAATAAAAATGACAAAATAAAATTTAAATGTAAAAAAAATGCATTTTATTAAATAAAAATGACAAAATAATAATTCACACTTTTTTTTATTAGTGACAAATAAGAAATATTTTTGATTTTTATTAAAAAATTGAATAATTATTTGTAACTATTTTTTTTTTTCTGAAAGAAAAACAACTAAATTTTTAAATTTGTTTTTTAAAAATAAAAAATGACAAAATAAAATTTATATGTAAAAAAATTGCAACTTATAAAATAAAAATATCAAAATAATTCTTTAAACTTTTTTTTTGTTAGTGACAAATAAGATTTATTTTCTATTTTTATTAAAAAATTGAATAATTACTTTTAACTATTTTTTTTTATTGAAAGAAAAATAATTAAACTTTTCAATTAGTTTTTTTAAAAATCGAAAATGAAAAAATAAAAATTAAATTTTAAAAAAATTGCATTTTATAAAATAAAAATGACAAGCTAATTAATTAAAAATTTTTTTTTTTTAATATTAACAAATCAGATTTATTTTTGATTTTTATAAAAAAATTGAATAATTATTTGTAACTAGTTTTTTTATTGAAAGAAAAACACCTAAATTTTTCATTTTAAATGCAAAAATCAAAAGAATAACTTTCTACCGCAACTTTTATTTAAAAAATCAAAAATAATAACTGAAAATAATTTATCAAAAAAAACTTCATTTCCATTTTTTGTTAATCACATATTTCAACCAATTGCAATTGCAATCTTTACACATAATTTAACATTTTTTAAACTCATTATTAAGCTAAGAATCAACAACTTTTATATATTATTTATTTATTGCAAGCCCTATCCTATCTAAGAACTCATTTTCTTAAACAAAATTCTAGGAACAATTTAACTTACATATTTGTTTTGTATCAAATATTGAACTTCTGTTGAATTTTTGTGCCCTTCATGAACCAAACTTATAGATAATAATGCATTGTCATATTAAAAAGACAATTTCCATTGGATAAATTGTAATATGTGATGAAATCAGCAATTCGCTAGAATTTTGCTATCAATAAAGTTTTCCAAGGCGCCAAAATAAAGATACAAAAGATACATAAATATTTATGTATGCTTTTCAATGAAGTTAAGTACAAAACTTTCAACTTGTTTGTCAATTTTTTGCTTTGTTTTGCATAGATTGTAAGATTTTTAGATTGTTAGATTGATGGTGACGCGCTGTCATCAATCGTTCCACATATCAATCTGCATAGAAACAACTGTGTTATACGATATATTTTTGCAAGACATGCGATATGGCGATAATGAATTCATGTTCTATGCATCGTTCAAATGTTTTGTTAATTAAGTTAACAACAAGTTAACAAATGGGGAAATGGACTTTAGACGATAATGGCCGCGCGACAAGGTCTTTGTAGAGTATAATTATAACTACATATATGCAGCGGGTGTTTTAATTTTTTTTTAATAATTTGCGTACCAGCGAAGGTTTTTTAAATTATTTATAAATTAATCAAAACGGCTACTGTTTAATTATTGTATAAATTAAAAATATATACGAAAAGTTGTAGATTATTAAGTTTATTATTAAAAAGTAGCCTTTTTGATTATTGCATTGCTGTACGCCTTCCTCTGCGATTCTCAAAATTTGAAGTATTTAATTAATTTGAGTAAATATAATATTTTATTTACAGAAAAATATGCTTAGAAAGCCTATTTAATTTAATTTCATTGTTTTTTTTCTAACTGCGTTTGTGAGTTTTATTATTGTATATAACACTAGATCATTTCGGCGTGCGTTACTACGTACCGTTCCTGTTTTTAACTAAATAAAATAGGAAGAAAAAACTAATTATATTCTACAATGTCATTATTATTGTATCCTACTGCGCCTTTTGATATGCTCTAGCTATGATTTTCATATAACGCATTTTTCACCCACTTTCCGATATATTTTTAATAAAATTTTTCCATAGTGCAAACCTTAGATATAATAGAAAGCTACAGTAAAAATTGCAGTTTTCTAGCTTCTATCGTTTAGCCTGCTCGTGAATCGTCAATCAGTCAGGTTGAACAGTTTTATATATATAGATATATAATTTTAAGGAGTAGGAGATAAGTTTAGTCGGCTCGAGGTCAACTAAACTCATCTCCTAACAAACTAAGGTCACCAAAAAATCAGAACAATTTTAAAAAGTTTTTAAACGAATTTTTTCAAAATATAAATTAATTTTTTAAAAGTGAAAAAAATATCGATTTTTCTAACTTTGATGGCATGTAGTTTCATTAATTCTGGTTCAATTCGCATATAATTTCTAAATATTCATAAATAAATAACAGTTTTGTATCTATTTAAACACTATAATATTTTAATTGAGTTTGACCATTAAAATTAATATTTTCTCCAATTTATATTGAGAATATTCCATAGAAAATATAGGCCATATAATGCAATTTTTTTTTATATATATCATGGTTTCAATTTCATTAACAACTCAGCAAAGAGTATTTAAACTTCGACGCACAAAGAAATCTTTTCATTTTCCTTTTTTCTTTCTTCAATATATTTAAATGTGTTTGTATGTTTCTTTCTTCGTTTTTTTTTTGAGGGAGGAGGTCAAAGGCGACACACCCGCAAAAATATAAATAAATAAATTTGTTGTTGATGAGCTAATAATATTTTCTATTTGCAGATTTAATTTGCAAGCCGCGTGCTAACTAAAAAAAAAAACACACAAAACTTTTTTGGGTAACAAAACAAAAATATTTGCAGTTAACTTTTATTTTTATTTTTTTTTGTAACTTTTACATCAGCTTTGTTATTGCTAAAAGTGCTGGGAGTTGGGAGGGGGAAAAGTAGTTTGAATGAATCATTTTAGCGATTGTAGCCAGCTAAACATTCATCGATATATTGATAAGAACCTAAAACAAATAAAAAAATCAATTTTACAACTCTTTGTTTTTTTTCTAGGCACAAATCAAAACCCAAATGAGCAACACGTGAGCGATTCAACGGCAACAGTTGTTGTTGTTGGAGCAGCAGCAGCGGCAGCAGCGTCCAATTGTGCCACAACAGCAACAACATCTACAGCAGCAGCGGCAGGGGCAGCTGTGGCAGCAACAACAACGCCCACAAAGAGTCCACAACGCAGCGTTTACCACGAAGATGCTTATCAGGCTGGCGGCGATAGCATTGATAATGAGCCCATACAGCTGCTATTGGAAGCAAATGGTTCCTCGCCGGGACAGCGTCATTCCATCAATTCAAATGAATTCAGTTCAACGCCAAAATCATCACGCAATGGAGCGGGCGCAATATCAGCAAATGGCAGTGGGACAACATCACCCATAAATTATCAAATACTTGGCGATGAATACCCTTACAGTTTGGAATATGAATCACCACAGCCGCCGCCTCAACAGTTGCTGACTAATCAGGAATCCCTGGTAGCCGCAACAATACCATCAGCTATAGCCACCATTAGTTATCGACAGAGTTATACCTCACCGCCGGCTGTGGCCGTGGCATTGCCACCATTGATAATACCACAACGTCAATCGTTGTTGCCTTGGGGTGCACATTCTCGCAGTTCCATTATAAACGTGTTGCCCAGCTATACCCAGGCCGAGATGCATGCCTTGGCATTGGCCAGTGTGGCCAGCGTTGAATTGACAGCGCCACGTCCTGGTGAAATTGTTATGCGTAATTTATTTAGCGATTTTACAGCGCAAGCGGAGAAAAAAATCGAACTTGTCATGCTGGAGAGTGCGGATAAGAATCTATCGAAACTCTTGCAACGTGGCGAGGATCAACAATTTGATCAGCTGCTCTCGGCCTTGGGTTCGGTGGCCGAACATTGTTTGCCCTCGCTGTTGCATACACTCCTCGCGTGGCATCGTCGCCAATTGTCCGATATGGAGATTAAGAATGATTTGAAGAAACCAACGCCAAGTAATGCCAGCAGCAGCAGCATACAGGCTGTAAATAAAACTAGCGTCGATTTGGATTTCCAGTTGCAACGTCGTGAGGCAGCTGTTGAATTTATATTTTGTTTGGCCTTAATTGAGATACTCAAACAATTGCCATTTCATCCGGGACACGAGGATCTGGTGCGCAGCATTGAGAATTTAGCCTTTAAACATTTTAAATATAAAGATGGCTTACAAAATAATCCCAATGCGCATAATATACACATGATTGCGGATCTCTATGCGGAAGTTATTGGCGTTCTGGCCCAAAGTCGCTTTGCCTCTGTCCGCAAACGTTTCATGAGCGAACTGAAGGAGCTCCGGGGCAAGGAGGCATCACCAATGACCACACAGAGCATCATTAGTTTATTAATGGGCATGAAGTTCTTTCGTGTTAAAATGGTGCCCATTGAGGAATTTGAAGCCTCATTTCAATTTATGCACGAATGTGGTCAATATTTCTTGGAGGTCAAGGATAAGGATATTAAACATGCACTGGCTGGACTATTTGTGGAGATTCTAGTGCCCGTTGCAGCGGTAAGTATATGAATTTAATTAAAATAAATATAAATTAAACTTTTATTTCCTTTTGCAGGCCGTTAAAAATGAGGTAAATGTGCCTTGTGTCAAGAACTTTGTGGAATTGTTGTATGTGCAAACGTTGGATGCTTCGACCAAGTCTAAGCATCGTCTCGCTTTGTTTCCACTGGTCACCTGTCTGCTCTGCGTCTCCCAGAAGACATTCTTTTTAACCAATTGGCATTATTTTCTGGCCATGTGCTTGAGTAATCTTAAAAATCGCGATGCCAAGATGAGTCGCGTTGCCTTGGAGTCGCTGTATCGTTTGCTTTGGGTCTACATGATACGCATTAAATGCGAATCGAATTCGGCAACGCATTCGCGTCTGCAGAGCATTGTCAATTCGCTGTTTCCCAAGTAAGTGTATGTGGTTTGTCAGGGATTGTAACGATTACAAGTTTTGTTTTTTACAAATTTAATATCAGGGATTATTTTTGAGTCTTTTAATATTTAAATAAATATTTAAATTAAAGTAAGGCCATTATAAAATTAATTTTGATAGATTGTAAAACTTGAATATAGTTTTTTTTTTTGGAATGTTAAATATTTTCTCTCAATAAAAAAGCTAAGACGAACCTAAAAAAAAAATTTTAGACTTAAAAAAAAATTATGAAAAAAAATATTAATTTAAAAAACTAAAAATAAAATACCTTTCTCTGCGATTCTCACAATTTAAAGGTATTTGTTGTATGAAATAAATTGAATATTATTAAAAAAAAAGTACAAAAATAAATATAAAATAAAAGGAGAAATAAAAAATAAAATAAATAACCCTAAAATAAAAAATAAATACAAACAAAATAAATATAAAAAAAAAATAAATAAATATAAAAGAAAATAAATATAAAAGAAAATAAATATAAAAGAAAATAAATATAAAAAAATTAATAATGTAAAAAAATAAATATAAAAAAATAGATATAAAAAAGAAATACAGCAAAAATAAATAAATATAAAAAAATAAAGAAAAAAAAATATATAAAAAATAAATATAAAAAAATAAAGAAAAAAAAATATATAAAAAATAAATATAAAAAAAAATAAAGAAAAAATATATAAAAAAAAAATATAAAAAAAAATAAATATAAAAAAAAATAATGTAAAAAATAGATATAAAAAAATAAATATAGAAAAAATAAATAAATATAAAATAAATAAATATAAAATAAAAAAATATAAAAAAGTAAATATAAAAAAATAAATATAAAAAAATAAATATAGAAAAAATAAATAAAAAAATAATACAAAATTCTTAAATTAAGGCATATTTTACAGGAGCACTACCTTTAACTTGTGAGAATCGCAGAGAAGGGCAGTTTTGAGAATGAATAACAATCTTATCACATTTGGCTATATAAATGTTGCAAGAAAAGGAAATTAAACAGCATTAAATTTTTTAATTATTATTTCTAATTTATAAATTAAAACTATAATATAAATCCTGTAAGGTTTAATATGTAAAGTCCTATTTTCCATTAAATTAATTTCAAAAAAGAACAAAAAGTAATCGATATTTACGGTCCTTGGTAATTGCAGCTAAAACAAAAAAAGTTTCCTTATTACAATTTCGTTTTATTTTGCTTTGCAGAGGTTCCAAGGGTGTTGTGCCACGCGACACGCCGCTGAATATCTTTGTAAAGATTATACAATTTATTGCCCAGGAACGTTTGGACTTTGCGATGCGTGAAATTGTCTACGATTTGTTGTGTGTTGGTCGTTCCATTAAGGTTATACTCAATCCGGAACGCATGAGCATCGGATTGCGTGCATTTCTGGTTGTTGCCGATTCGTTGCAGCAAAAGGACGGTGAACCGCCAATGCCAAGGACTGTGCCCGTGTTGCCATCTGGCAATACGCTGCGCGTTAAGAAGACGTACATCAATAAGATGCTAACCGATGATACGGCACGCAGCATTGGCATGTCTACATATTTTCCACATGTGCGTCGTGTATTTGTGGATATCCTGCGTGCTTTGGATGTGCATTGTGGTCGGCCATTGATGATGACAAATACACAGAATCAGAATAAGGAACCGGATGAGATGTTGTCCGGTGAACGTAAGCCACGTATTGATCTATTTCGTACATGTGTGGCTGCTGTGCCCCGTTTGATACCCGATACGATGACGGCACAGGAACTGGTTGATTTGCTATCACGTTTGACCGTTCATATGGATGAGGAGCTGCGCATACTGACGCATCAATCGCTGCAGACGCTGGTCATTGATTTTCCGGATTGGCGTCAGGATGTCGTGCACGGTTACACACAGTTTCTGGTGCGCGATGTCACCGACACCTATCCGCAATTATTGGAAAATTGTACGCGCATCTTGTTTGTATTTTTAAACATTTGGCGCTGCGCGATTAATGTAAATGGCGCCACAGCCACAAATAGTAGCAGCAGCAGCAACAGCAGTGCACCCAATGCTGGTGGCATTGGCGCTGGCATTAATGCAACAACAGCAGCAGCAGCAGCGGCAGCACAGTCAAAGCCCACAATCAGCACAGCTGTTGTACAGACCACATCGGTGGCAGCTTTAGCCACACCGCCTGTTGCCGGCAAGGATACAACCAGCAGTCAGTTATCGAAGCAACAGCATTTGAATACCGCCAGCAGTGCTGCCTCAAGCATTACCACATCAAGTGGCATGTCCAGCATAACACAGCATACCGTATTGAATATGGCAGCCAATGATGTTAACAAAAAGAATGAAATACCATTGGCAACCACATTGCATTTTGTTGAGGGTTTTGCCTTGGTTTTACTTTGCAATTATCGCACATATTTGCGCAAATTGGCAGCCATGATCCTTAAGGAGGTGAAGAATTTAATGCGTGCCCTGGGCATACCCGAAACGGAGCCACCGCTCATAGATGTCATGGATCGCTGTTGTCCGCAAATAATTGAGAAATGTTTGCCAATGCTGCCACAGGCTGAGAAGACGGCCATCCTTAATGCCAATTGCATTGATTTGCAGTGGATTGCGGAGCGTACAAGCGGCGTTTGGCTGGCTGGAGTTACAGATGGTAAAAACAATTTAGAAATATAGTAAAAGACACACTACAAAATAATAGTTTGAATTTAAAAACAAATGGGATTGGTTTTGCTATTCCTATTTTAGTATTGCAAATATATATATAATAATTTTTTTCAATTGCTTTTTTTTCGTTAGACATTTTTAAGAGCGTTAAATATTTTATAAACAATTTTTAAAAGAAAATTTTTATTTAATTTAATGAAAGTATAAAATCAAGCTTAAAAATTAAACTATTATTTTATAGTGTGTAAGTAATTATGCATAATATTTTAAGGAATACACAGTAAAAAATAATTGTTATAGAAGTTGAAAAACAGTAAATGGTTTTAAATATAAGCTATTATTTTTTACTGTGTAAAAACTTAAAAAAAAAACACACAGTAAAAAATAATAGTGTAAATTTAAAACCATAATCGTTTATTTATAGTACAGTCAAGAAAGTATTTAATTTAAATCATTTTGGAATACAATTTTTTATTTTTTCTCCAATTCCTATTTTTGTATTGCAAATAAATAAAAATAAACATTTTATTCAATTGCTTTTTATATATTTTAATATCATATTTCATTAATTTTCTTATGCATTTTTAAGACGTTAAATATTCGATATTAAATATAAAATCATAGCAATTTAAAATTTCAACTCATATTTTTTACTGTGTATTTCTTAATATGTGTATATATTTTTTACACTGTAAAAATTATTGTAATAATAGTAAATAATAAAAGAAATGTTTTTAAATTAATATTACTATTTTTATCTATATTTTTATCACATTAATAATTGCACAGTAAAAAATAATAGCTTAAATTTTAAGAAAAATGTTCGTTTATTTTTATATTTGAACAGAAAATGTGGCATCAATATAAAACTATTTTAAAAGAATTTTTAAATTTAATATTACACTATTATTTTTTGCTGTGTATATATGCTTTATATAAATTTATAATTACTCATATAAATTTTTAATTTAATATTAAACTATTATTTTTTAGCTGTGTATATGTACTTTATATATATTTATAATAATTCTTTAATTCATTTTAGACAACTCCAAGTCATCCACTTCAACGCTGAATCTATCACAGTCCAGTTCAACAGCGGCAGCTGCTGCGGCGGCAGCAGCGGCTTCAGCTGCAAGTTCGTCCCAGCCGCAGTTTGATCCTTGGGCCAGCTGTTTGTTTGGACTATTGGAACGTCAGCGCGTGTTGCAGCAATGTCCTTCGGCTGTGGCACAAGCTTGGCCCATATGTTATGCGCGCCTGAATGCGCTATACAGTGTCATAGATCCCACGTAAGTTTGAATTTAATTTTGTTAAACATATTTATGCTCATATTTGATTTCTCTTTTTTTACAGCCCTGTTAGTGATAATCGCGCCTCTTTGCTGCGTGGCTCGGCGCCGACTAAGAAAATGCCCACCGAAAGCCAAAAGGATTCCTATATGCGTCTGTGGCGCAATCAGGTGGCATGTGCCATGCGCCTGGTGCCACAAATACCCAGTGTGGCAGTGCGATGTGCCTCGCCCGATTTGAGCTTGAGGTAAGTGCCACTTGGCCACTTGAATGTGTGTCAAGTGTCAGAGCAGCAACAAGACAACATTTCAACATTTTGTAGCATCTTCAAGCATTTTGTCAGCAATTGTTTTCAAATCAAAAACTCAAAAACCCCAAAAACATTTTCATAAACTTTTTGTTTGTTTTAACATTTTTCCCACACACAACACATATTTTAATTAAACTTTGAGCACGTATATGTATGTATTGTTCAATAACCAAAATTCTTTGTTGTCGTCATTGTATAACGTCTGTTCTAAGTATGGAAAATTCATTTAAAATGTTATTGCCATGTTTATTTGTTTTTAACTTAGAAGTACGCTGTCTAACTTTGTTTGTTTTGCATAATCACAGTAGTCTGAATATGCACACGCACAATTATAACTGAAAATTATAAATAAATATGTGTGGACACTCAAAAATCGATTTAAAATTAAATCAAATAAACATATATTCAAGTAAATTGATTGAATTGCATTTTCATTGCCAATTCATTTGCATATTTTCAATTAAAATTTATTATAATCAAACGAATTAAATTTAAAAATATATATTGCATCAATTTCATTCATATATGTTGTACAATTGTCTAAGTATAAATATTTAATATATTCTCGTTGTTTCTATATTTGTTTAGTGCATCCATTAGCTGCATTATATGCACATATATGCAATTTAATTATTTTATTTGAGCATTCTCATTAAGACGACCAAAATTTACATATTTTGTATTATATTTGTAGTTCCGACGCATTGATAAACCAACAAAAACACTTAACATCATCATACAGAGAGAGATTTTGCTATTTTAGCTGGTTTTGTTGTTTATTGTTTCGAGTTTGAGCAATTTATGTTTTCTTTGATATGCAAATTATTCCTAATAAAGCAACAGGCTCAAGCATTTGTTTAGACTGTAGTAGTAAATATGCAAATGTGTCAGGCTCTGAAGTGTGTCCATAAAATTAGACTCAGAAATGAGATTGAAAATTAAAAGGCTTGTTTTCATATTCAGTTTAAAGAGGAATTAAATTTTTGGCATTTTCTTTAATTCGCAAATTTAAAACCAGCTCAGTGTAGTTTAACAGAAAGTGAATTCAATTCGCAAAATCTGCCTAAAATTTAGAAACTATCCCCAAAAAAATAATACTGATTAAATGTGTCAGAAAAGCAATTAAAGAAAGCCAAAGTGAAAAATATGGAAATTTAATGAATTTGAATTTTAGATAGTAATTTTACTCTTTTTTGAATTTCGTTTTAGTTAATCACGAAGTGAATTCAATTCGCAAATTCTTGCCGAATGAGAAATACTTTCAGAAAATGTACCTTAATTTGAGAAACTATCCCAAAAAAAGGTCGAATTAATTATCTCAATAAAATCAATTAAAGGAAACCAAAAATAAGGAAATTTAATTGAAAATTAAAAGCTTTCATTTTAATTTTAGATAGAAATTTTGCTCTTTTTTGAATTTTGTTTTAGTTAATTACGAAGTGAATTTAATTCTTAAAATCTTGCCGATATAGAAATTTTATTTTCACAAAATATTGTCAGATTGACGAACTATCCCAAACAAATAATATTCATGATATTAGTCAATAAAATCAATTAAAAGTATGCCAAAAAAAAGGAAATTAAATTGAAAATTACTATTTAAATTAAATTAAAATTTTTATTAAATTTTATTTTAAACAAAAGTTTTGCTCTTTTAGGATTTTCGTTTTAGTTAAACAGGAAGTGAATTAAATTCGCAAATTCTTACCAAAAAATAAATAAATAGAGGTTCCGAAAATAATTCTAAAGAATGTGTCAATAATTTCAATTCAAAAGAAGGCCACAATAATTTTCGAATTTTAATTTTAGACAGGAATTTTGTCAATTTTTGAATTCCATTTGAGTTAAACAGAAAGTGAATTTAATTCGGATATTCTTGCTGAAAGAGAAATACTTCTAAAAAATCCAACTAAATGGGGGAAAAATACTACGAATGAAATGTGTCAATAAAATTAATAAAAAAAATTCCGCAATTAGTTTATAATTATCATTTTAGACACGAATTCCGTTTTAGTTAAACAAGAAGTGAATTTAATACGCAAATTCTTGCCGAAAGTGAAAATTAGAACATTTGAGAATTTTTTTAAGAGACTTTAAAAATAATTATAAAATTTAATTTAATTCAACTTGGTTTTGGAATATTATTTATTTATGAAATATTTTATTTTATGTGTTTGCAATGTGTGTTAAGCTGCACTTAGAAATTTTTTCAATTATTATTTTTTTAAACGTTCTGCACTTTTTGGTTAGAGCAATATACACTACTTTAATTATGTGTTTAATTATTAAGTGCACATTTAAATGAAACACATTTTGAATCATTATCACTGTCATTGCTCGGAAAAACTCATTTTCGAATGTTTTCCATTGTCAATGTGTCCCAAAAATCACGAATCACATGCTGAGAGATACAGATGGACAAATTTTGTGTATCTTAGCGATGTCAAAGGCAAAAAGGGAAAATGTCAATTAAAACGCGAGGCACAACCACAATCTCACACACACACACACACACACGTCCATGTCCATGTCCATGTCCATGTCCACACTTTCATGATATTCAATATACATTCGTCCAAAAAATCGTTCAAAATTGGCAAATTCAGAGTTCAAATTGAATTTTTCATAAAAATTTAACTTTCAATAAGTTGAACATTTTTCGTTTGTTTTTTGATTTGTTTTTTATATATATATGTATGTATTACCTTTATATATATGGATTGTAATTTATAGTTTACAAGATCAATCGGACTCACGTTCGCTATCCGATTCCTTGGACAATATACCGTCAAATGTCTTTGGGCCCGAGGGAATTGTCACACGTTTCACGCTTCCGCTCTCCTACGGACGCAAAGAGGCGCGCCAGAAACGACTTGGGTAAAGCAAACCAAATCAAACAAAAACCAAAAAACCAAAAAAACCCCAGACAAATTAATGCCCACACACACAAACACACAGATACACAGATACACCTACACACAGAAGAGAATGTGTAATTAATTTAAATACTTGTGCTCAAATTACTTTTAATGTGGCTTTTATATATATTAGCATGCATATGTGTAGTAATTTTTTAGTAAAATTAGTAGGTTTTATTTTATAGTTTTTTATTTGCTTTGAATTTTAGTAACAAGTATTTTAGACAAACAAAAAGTTGGGAGAATTTAACTCAAATTTTGTTGTACAAATTTTGTATTTAAATGCAATTTTTCTGTATTTTTTTTTACATATAAAGTTTATTATAGTATAAACGATAACATTTTTTTTTGGACCATAGAAAATATGCGTTTTTGAATATGAACAAATATTTGATTTTAATTTTGCGACAATTTTTTTTTGTCAATTTGTACCAAGTTTTTGCATTAGAAAATCCATTTGTTTTTAAATAAAATGTGATTTAATATGTGTATAATATTTGTTGGCCCCTCTAATGTTTTTATTGTTTATATTTTTGCAATTGGCTTTATTAGGTCGTTGTGCTTTTTATTTTTAAAAAATATTTTTTATTAATTAAAATTGTCCTACTACTCTTCGGTAAATGTATTGAGAAGTAGGAGCACAATTTTAAATAAATAATAATCATAAATTAAAAATTAAAAACCACGGTCCTATTATTCCAATTGCAAAAATATAATCAAGTAATTTGATATTGTTAAATATTTGTTAAATAAAATGCACTTATTGCTTGTATGGTCATTTAAATTTTTTGGCATTTTTTTAATTATAATTTTTCTCCATTTGTGATTTTAGTGTTTTGCAAATAAATTTCAAAGAAAATAGTTTATTGGACACTCAAAAAAAAAAAAGAAATAGAAATAATATAAAATATTTAAAAAACAAATATATATAAAATATAAATTAAATTAAAAACTAAACACAACGGTTTTATTTACCCAATTGCACAAATATAAACAAATAATTTGATATTGTTAAATAATATTTGTTGAATTAAATTTGTCAAATAATATTTGCTAAATAAAATACAAATAGCTTGGCAAACAATTTGAAAGACTTGCTTGTGAGGTTTTTTTTAAATTGATGGCTATTTTTTATTTATTAATTTTTATTTAATTGTGATTTTAGTGTTTGGCAAATAATTTTCAAAGAAAATTGCCATCTAAAAAAAAAAGAACATACTAATATTTAATCAAAAATATGCCATATGCATATTTATATAGAATTTTTAGTCTGCCAAACAGTTTGCTAAAATTATTAAAACTTATTGCCAAGTATTGGAAATCACAATAAATAAATAAATAAATATAGTCGGAAGAACTTGAGCACTATAAAAACTTACATACTTAAAGAATTTATTTTTTTTTTTAGTTTATCTAATTTGTCAGTTTATGTAAATTATTGCCTTCTTTTTATATTTTTAACTTATATTAAAGTTACAGCTAAATCAATATCACATTTCTAGACCTTTTCGCTTGTCATTTTGTTTGGTAAATAATGTCCTTGTCTATTTACACTGCCTGCTACTGCTCCTTTTGCTGCCGCTGCCGTTTTTTTTTTGTTTTTTTGGGAATGCCGGCAAATACTGAAAAATCATTATAGGAACAAGTTTATTTATTTTTCATATTTTCTGTGAGCGTTGAAGCGAACCCGTCCGGCAGTTTACGCCCACAGCACGGCACGTCTAGCGTTATTTTCACGCCTGCTTGCCTTAAAAACAAAAAAATTAAAAATAAAAAAACAACCAAAAAAATTTTTGTGTATTTTTCGCAAAATAAAATAAGCGGAAAATGTTAACAAATGCTGAATAAAATTGTGCTTTTAATTGAAATGTGCGCTTTTAATATTTATAATGTTATTTTAAATATAAAAAATGTCAGAAATATTAAACAAAATATATATTTTTGATTAGTTTGTCTGAGGCTTGAATTGAACATTTATTTTTTTTTTGCTTCAATTTAAGGTTCCATTGAATTAAAGCAGTTAAAGAAGAAACTGAATGAACACGATACTAAAATGTGTGTACATAAATTTTATTTTATAGCTCATCACCAGATTCCCTAAACGCGGATCGCAGCGACAAATCAGCAATGGGCAGTGCCTCGCCCCAGGCTCTATACAAACTGGTGGTTCCCCTGCTCCGATGTGAGGCGATTGATGTGAGGGATGCGGCTGTCAATGCGCTGGGCATGATAAACCATGATGCGCTCAAGTAAGCGAAAAAAAAAACATTTTAATTTAATGTATAAGCTACAATATTAAATTCTTTTTTTTAGGGATTTAATGGAGGAGCTGGTGGTTTATATACGCGAGGCAGTTGATCGCAAACAGGAAAATATGCGACGACGTCGTCGCCGGGATGCATTGCGTTTACAAGTGGTTCGTGTGCTGGAGAAGATTGCAGAGAATGGAACATTCGGTGTGAGGTAAGAACTTGAAATCTACTAAATTCCATACAACAATTAATTCTATTTTTTAAATCCTTTTAGCACCTGTGTTTTGGAGCGTGATACCATGTCCTTGCATCCCACATTTGTTGAGTATATTGAAGGTGCCATGGCATATTTAATGGCTGAGACAGACAAGGATAATCTGAGCATACGTGAGGTTAAAGCGCATTTTTGCAATTTTATACGCAAAATGATTAAAAACTTTTCACGTAAGTTTTTCTTTTTTATTTTTGTAAAATTGATTTATTAAAATATTTATTAATTGCAGTTGAATCCTGTGCCACTTTGTTGTCGCGTGATTTGAAGCGTAATCTATTCAATTTGTTTGCCACATGGTGTGGCAGCTTTTCGAAACCCTTGAGCATTAGCTCACAGATTGGCCAAACTCTGGAGGAGGAGAAATTGCAATTTAGCGCTTTGCAGGCAAGTTAAAACGCGCTGCTTAGTTTGCATATCAATGTGTTTAAGTTTTCTATATCTATATCCTTTAGGCCATGTCCGCTTTGCTTTGCTGCGGTCATATATTCTATACGCCACATTTGCAAGACGATGGCATTATATATAAATGGTTGGATTTGCTGCTTACCTCCAAGGATGAAAAGGTAAACTTGAAATTTGTTAAATTGATTTCTAAATAAATTTCCTTTTCTTTCTTTGCATAGATTTATCAGCTGGCACGCGATACAGTTGTTCTATTGCTTGAATCAAATCCAGATATGGGACAATTATTGGAATGGGTTATCGATCGTTGTTATACATCAACGCCACGTGAGGCAGATGCTTGCTTTTTGGCTTTGGCCTCGATCTTCAGTGCCAAGTAAGTGTGTCTGCTTAATGCATTAACGCATTAGTCAAGCTCCTTGGGAACGTGCACCCCATTTACAAATAAGCTCATTTGCCACATATCCTGTCCTTATCCTGCCACGAGTATATATATATATATGTTGCGCGTGTGGTGGAGCTTAAGTGGCGCCTCACGTGTCTCGCGGCCATTCAATCGCTTTTATTTACAACCTCAAAGGACACACTACTGACAATTTATGCTTATATATACAATTTATTCGAATTGTGCTCATTAAAGTAAACTGCCAGGTTGCACATTCTACATGTTGAAGTTGCATTTAATTCAATTTCTGACAATTGACAGGCGACAAAAAAAGAAGAAACTGTGATTTGAGGTAGCAAATTCTTAGTTTTTTATGCGATTTATTACAATATTTATTAATCTGTTCATAATAGAGCTAATAAGGTAATGATTTTATGGCTAATTGATAGTTTTATTGGCAATTGCCTTAAGATTTTAATTGTATTAATTCGTAATTATATTATATAATTATATAATATTATTAAAAATTTTCTAATTTTTTTTTTCGTTTTTGTTTTTTTCACTTTTTAAAGGATATAAAAGCTATCATATAATTTTCTTTTTTTAAATCAATACAATACAAAAGAAATTTTTATAAAAAAAATCGATTATGTGATATTTGGATTTTCAGTTACAATACCTGATTTTTTTTTGGTTTTATCATTTAATCTTACTGTTATGACAATACCTGAAGATTTTTTTCTTTTTTGTTAACTATTTTAAAGCTTCAGTTCCTAAAAGTTTATTTATTTTATTTATTTGATTCAAAAAGTTTATTTATTTTATTTATTTTTATTCAGTTCTTGGTTGAATTTTGCATTCAACTATTATTTGTGCTTAAAAATCCTTTTCAGCTATCATTTTTATTTTATTTACTGCATTGAACTATTTCGTAAAAAATATCATTAAAAAGTGTTAAAATTTTTTTTTATTTTTAATTTTTTTTTTGATTTTTGATTTTTTAGAGAATATGAAAGATATCGTATTTTTTTTAATCAATAAAACACAAAAGAAATTGTTGTAAATTGAGTCTAAAAATAATAAATTATGTGATATTTCGATTTTCAGTTACAATTCCGATAAGATTTTTCAACTATTTTAAAGCTAAATTTCCCAAAAGTTTCGCAATTATTAAACTTTATTTATTTAATTTTTTGAGTTTCAGTTCTTAATTGATTTTTCTTTCAACAACTAGTTTTAGTGCATATAAATTCTTTCCAGCTACAGTTTTTTAATTCTATCTATTTTTTAGACTCTAAATTGTGCTTAAAATTACCTAAAATTATTATTAAATTTTTATTTTAAATTTTAAATATTCTCATTTAATGAAAAGTTCACATGTTTTCGTTTATTACACACTGCTATTAATAAACCTATAATTATTGTAATTATGCGCTTTAAATTTTGCATAGACGCAGAATAATTGATAAAGAAATTCTTTGTTAAAAATGATTTTGACCATAATAATTAAAAGAGGAATTTTTGATATTTTTGTTTACTAAATTATAATGACCTTTAACGCCCACAAAAGTTCACTTAATATGTATAAAATTTTTGTAACCTGAACACAAAATTTTTGTATGCCACTTTACGGTCTGCTACATGCCACATATGTTGCAATTGCTGTTGCAATGTGTTGGCAATCTGTTTGCCACTCGTTGCACTTTTTTTTATGATTTACATTTTTCTTAGTCGTTTCAATGTGCAACAAAGCAACGACAAAAGCAACAGCTGTTGTGTATTGCGTGTTTGTTGCCTTAAACAAATAAATTTATTTTTATGCTACATTGCAATTTGTAGTTTCTACGCTTAACTTTGATTTACTGCATTTACTTAATAAGGCTTTCACTTTAACAAACAAAAAACTGTGTTTAGCATACCTTTAAAGGGTTTCTAAACTCACACTTTGTTATCTTTTGTTAGCTCATATTGTTTAGCCAACCCTTATTTATTTTTTATTTTATTTTTTTTGGTTAACCAATTTTTGATGGATTGCCTAATTTGTGCCCCCAGAGAATTCTGCTTCTTATGTTAAACTTTACATTCTCTAGACATTTTGAACTTTGTCTATTACTACATTCAATCAATTAGCCGCAAAATAGCAACATATTTATAATATTATGAACTTTACACACAAGTTAATAAAGACCCAAAAGTAGAACAACAATTCGAAGTAAATTCTTTTATTAACTTATGCAACGTTTGAACACACAATTAATTTTCATGTGAAATATTCGTTTCTGAAAATTAAATTTTTTTTTTAATGATTTTTTATTTATAATTGTCTTGAAAAAATTTCCAATACATTCCTTTTTTTATATTATTTTCATCTACTTAAAATTCATAGAAATTTATTATCGTGAATTTCATACACCCATAACTTTATTAAAAAATGATTTTGTTAAGGAATTTTTATTTTAATCAATATTTCTTTTTATTTATTATTTTAGCTTTTAAATTTTCAAATATATATATATATTTTTTTTTTTTTTCCGATTTTTAATTATTTTTTGCCTTTGCATATTTTGCAAATTTGTTTACATTTTTATAATTTTCCGAATTCTTTCATAATGAACTGCGAACATTTTTAATATGTATAAAATGCCATTTCACAGTTTATTTTTATTTTAGTTCAATTTTGTGTGGACAACATTTGTGCAAAAAAAAAAAAAATAAATAAAAATTAAATGTTTAAATATAGTTTGTGAATGAATTTTTACGTCCTGTTCCTTGATTTCTATAATTCTCAGAACACTGTTAAAACCAAATTGATTTTAAGGCAAATTCAGTCTCACTGATCATTATTTTTTATAGATTTAATTGGCATTGAAATTGTAAAAATTAAATTTTCCGGAATTTTTTTTTTTTGATAATTTTTTCCGATAAAATTTTTTCCTTGTAAAATTATTGAAAAATTTGAAATCTTGAAGATTTCAATTTAATTGGCATTGAAATTGCAAAAATTTAATTTTCTCGATTTTTTTTTAAATAATTTTTTTCTATAAAATTTTTTGTCTTATAAAATTATAAAAAAAATTTTAAATCTTAAAATTTTATTTTTTATCGACTGCAGACAATTAAAGTAGCTTTAGTAACTTATAAAGCTTTAAATTATTATTATATTATATTATATTATATTCACATTTTCAATAATCATAACTTGATCAATACTTAGTTCATTTTTCGGTTTATTATTTAATTTCTTCAGATTTTTTTTCTGCGCAAATAAACAAAAATATTGAGAAATTTTAGACTGCCAACTAAATCAAAGACAATTTAAATTTTTTTGTTATATTTTCTTATATGCGCAGTTTTAGCCAAGTTTTACTTTGGTCTATTTAAAAACGTTACTTATATTTAACTTTGATTTTCACGCTGTAAAATGAAGCTAATTAAACGTAGTTCTTTGAGATTGCAATGTTGTTGTTGAGTATGCTAAATGAAAATCGATTGTTGTGTAATTAGCAAAACCATAAAGTGAATTTAACAAAGAGCTGTTGAGAGGTGTTAAATAGGTGTGAAATTGTGCAAACTGTGAACTTTAATTGATTCATTGATTTATTAATTTGACGACCAGTTCAAAGTGTTATACATAATTGATTCTACAGCGAATTCTTAAAAAAAACCGAAGCCATTAAAATGTGCTTTAACTTTGTATTAATGTATATATTTTTTATTTTTTTTGCATTTTTCCTTTTATACAGAGAATATCCGTGCGACCACTATACATCGGTTATCACAGTTACGCTGCTGATGACGGGCTGCCCTCGGGTGGAGGTGCATGCAACCGCGTTGCAGCTGTTGCAAATACTCGACAAACGTTTCTTTGGCAGCGTTGTGGGCACACTCCACAGCGACAACGAGAAAGGTATGAAAAGCTATCAGCATTATATATTTAACCTCTTTGAAAAAAAAATAGCTCTTAAACTAACATAAATAAACTTTAAGTTTAAACACAAAATGGACTTTCACTAATTATGTGAATATATAGAGTGTGGTTTTATTTTTGGAGCGTGGTAAAAAAATAGTGTTGAAAATAAAGAGTAAAGAGAAAAGGACTAACAACTGGTGTGGCAAAATTTAAATATCCTTTTTTTTATGATACTGATATTTACTGAAGAAAAATACATAAATTATCGCTGCCCGATTTTAATAATATTTTATCAAACATTTAAAAAATTGCAATTTGTAAGTTACTTAAAATGAAAAATGCAATTTATTTTTTAATATTTCTGCAATTTATATATTTAAATCTTATTTGATATTTATTGAGACTTAACTAAAATTCGAAAACGAACTACAAATTTTTTTATAAGCTGCAAAATGTGTTTATTTATTATCTCAAATATCATTCAATCTTTTTTAAATTATTTTATATAAGATTTTAATTAATGTAAATATTTGTATATAAAAAAAAAAAAAAAAATTATTTTGCTTCTACAAATATTTGTAAATATCAAATAAATTAATCATTAATTAAAATTAATTTATTTGTTATTTAAAAATATTTGTAGAAGCAGAATAGTTTTTTTTTCTTCTTTTTTTTATACAAATACTTACTTTTGCAATATAAACATTTTATAAATTCGAAACAAAGTTCATAACATATTAATAATACTCCCTGCTAGTGTATAACAAGCGTTTTATTTTACTTTAACAAAAACTTTTCTTTTTTTTTTAAATATAAACTCAACTTTAGCATTGTTCCCAAAGGACCAAGAGTTTTTTATCCATTCTATATAGCCTTGAGTTTTAAACCTTTTTGTTAAACTAGTTAAAAGTGTGTCGCATTTTTTTTTATTTTCTTTTAAATAAATATTTTTGATTTGTATGTTTTCCATAAGTGCCAATTTAAATATGATAACATTTGGAAATTTTTATGAATGAATGAATGTTGTGCTTTTGGCTTTGTTGAACTCCTTTTTTTATTCAAAATATATGTGTATAAAGCTTTGAAATGAATTATGAATCCATATAAATTGGTAAATTGATTGAATTGAATATACAAATATTTTTTTTTTTAATTTAATGCTGTTTTTTATAGAAGAGAGAGAGTATGTTGGGTTTTGCTTAAGTATGGAATTTGAAGCTATAAATTGTCAGTCTTTATAATATCAGAAATCAATTTTTTTTATTTTGTTGTATCTATCGAATTATAGAGTAATTTTTTTATTGTGTATTTTAATTTTTATACCTTTTCTGCTTTAAGAAAATCGCAAAAAAAATCTATGTATATATTTAACATTTTAATAGTAAGTGTGAGGTGAATTTGATTATGTTTTTGGAAAAATATATTATCCTTTTTTTGCCAAGTCCAGCTTGCGTTTTTTTAAATGAGAAAAATGTATATCTTTTATATAATTTTGTGGTATTATAATTTGTTAAATGAAAAACTCCTAAAATGCTTTAAAATTAAAAATAAATTAATTTTGCTAGTCAAAGTCTTTTTTTATTTAATTGTCAAATAGCAACAAACTGAGAACAGAGTATATGGCTGTTGGTAGCTTTCAAGGTTTTTTTATTGTTCTTTTTTTTTATATAGAAATTCCAATTGTGGATTTTTCTCTCTCTCTTTTTATGTGGCAGATTCTTTTGTGCATAATTTCCGAGCATTTTATTATGCACAGGCCATTAAGGTTGATATAGCTGGCAAATTGCTGCCAATACTTATAGCAAAAAATATTTATAAAAAGAATCTGTATTAAAAAAAATAAATACAATTATAAAAAGAACGAAAATAAATGCGCTGCGGAATTATGAAATAGAAATAGGCGTGTTAAATCGCCAGGATAATAAGCAGCAAAAAACTTTCAAACGTGGCAGAGCACGTGCTTTGGCATTTATTTTTATTTTTTTGTATTTTTTTTTGTATTTTTAAGGCTATAATCAACAAGTTGAATTGTATTTTTAAGCCGGAAATTTAAATACTTGTAATTTTGGTCTCTTGTTGTTTTCCTGCTCGTTAGCCCTAAATATAAACCTTAAAGTTTTTTTCTTGGTAGTTGATTTTTTTTGGTAAGTTCCGAAATTGTATACAGAACGAAGCTTTGTTGTGTTTTGACCTTTTTGTGTGTGTGTGCACTAAGCAGCTTAACTTATTTTTTTGTGTTATTGTTATTATTTCATGTTGGCCCTTTGGCTTTTTTTTTTGGTTAAATTGCTCAGGATACTAGGAGACTTTTGGGGAAGCTGGCGGTTTTTCCACTTGGTCAATGCTAAGCATTTAATGGGCATAAGAACTTACCGTCAACAGGAATAATTGTTTCTCTCTTTAGGCCCAATTGAATATCTGCTTAAATCCAATTAAGTTGCAAGATTATCAGGGCTAAATAAAACTTGAAGAATTGGAAATGCTATTTATGGACATTCAGTGAACAAAATTAACTTTTATTTAATTTTAATATTTTTTTTTTTTTTTTACAATATTTTTTTTAATTGGAATTTTGTGGTTAACATTTAAAACATGTGTGTGTGTTTGTGTGTGTGTGTGGTCTATTGCAATTAAAATGTCATTAATTTTTATTGAATTCAATTAGCGTGTTGTGGGATTATGTATCATATTTTAAGCTTAATTAATTAACAGACACATAGGAGTAATTTTTATGGTTGCCACTGCAGCTAGAGTTGTCAGCTTGTTTTGCAGTGCTGTTAAACAGCAGTGTTGACTAATATTAAATGTAGCACTTAAAATTAAACGGATATACATACATATATATTTAAATATACTTAGAACTATCTTGAATTTTTAGTTTGAAATCAATTTGACAGCAAAGCTTAAAAATCTTTATTTATTTTTATATTTTTTTCTTTCTTTAAATTTATAAACCTGTTTTTCTAGAGACACTAGTCCATATTTTAGTAAATTTTTTTTTTCATAAATATTCTGTTTTTTTTAAATTGCTTTAAACTTAATTTTTTTACATTTATTTTTTTTATAAGCTATATTTTTTTTCTTCATTTATTTTTTTTTAGTTTATTTTATAATTTTCTTTATAGTATATTTTTTTTTAATAATTTATTTTTTATTTATTTATTTTTTATTTATTTATTTCTTATTTTTTTTATTTTCATATATTTCTTTTTATGTATTTTTTTATATATATTTTTTTATATATATTTTTTTATATTACATTTAATTTGTTTTTATAGATTTAATTTAATTTATTTTTATATATTTGTTTTTTTTTTATACAATTGCTGTTTTTATATATTTGTTATTTTTATATATTTTTCTTATATATTTTTTTTATATATTTTTTTTATATATTTTTTTAAAATATTTTTTTTGTAAATTTTTTATTGTATTTTTTTTTTTGTATATTTTGTATATTTTTTTATATATTTTTTTTAATATATATTTTTTTTAATATATATTTTTTTTAATATATATTTTTTTTTAATATATATTTTTTTTTAATATATATTTTTTTTAAATATTTTCTTATCTATATTTATTTTTATGTTTTAATTTTTAAATATTTAATTTCATTTATTTTTTATATATCTAATTTACTTAAATAATTTTATATACTTAAATTTTCCGTTTTTTTTTTGCCAATTTAATTTGCTTTTAAGCTGAACTGCAGCTTTTGTTTTACACACATTTTTTCTCTTCATTTCTGAGTTTTCTTTTCTAGCTTTACTTTGGCTTTAGCAACATCACAAACAGTTTGACTTTTTAGCTTAAAAAAAATGCGATAAAAAAAGCAGAGTATACTGTATGCTAGATTGGATTTACCTTTGCACTTGTTTGCATTTCATACAATTAAAATACGAATTTAATTTGCATATCCTTTTTTTTTTTTTTCTACTTCCTATTCCTTCACTTGAGTGGATGCAACTCATGCATCTCATTCCAACAATGTTGCGTCATCATGCGTCGCCTGGTTGAGGTGCCCGTGTTGCGGCAATACTCGGATACTGTCAATTAAAAGAAAACAAAAAAACCGGAAAGGGAAAAGTGTGAAAAAATCACTGTATATATAGAAACATAACAAGAAAATTGTAATTTAACATACACAAAGTCAAAAAAACTAATTAAGACTTCAGGGATCACATGGGGAAAAAGTGCAGAAAAAAACAAATTGAGTTTTATATATTTTATATATATATAGATTTTTTGTGGTTGCCAAGACTATAATAAATTCTGAATAAATTGGCTGAAAAGTTTTTATAGCATTTATGAGTTAGAAGACAATATTACAATAATAATTATCAAGTTATAATTAAATTTTAGTTATATTAAATGCTAAAATTTATTTAACTAAATATTCATTCATTTAAATGCTACAATTGACAAGAAAGTTTATTAAAAATTCAAAACCAACTCACACAAAAAGGGATTTGAAATAAGCTTGTGCTTAATATTGTCAAAACCCTGACTTGTTTATGAATTTATTTAATTTAATTCAAATTTTATGTGCCAAAAAAATAAATGAAACTAAACCATTTTTTATGACATCAAAAGCTGTCCTTTAATCCTATGGCAACTATTATGCTTGTTATTTATTTTATATTTAAGCTAAGGACTATGAGTGTAGTTTCTGCAATATGCAGATAAAACTAAATTTTCGTTTTTTTAAAGCTCACAAATATATTTAAATATAATCTATTTTTTTATTTTTTTTTTTTTTATTTATTTTTTTATTAATGCAAATAGAAATCTTAATTGAAATCGCGGTAAATAACGACAAAAGCAATGACCGCAATTTAGAAAAGGGTTAAAAAGCTGCAAATTAAAATGCGATTCAACGAAAATTACCCAAAAAAAGAATTTCACAGAATTAGCAAAAAAGCGAAATATGCTGAAATATGTTGCTTTCATTTTGGGGTAGAAAAATGAGCTGGGTTTCCTTTTTTTTTAATTTATTTTTTTTTTAATAAAAGAGCAGCCAGTGGGCGTTGTTCAAGAGTTAAATAATTAAAAAATACCCTAAAGGAAATATGCTATAGCTGCTGTAGTAAAAAATGAAGTAGAATTGGATTAAATAAATTTTTATGAGAATTTATAATAAAAATGTCTGCAAGTCCAATCAACTCTTTGATATAGTTTTTTCCTGCTTGTTTTTTTATAAATTTAAAAAATATTTTTATCCACCTTTGATTGCCTGGGCTTGGCGTAAAAAGCATAATTTTTTTTTAAAGGCATATTTAATGCAACTGTTTTTTATTTTTGACATCAAATTGTATTTCCAGGGTCAAATCTTTATCAATCAATCATGCAGCAGCTCGACAACACACACACCTATATATATATAGGTTTAAATATATATATATATACAGCTACACCTGCCAAGTTCCTCATTGTATTTGATAAATAACTGCAAATTTGTTGGCTTGGATATTTTATTGTTTGAAGTCTTCAGCAAATGTTGGCATTAATTTTCTTTGTATTTTTATATTTTTTATAAGAGAATTTGCTGGAAAAAAACAAAAACAGCAGCTATTTTTGGTTTTCTAATTTATTAATGCAAAATATATTGCTTGGCTTTAATTTAGACAATTAGTAAAGTCAACTTTCAAGTTTAAAGACGGCGTATATTTTAAATAAAAGTTCATCTATTTAATGATGTCATACAAAAGCAACATAAATCAAATTCGACTGTCGAATAATTTTTTTTTTTCAAGGACTACGATATGTGATTTGGAATTCATTCTTGGCTTTCTATTTATATATATATGTCGTCGTCAAGATTAATGATGTCCTTTGCTGTGTCAGCATTTTCAAGCTAAATTATTAACTAAATTATATAGAGCATTGAGGCTGCAAGTTAAGTGAAATGTCGCATCTACTTCTCAAGTGTTAGCTAAGCTTAATTTATAAGCACATTCTATAAATGTGTACTTGATATGTATCTGCATTTGCACTCCATACACACACAAAGACGATATTTTTTTGTCAACTTTAATAGATAAGTGGGATGTCAAGTATGCCTGTGTGTGTGGCACTGATTGACTTGGAAGACGCACACAATTGCCGCCAGGATGCGTGAGTGGGCCCGAGGCGTTGGCCATATTCAATGGGGGATTAAACACAAAAATGTAATGAACAGACTTGTGAGCAAACAAACACTACACAACACAACATACAACACACAAATAACACACACACACAATTAGAGTTTGCAATGCAACGCACGTTTCACTTGGCGTATGAGCAATATACATTTGGCATTTGGCTTAAAGAAAAACGTGTAAGAATACAGCAAAGATAAAAGTGATTGAATGTTACCCTAAGTCGAGTTGTAGTATAAAGTAGAAGTGCAAAATTATCGATATTATCGATATTATTCCATCAGAGAACTTTAAATATTTTTTAAAGGAATTTTTTATGCTAATTAAAAGAGAAAATGCAGCAGAAATATTTTCATTTGCCTTTTTTTTCGGAAATTCAATTAAATTCAATGTTAGATTTATAATACACAAATAATTAAAAAATACAAAAATTATCTGTGAATATTATTATTATTATTAGGGATATAATCTATAAATTTATCGCTAGAATTGTCATGCTTTTAATGAGGTTCAAACTTATTCGGAATTATTGTTTCCATTGAATTTTAAATATTTTTAAGAATATTTTTTTTTACATATAAAAAGTTATCTGTGAAATTTTTTTTCTTATTTATTTAAAGGAAAAGTCAGTTTTAAATTGGATTTATTTTTTACAGATACAAAAGTTCTGTGAATATTTTTTTTTACTAATTTAAAGAGAAAAGTCAGATTTAAATTGGATTTTTTGTCCAAAGTAAAATCTTATAATGATAATACACGAATTATTCAAAAATACAAAAATTAAATGTGAATATTATTATTACTTTTAGAGATATTATCGATAGGGCTGCGATGCTTTAAATGAGCTTAAAACTAGTTTATTATTATTATTATTATTTTTATTATTATTATTATTTTTTTTATTATTATTATTTTTTTTATTATTATTATTTTTTTTATTATTATAATTTTTTTGTTTCATCAATTTTCTCAAATTTGAAGAAAACTATCAAAAAATTAAATAAATTTGAATTTATATTTGATATACAAAAATCTTCCTACCAAAATTCCTAACTCTAGCTTCGTTAATCTCTTTCAGACACCTGCTGTCACAGCTAAGCCAAAAAAAAATATGATATGCCTTCTATTCCAATGTCTACAGGGTATTAAGATTGATTCCTATGCGCAACGTGTGCACAAAACTAAGCTTATCAAATGCTTTATTCAATCAAAGACGCAATTAACTGCAAAAATGATTGAAATTTTCGAGGTCTTTTGCAATTTCGATAAAACTGAGCCAAATACTAATAATTTGAGCAACTTTGAGTTATTTGAGAACATAATACGAGCTTGTGTCAAAGTGAAAAATAGAAATGCTTTAATATTGGTTAATTACGGCCAAAAAAGCTTTTGTGTATTGAAATGCAAAGATTTTTGCTTTTATTTAAACTATTTAATTGGTTTTTAAAGATAAAAAAAAGGAGAAATAGAAATTTAGTGATATTATGATATAATAAACTGATTTTAATAAAATTAAACAAAGTATAAAGTTCGTTTTAAATATTTGTAAAAAATGCGTTTAATAAAGACAAAATAATAAGTTTGTTTTAAATTTTAATCAAAAAAGGATTTAAATTAAGCCAATAATTTAATTTTAGACAAATTATATAACTATATACTTATATATGAACATAAGTTATATATTATAATTAATCGATTCAGTAGCCAACAAATATTTTCAATTAAAGTTGAATTAAAATGTTTTCTAGAATATTTTCCTAGAATATTTTTTATAAGGATTTCTCCAAGGGGAACCCTGAAGGGTATTAAAGTACTGTCTGGTGTTTTGGCCCACCACAGGAAACGGCTTTAATATCCTGTCAGTATCTTGTGAGAATTAGCTTCGGGCTATCAGATATTTACACATTGCAAGAGTTCTTCCTTACAAATGTTTTTATTTTTGCTCTATTTACAAATTCCGATGCAATCTTTTCAGTTCATTGAAATTGGCTTCACGCACAGTCTGGTTAGATTAAAATTAGGCAGAACTTTTAAATACCATTTGCCTTGATTGCATTTTCTAGTTTTCAAGGCATTCCAAGGAAAATCCCTTAAAATTGACCTTGACCCAATAACAAACTTCACTGCTGTTTTCTCTGAGTGTATTTGCAACTATTAGAGCCTCAAGTGTGATTAAGACAGCAGTCCAGAAATTCTGAATAAATATTTGTATTTTAATTGCAGATGTTTTCATTCTGTACTCTCTCCTATTTTTTATTTTATTTTTTCCCCTCATAATCCCTATGCAAGTGCTCAATGTCAGCGCAACACTTGGTCGCTAAGGACTGCATAAAAAAAGTCCTGTGGAACAGTAAGCTTTATTGCTGTAGCCGACAGTAATCCATAAGCTGAATGGCATTCAGGACATTGCTCGACAGCTTAATGTGAATGATTGTATGAGGTGTTCAAAAGGGGTAATTGGGATAATATATTTAAACTCTGCGATTAATAAAGTCAACAAAAATTCTTGGAAATGTGCAAAATCTATTTGTAGCATTTTATATTGATTTAAAGAATATATGGTTAAATTTTTAAAGCAATTTATAAAATATAAAATATGGTTTTTTAAACAGTACGTAGGACTAAGAAAAGTCAGAAAATTTTATTAATTTTCTTATTTTTTTTGGTTTAAATAAAGAGAGTGCTCGACTAGCAGTTAACATGTTGAATATAAAGCTGAATATTCAAGAATTTATATTTAAAAAAAATAAATATATCATAACATTCTTTATATCAAATTATTTTATAGTATATCTTTGGAAATTAGATATCTCTAGCCTTTATAGTCTGTTATAGATATGCAATATGTTAAAAAAAATTTAGATTTTCCATCTTCTGCGCTGTTTGTTTGGGTTTCCTATTTATTTATTTTTATATTTTTTTTTATATTTTTTTTTTTTTATATTTTTTTTTTATTTTTTTTTTTTATATTTTTTTTTTTTATATTTTTTTTTTAATTTTTTATATCGGTTAAGAGAAAATCTACCCAACAATAGTGCAAGGTATATATATATTTTTTTAATAAATTTGTTTGGCTGTGACAATGGCAACGCTAATTTCATTTGATGTAACCATCTTCCACATATTCCCCTCCCGCTTACATTACACCTCTTGTATGAAGGTAACTGCGGGCTGTCAATATTTACATGGCACATACATGGAATGTCGTCGCTAACGTGCTTTGTTTGATCCTTTTAACCTTACCAGGATGATGGACGGTAACCTTTACCGACAAATGTTGCCAACGTCAGTTTTTTAACATTTCATTTAATTTGATTTACATATCATATTTGCTGCACTTCGTTTCACATATAAAAATAAAATTTCAAAAGTAAATTGGCCAACCTGTAATCGTGGAGTATATAAAATAGGGTATAATAGTGTCCATGGACATATAGTTGTTCCTGGAATTAACTATTTTAATTATGTACTTAATTCAAAGATATATTTCGTACAATCTTTATTTCGTGTTCCGAATTCCGCATTTTGCTAAAATTGTCATTTAAATATTACCAATTTCACATTTGATAAGATTTTGCGGATTAAATTAACTTGAATTTGATTTTAAGAATAAATTACCTTGCCATTGATAGAATTTGATAAAATAGATTTGAATGCAATTATGAAATTTAATATATTTAACAAAATTCTTGCCGAAATTTCAATTGTTAATATTTATCTTTCTAATTGTTTGGGTGTCTTTAAGTCACGTACTTTTTATTCTTTAAATCTTTAATCTTAAAACGATTTAATGTTGTAATCAAATTACAAAATACATATTTAATCGAAAGCTCTTCAAGGACTGCAACGTTTTTATGTCTTTTGTAAACTTAATTTGACGCCTCGCCCCAAATATTTAACATGAATAAATGATGTCACCTTGAAGTGCCTTGTGTGCTATAAAGTCGTAAAATTAAATACAATCAGAGAGTGGGATTGATTTTTTAATTCTAATAACTTTAAATTTTACATTTCTGCATTTATAATAATTTTACATATTTAAAGAAACCAACTAAAACTTAAGCTAAAGTTTCTAGCCACAGTTATTATGTTAAAGTTATTATTATTGAAAAAGTTTTGCAGACCGCAGGAATTTTGATTTTAATTTGTTGAATAACTTTTGGTTTAATAGTTACTGTTTTCTTAAGTAACTATAGGTACGAGAAGCCAGTTCTGTATCCTTTATATATATACTTCGTTGTCTGATTGCCTAACTCATAATTCTAAAATCCCATAATTCTAAACCGCCATTTCTTTTGATTGTTGCGTCGCATTAATTGGATGTCTAACCGCACATAATCAATAAATAGTTAATTACAGAAATAGCAATGAGACCAAGGATGCACAACTGTCAAAGACAGTGAAATGTAATGTAAAGGGATTAAAGTACAAGTCGGAAGACATATATTAAATGAGCTGAATTTGAGTTATTATTGTGGACAGTTACGGATTAAGGAAATATTAATATTAAATTGAAATTAATTAATTTAATTGTTTGAGTAGCTTTTTAATCTTTGTTTTCAAATCAAAAATATATTTTTGAATTTAAATTTAGCATAATATTCGATTAAAAAACAAAAAAGTTCTTAAAAAAAATATTTTTTTTTAATATGCTCTGCTTGCCTGCATGGCTGTTGAACTGCTTGAAAGTCAACTGCTGATATGCACTGCTTGATATAAATGTGTACATATAAGAATGTAAATATTTATTTGTAGCTCGCATGGATTGCAGGGTGATTCCTAGTCGTACAGTTGTGTACAGTTGTCATTCAAACACTTTATATAAGAAGACTTTGAAATTTATTAAAAAGAATATATCAAAATAATAAAAGAAAGGCAAACTCCTTTCTTATTCAAAGAATTTTCAGCTGTCAAAGTTTGTAGAACTTTGGCAATTCAAGTCAAATAATTTTTTATTTTTTATTTATTATTATTAAAAGAAAAGTGTGCAATGTCTTGTTAATTTACCTGCTGTTCAGTCAATTGCTTTAAGTGTTTTTTTTTTTTCTTACCTGTCACCTGAGTGATGCCTTCACGTTGAGCAGAGGAAACGCGCCTGAACATGCTCAGCACTGCTTTGCTATAAGATAAAATAGGCAAAAAAGAATATATATAAATAAAATAATTACACTTGAAAGCATTAAAAACATGTCAACAAGTACAATTTAGAAAATGATTTATGGCATTTAATATATTTGTACTTACCGAAAATTTTGTCCGCTCACGCAATAAAGTACAAAATTGATGCCAAAATTTGTGATGAAAAACGCATTGAATATATATTGTAAAACAATTGTCGTATTTTGTGTTTTTGCTGTTTGAGTCTGGGCAATAAAGAAAGGGAAAATATTACACTTTATATAAATATTTGTTAGAATTTGTATAATAATAATAAAATATTCAATTTGCTGCTGTGTTATGTGTTTTTTCAGTGTACCCTGTAAAAAAAAAAATAGGTGAAAGGGAAGAAAATATATGTATAAAGTATATATATTCTTGATCGGCATTAATCAGCCGGGTCGATCTAGTTCCGTTTGTCTGCTTATGTGCATAAATGTAATATGAAATTAAGTTTACTTCAAATTTCCCAAACTCCTTCATTTCTACAAAACGTTAAAATATATTTACAGAAAAAATTTCGATGAGATTTTGCGGATTAAATTCACTTAAATAGATTTTTTTTGCAATTGGTGTAGGATAAAATAGGAATGAATTGAATAGAAATGGATATAATAATGAAAATTTTAATATTCCATTTAAATATTTAAGGAAAATTATTCAAAAAAGAAAAAAAATGTTGCCAAGAATGGAATTCGATTTTTTTTTATTATTGCGTCAATTTTACAGAAAAAATTACGTTAAGATTTTGCGGATTAAATTCACTTGAATTTAATTAAATATACATTTTCTTGCAATTGGTGTAGGATACAATAAAAATGCATTTAATAGAAATGGATATAATAATGAAAATTTAAATATTCCATTTAAATATTTATATATATTTATTCATTCAGAAAAGAAAAAAATGGAATTCGATTTTTTTCGGCGAGACGAGTGTAAAATGCACTGCTTGCTTTGCTTGCATAGTTATTATAATTAGAATTATGCACTGCTTGACTTTTTTTATTTTGGCTTGTGTACAGGGTGTTGCATAGTCGATTATATTCAACTAAAAAAAACCTTTCACTTGACTGCCTTTGACATTAGTTTTGTTACATTTTGCTTTCATAGTATTTATATTTGCTAATTGCACTTGAATGTTTCAATTAAGCCTTAAATCAATATTGTCTCATTTTTGGGGTATTATTATTATGATAAAAGATAATAAAGCCCTAACACGTGACCTGTTGAACCTTTTTGTGATATTTCCAGGCTGCTGGTCGTCCATTTAAATTCCTTTACGCTCAATTAATTTTGTGTCGCAATCAATGTTCAACATTGTCTCCATATTTTTCATATTATGTATGTGTGTGTGTATAAAAAAGAGGAAATTTCTGTTTATTCATTCACTCAGCTGTCAGTGCTTTGACATAAAAAAAGAAGCCTCTTCAACTGAAAAAAAGAATTTTCAACGTGTTTTGCATGTTAAATTTCTTACTAAAAAGAGGGAGAGTGAATATTGAAGCATATGAGAAAGGACTATAAATCTACGTTGTGTGTGTATTTTTTTTAAAGGAAAAACTTTTGTATCTATTGGATTTTGTGGAATGTTACGCTGTATAAATGCAATTTCTTTTCGAAACTATTGTAGCTGAAATAATCTATTTTGACATACAAGTTCGTCTAAAACCCTCGTCAGGCTAGAGTTGAAAGTTATTTTTGCTGCATGCCAATGTCAAATTCACAAATTTAAGACCCGAAAACTCACACACCTTTATAGTTCGATTTGTAGTTTTTGTAAGATTTAATTAAACAAACTTTAAACTGAGAATTAAAATAGAGTATACCATAGTTAGCTTTTATTTTTTTTATTCAAATTTAAACCGCTTTTTCCTGCAATTTTACTTTCCAGAGATTTGTGACTCAACATTTACATAATATACTTTTTCTCTGTGGAATTCTTGGTTGACAAATGACAGCTCGTTAATATGTTATTTATGTTATAAAATGTCATTTAGAATTTCACACCTTTTTACGATCGAACAAGAGACAGAAAGTGCACAGACTAATTAAAACTTAATTATAGGACATTAACAACAAAACAAGAAAAGCATTTTTTCATACTTTAAATGCTAACTAAAGCATACCCTGTACCTAAAGTTCTCTTTAATCCAACAAATTAATTTAGAAGAATTTCCTGTTAATTTTGTCAGGCATAAAATTCTTCTTACTATTAGCATAAATAGTTTTGGATTGTCTAGGCATCTGGAAATGTTGTTCATTAGCTGCTGTTGTTGGGCCCTTCAAAACAATAAACAGAAACTTTAACCATTTTTGTTTTTGTTATTGTCTAATGAACGAGATGCGACAGCGTGACTGGTTATTTTTGTTGTTGTAGCACTTACAACTGCTGTTGCCATCACAATTATGAGAGAGAAGATCTTTAATTAAGCTAAACAATAGAGCAAATAACACGTGAAGCGTTAATAATATATATAAATATAACTTTTTCGCTGCCTACGAGGCGTATACGCAATTTTTATGCAAATTAAAGGCGTTTAGTTGTTTTGAGATTGATTTAAAGTTGGGAATGAAAAGTCTGGGTGGAATGTTGATATTTGAATGTGAAATTGAGTCTTATATAATAATATATATTTTAATTAAAAAATTATATATTTTAGTATGATATTTAACAGTTTAAGGAAGTAGTTTCTAGTTGTGAACTTTTTAACTGAAGAATCAGCAGGATTTCTTCTGGATTAAAAAAAATTTTTTTTTTATTTATTGATTTTCTTTTATGAATTTTTTTTGTTTATTTTATTTTTTTTTATGAATTTTTTTTTTGTTTATTTTATTTTTTTTTATGCATTTTTTTATTTATTTTTTTTTTATGAATTTTTAGTGGATGATGAAAAAAAAGATTGTTAGTGGAAAATAAATTAAAAATAGTTTATTTTATTATTAATCATGACTATTTTCATCCACAATTTTTATATAGAAACTACTATAATATTCTTTAAAATTTGCTGTATTTAGAATTGATTTTATCGATACTTTCGATAGTTTTGCAGTTCCAGCAGATAAAGGATGTTTACATCGCGTTTTAGAATTATTTTATAATATTTATCATATTTATAATATTTATAATATTTATTATATTTATATTATTTATTATATTTATTAATGTAACCACTGTATAAATCGCACGTAAATTTATTTGTCTTATCTACTCATTTCGATAATATGAAATGTCGATTGCAGCTCAAACTTTCACCAATATTATCGATAAATTTATCTATTGTCTTACAGCCTCAATTTAAATTAAATATAAACAATTATATAAAATATCATGATACTTTCGATAGTTCTATTGTAGTCTACTGTCTTACATCTTCAATTTAAAATATGTATTTAGATAGTAAAAAATGCTGATAGCAGCTCCTTTCTTCCATTTACACTCTCAATAGTTTAATAGCTTAAATTGAAATGATTTCTGCTTATATTATTTTTAGTATTCACTCACCTCCCAATAGGTTTCGATGCGCAGCAAACAGCTTGGTAAATTCAAGCAAACGAATACGGTCGATACAATGAGCAGCATTTTGGTAACCTTCAATTGCGATGAATTTTGTACCTTGCGACGTCCTGCAAATTAAATGAGTTTTGAGTTTTGAGTGCCAAAAATGGATTACAAATGACATCTTATAGAATATTCTGTAAAACTTGAATTTGATGGCGGCATTAATTGGCATCATCTCTTACACAGTTTTTGAATATTCAAATCGCTTTGCATATACTTTATACACATTAAGTTAGCTTTTGGCATTGACGGGGTAAACTTTGGCGCGTGGGCAAGGCAAGTTGACAACTCTTAAGTAGTTTTTGCCATTTTCATGCTGCTTTTAACATCCTCAACTCATATTACACATATATGTTCAAAGTTTTACTCAAGCAGCTGCTAATTGTCAGGAATTAAATGTGTGTATATGAATTGACATGAAAATGTCTTGAGAAAAGTTAAGTTAACAACATGTTGTTAAGGATTGTCTCTAATTGCGTGCTTAGTTTTTCAGTTTCAGAAATATTCAAAGCAATTGCAACATGATTTCATGCAATTTTAAAGCAGAGTGCAACATCATGTTTCTATATTGCCTCATTTTAGCTGCGCATTCTTTCTCGTAATAGCATTTTATACAAATATTTATTGCAACACACAATTTAGAAAAAATATACAGGAAAGCAAAAACTAAATTTGTATTGACTCCGTTTTAATACTCTAGCAGAGATTCTAAAAATAATAGTTGTTTTTTTTTGACAAAGCAAATGAAGTTTTCATACCCAGATTCTAAAAAATAATAGAAGTAAAAAATTACAAAACTAAAAATTTGTTCAATTGACAAAACAGAACAAAAATTTCGATTAAAATAATTATTTATTATATAATTTTAAACGACATTTTTTTTGATTAAAATAATTATTTATAATATAATTTTAAAAGACTTTTTTTTTTGTTTTATTATTTTATATACGGTTTTAATTCATTATATACTACTGCTTAAACTGTTTATTATATAGCGATCAGATTTTTATGCTAAGCACTTTTTATAAAATATGTATCTCATTTAAAAGAGGAATTTTCGATATCATAAAGTATATATAATCATTTAAAATCAGTTGATATATAAGTATTTGAATAAAACATTTTTTTTGTTTCAATTAAATTTATAGTCTGTTGAAACTTAATTAAAATCGAAATACTTTAGCTGATAGCTGCCGTATGATTAAAACATCGATTTGAATTAAGATATAATTTAAATATTTTTACAAAAAGTAAAAAATTTATTTAAAACATACGCTAAAGTATTTAAGCTTTAGCAAGCAAACAAATCAATTTTTTTGCTTAATTTTCATGAATTGACTAAAATATCTGTTTGAATTAATATATTATTTAAATATTTATTTATTTATTAAAGAGCAAATTTAATTAAAATATCCGCAAATAAATCAACCTTTTTTTTAACTCAATTTTCTTGAATTTCATGACATAAACATTTCATAAAAAAAACTTTAGTTAAACTTTTGTTAAACTTGTTGAAACTTACCTGGTTTCTGTATAATCTCGCAATGATTCTGACAGTTATGTTCATGTTGTTGTTGTTGCTGATGTTGTTCAGTTTGCCTTGATACACTATGTTGTCCACTGGGGTGTGTGCCTGTAGATTTTTGACGCTTCAGCGAAGCTGTAATGCGATATGAAGCCCCTGATCCTGTGCCAGCTCCTGCTCCTGCTCCTGTTCCTGCACCTGTCGTTGAGCTTGTTGTCAGCTGAGGTTTCCTGCGATAATAACAAAAATGTATATATATATAAATAGTTGAAAATACTTGAAAACAATAGTGGCAGATTGTTTATCTGCGTATAAAAGAATTCTTGGAAAATTAGCATTATATGAATACAAAAAAATGTGCAACTAAATCTAGTGAGTTTTAGCCGGAACTACTTACATTTTATGCATGGTTAGAGTACGTCTAACTGTTGCAAATTTCCAAACGGTGCAACCTGTACAGGTATTCAAAACGGTGATGGTTGTAAAGGGCACCGCATAGACAATAATTGAGTCCCAATAGTTGAATAGAGCAAGTTGTTCCTGGAATGAATATGAACAATTTATGAGTTTTTAATTTAGTTAGCAATTTTTATTTTTTGTGCTTTTATTTTATTTGATTTATTGACTGGTGGTACAGCATGGCGTATGCGTAATTCATTTGTGAGTGGGCAGAGGTATAATTAAATTTTTTGTGACTTTCTAAAGTCAACTAAAAAAGTTACAACTGCACCTAAAACTAAATTTGATAAAAAAGATATTTGATCAGCCAAATATTTGTAGTTCTCTTGAAAATAAAAATTACACAAAAATTCAGACGAACAGAAATTGCCAAGTTTTATCAAGTTTTGACTAAACAAATCAAGTTGCATGTGAAATTTAAGTCAAGTGTGGTTTAAAGAACTATTATATTTATTTAAAATATTTTTTTATTTTATTAAAAGAATTTGTTGTTCTTTTATAGTTTTTGAAGTTTTAAATTACCGTTTTTTTTTCTAAGCTCTTCAAATCGAATTTTATATAATATTTCAGAATGCAAAACCCAAACTCAACTGCCACAATGATTTTAATCGGATTTGCCAATGAGAAACTGAATATTTATTAAACATTTTAGTTGCCATTTTAAAAAACAATCAAAAGCTTTGAAATGTTTGAAATGTTTGCCAACAGACAACTATGCTTTATAGCTTAAAAAAATTCTTGAATTTCTGCATTTTTAGCCTTTTTTTTTGTTATAAAAAATAAATTTTCTCTTTTTCTTGGTTTTTTTGTATTTTCCTCTAAGACTTTGTGCAGAATTTCTATTTCACTTTATTCTCTGGATTTTTTTTTCACATTTTTTTAAAAGATTTTTCTTACATGCAAATTATTTTAATAGCTTTTGTTTTCTGATATTTGTTTTGCGCTTCACACACAAAAAAAAAAAAAAAGAAAGGATAAAATTATTTGCATATTTTAATTGAAGCCGTAACCGAAGCACAGTTCATGTTTAATTAAATAATTTATTTTAAATATACTTTTTACTATATATAAAAATAAATAATGGATATTTATTTAATTAGCTCTTCACAGTTAATTTTGTTAATTGACGCAAACAACTCTATTAATTTCATTTAATTCTCTTCCACAGAAATTAATTTTTTTTAATATATATTATCCGCTTACAGGCATTTTCCGGATTATTTTCCCCCGGGCAGTTGTATAATGCTATTTAAATTCGGAAATTAAATTCTTCTGGCAATTAAATATTATAATTGTAAAAGCAATTGCAATTAATTTTGACGTTTTGCGGCAAATGCAAACAAATTATATTTCTTAATAAATTTAATTGTCATTGTGTAAATAATTGCATAATTGCTTAAGAGGCTACAATTGCTTAAAAATAGATTCAATTTTAAATCCATTTTAATCTTTAAATAGGATTGCCTTAAGTTGGGCTTAAACTGCTTTTATTCCATTGATTAGAATTAGTTTTTATAGCTTAAGCAATTAATTATGGCCAACTATTTAGTCAGACAGACAACATATTAAACTACCTTGCTGGCTACCAAAATGTCACAAATGTCTGTCATAAAATCAAAGAAATCAAAATCAAATTCAATTTATTTTCTCTATATACCCTGTAGTCATAAAAGTGGTTGAAAAGGATGTGATTAAATTGGGGAAATAAATGTGACAGGCAACTTAGGCATATATAATATTATAATATATATTATTATAGGGTATATATTCTGTTTTTATCAACAGAGCTTGGGAGTATATTGACAAATTATAAAAATAAATTATATATTAGAATTTTGTTTATTTATAGCACTAGGAATATGTTTAATTGCCTGAAAAAAAATAATTCTTTAAGTAAAATAGCTAAAACTTAGATTTATGCTTTAAAAGCAAATTAAAATCTCAGTTATTTAACCAATTTCCTAATTTCTTCAAAAAATAAATATAATTTTTTAAATTCATTTTATTTTTTCCTTATTTATTTATTTCTTTTTTTAATAATTAATAAACAGATTTCGATTTAGATTGTTTCTTTTATTGTTTCTCCATCTATCTAACTACAATATTTAAATGCAATATTTAAAATGCAATCCCTGGCAAATAATATTGATAAGCTTAAAAAAAATCAAAACAAAGAAATTATTTGGAAAAATGTAAAAACCATAGCAGGCAGGATTTTTAAATAAAAATTGAAATATAATTATTACTTAATAATTTTTTTTTATCGAAAAAAATATTTTTTTAAAATTTTTCAACAAAAAAATATATTTTTAAAATTTTTTAACAAATATTTTTTATATTATTTAAATTATAATTATTATTTAAAATAAAGTTTTTTTGTAAATGTTCTGCTGTTTATACCCAAAAGAGTATACTCATGTACAGGGTAAAGACTGGCAAACACTCAAGGACTCTTACTTAGTCAGTTTATCTATATTTTTGGTATTTTTTGATTACTTTTTTGTGTATTGTTGTTGTTTTTGTTTTTGGTCTCGTGTCGAGTGGCTCAAAGCCTAATAGCTCGTAAACTTTTAATCAACTCAAGTTTTTTTTGGTGACATACTCTGATTGGGAATACCTGAAGATATCTCAAGGTACAAGTGTTATTGATTTCTTTGGAATATATTTGCAATAACTATGGCTTAAATGCAAAACGCATATATTCAAATATATAGTTTTCAATTGCAAAAAGGATTTAGTTATTTGAGCAGCCAAATTTAGTTTATACACAATCGAATAGAGAAAATAAAGTGCTCAATTGGCCATTTGGAAGGATGTTACTTATGCAAAGCTTTTTCACTTGACAGCTGGAACTTGTTAAATATTGTCCTGTATGCTGTAAACAGCTTTTCATTTCTTTCAATTACAATTTCAATCTTTCAAGCTTCTGTTTGCAATATTGACAATCTATTAAAGAAGTCGTTGCTCAGCTGCTGGGGGAAAACTAGACAAAAATCAATTTGTTTGGAACAATGTCAATGCGACAATTTTAATCAAACGTTGACATGGTCTCTGGTAATAAAGATTGAAAACTTAGCTATAAGTGTGTGAAGTAGAAAATATGTTTGATTAGAAAAATATAAAATAGAAATAGAAATTTATCAAGAAGACTTTCTCATTTCAACTCGATAGCTAATAAAACTCTAAAGTTTAGTAATTAAACGCTTTGAAAAAATTATTGCTAGTATTTAATTATGTTGCAAATATTCTTAAATTTAAGCAAAACCTGCTGCATATTTTATATATATTTTGTATTTTTTGCAATTTCTGCCAGAATTTGTAATTAATTCAATTTGTTTTTCTTGTAATTGCACATTCGTGCTTTTATGGAAACGTTGCAAGAACACATTAACACGGTGCTTTTGCCAAAGTACACACAATGTATCAATGCTTTTGTACTTATTTGGTAAAAAAAATAAATAAAGCATAAATATATCGAGTTGTCTACCATGTTTGCCTTTCAAAATTTCTTGTATATATGGCCTCACCCACAAATGTATCTACTTTCAATATTGTTTACATCTATAGAGTTTGAGTTTGTCAATACCATCGATCTATCCAAGTCAACGAAGCCTCAAAAAATAAATTCCTTCTTTCTTTCTGTTTTTTTTTGCAACAATGTGGCAAAGTCCTCCATTTGGTAAATATGGGCGCATCACTCATACGACACGTTGTCTGCCTGCCAACTGTTTGTATATTCCTGTTTATTCTTTTTTATTTATTTTTTTTACATTTTTTTTTTATCGTTTGCTGATTGAATTTGAATGTCGCAGATGTACATACTTGCAGACAATGTACATTAAGTATTCAAATCGCTACTCTATCATCTTGATGGGTGTGTCGCTTTGTGTCTCCACTTAACGCTTCACTTGACGCAGTTACCAATTTGGCTAATAGCTGCAATCGCGGGTCAACAATTTTCTTGTTTTCTTGTTTGACTTGCACTGTTTTGGACACATTGCTAAATTAGCATTGAATTTCAGTGAATCCCCGCCCCTCAATTGCCTTTCCTGGCCGTGTTAAACAAACCGAAATTCGAGATTTATCGCAGGCCTACGCAAATTTTTCACTAGGGTCAGAATAAATTCTTTTTTTTTTTTTTTTTTCGAACTTTCTTTTTTTTATTTCGAGCGTTAACAGGACACACCCAAAATGCTATGGGCTTAGGAGAGAGTCTTCCCACAATTCTTTGCTTTGGCAACGGCACGTTTTTGCCATACCTTTGTTTCTATTGTTTGATTTTATGTTATTGCGTTGCGGTCAAGATAAAATATTTGCCTTTGGTTGAAACTTGTATGCTTTGTACATTGTATACCCTGTAAACAACTCAATTGTTAGTGGGTGGTTGAGTAGCATTTTAAGGCTTTATTTAGAGTATTTATGATATGCTATAGAGTTACTATTTAGATTTTGTTAATATTTTTCAATAATATGCAGTAAAAGTAAGGCTTTTATAAATAATTCATAAATATATTTAATATCAAAATTTTGAAGTTACTAGATGTGTTAAAAAATTCATAGGACTTAAATATATTTACTAGATTATTCCGGCGTGTAGTGCTACTTCCCGCTCCCGTTCCCAGAAAAATAAAATAGAAAATAAAATAGGAAAAATAATATAATAAAAAAAAAAAAGAAACTAATCATATTTTACAATGTCCCTATTATTGTAGCCTATCTGCGCCACCTGATATGCTCCAGCTGAGATTTTTATATAATTTTTAAATGCATTTTCCACCCATTCCCCTATATAATTTTAATTAAATTTTTTTAGACTACCAACCTACGATATATAGAAAGCTACAGTGAAAATGTCAAGTTTCTAGCTTCTAGCGCTTTTTATTAAAAGGAAACACAAACTCATTTTTTTTAAAATTTTTATTTAATTTTTTTAAATTGTTTTAGCAATGTTTTTCAGCTTTATTAATAGCTCAAAATATCAATATGGTCCTCTGACTCTAACTGACTTATATTATTAGTTTTTGATAAACTAATTTCGATAAAAGTTTAAATGTAAATATTAAAATAAACAAGTAAAGAAAAACTTGAAAATTAACTTAAAATCAACAAAACTATCGTTTGTGCTGTTTTATCGATTGTTTTATTAGCTCCAGCTAATAACCCCCCAAATAAAAAGTATATTCAAAGAAATGTTAATTTAATTATTCTCTGACTTTCAATGGAAAAAGAGTTTTGTTGACCTGTGGGCAAACAAATTAAATGAAAATTGGATAAACAAGTCAATCAGTTAAAGGCTTTAATTATATTATAACATAGCATTTTCACATAATTATGTAGCCTCGCTCTATGTACAGGGTATTTATATATTTTCTGTTGAAGACTTCACTTTCTCTTTTATATATAGCCTACCTGTTTGCTCTCTCTCAATGTACAGAGTATTTATTTTTTTTGACATTGTTTGTTGGGTGTCTATTGGCATTCCTTTAACTTGCTGCTGTGTTTTGTTCCACATTTGTGTTACTAATTTGTTGGTTCGCCTAATAAATTGTCAATTTGTGCCTTAACTCACTCAGCAGTTGCCTCAGAATACACACACACTGTGCGTTTGATTAATTGGCTACGTTTACCAAAATGTTATTATTTTCCTTATTGTTTATTATATTTTTCGTAACCTTTTAGCTGCTGGCTTAGCTTGTTAACAATTGCCGCAAATATATGTATTTTTATTTGCTAATTGGCAGCTAAAAAAAAGTCCTTTACCAGGAACTTTAACAACGCGACAGCTTCAACTTTTGCTTTAATCCAATCGAGCAGCTTAAGACTTGAATTGTCACAGCTAAATTTATTGAAATAGAAAGGACTTTGCTCTTATTTGACATTTAGCTTTTGGGTTTAAAATGTATATAGATAAAAAACGATTAATCAGCAGATATTGGGTTAGGTTTGATAAAATGTGTACACAAAATAGGAGAATGAAAGAAAAAACCATTTGACAAATACTCGGAAAATTTGTCCATTTATTGAAGCATGCCTTGAGATTGGATTTCTTTTTTTTTTTGAATGTGAAAAAGGCAGAAAAAGGGTAAACAATTGTGAGAAAAAGAAATAGATATTTTTGGGAAAAATTGACAGAGCTAGCATATTGATTCTTAGTCAAATTTCAAAAGTCCAAGCCACTTTTATAGCTTCATCTTTACTACTTAGAAAATTCGGCCTGCAAATCGATTTTAAACTGAATTAAAATCCACTTCTTTGCCCTCAATTTCTTAATAAAATTAATTAGCAAGGATTAATGGAATAAGAGTTATATTCAGCCTTAAGCCTTTACACCTAAGTAGCCAATTTAACTTTCAACAGCAAAAATACTTTTAAGTACAATTTATTTATTTAAGTTTTTCAAATATTTAAGTTGCTTACATTAAAATTATTTTGCTACATTTATTATTATTTTTTATTTTTTATAGTCTGTTCTATAAATATGTGAATTCATACAAAAATGCATGAGTTTGAGTTGTGTATCAAGCGATGGAATTTCAAAATGTGTAAAATGAATGCTTTGAATTTAACAGTGCGTTCTGTATAGCATTGCATAGTTTGTCCTTTTTGTGGCAACCTTTTGTAGGCATGTCCTTTGTTGGTTGCCCTCTGGCAATTTATATACTATTTCATAGAAGGGTATAAGGATTTTGTTATGTAGAAGGGCGGTTCTCATTCCATGATATACCTATGCATATATAAATAATATATGCTTGATTAGAATGAAACGCCCAGGCGATCTGTTTCTGTGGGCGTCTGTTTTTATGCTATATAAATAATCTATTTGTTTTAGAAATATCTTGACGAAACTTGGCATAGAAGCTAAATTGATTTACTATATTATATAGCCTAAAAAAAAAAATAATAAGAAAAATATTTCTGGTTTACAAAATATCCTGAACAAACTCGCAATTCAAAGTTTCCTTTACATGTATTTATTTATTTCTTTTTTTTAAATTGACACAATTTTATCAAAATTTAGATTACTGAATCGAAAAACTGTCTTACAAACAAATTATAGCAATATTATTTAATGTAAAAAAAATTCTTTTAATTTTTTAATGTAAAAATGTAAATGTAAAAAATGTAATGTAAAAAAAATTCTTTTAATTTTTTGTAATATATTTTTTTATATAGCAAAATAATTATATTGAAAAAAAAATGTTTTAATATTTTTATAAATTTTTTTTAGTATTTTTTCCTATATTTTTTTAATATTCTTTTAATATATATATTTTTTTTTTTTATATTTTTTTCTTTATTTTTACTATATTTTTTTTTTAAATCTTTTCTATTTTTTTTATACTTTTTTTTTATTTTTTTTTTAAATTTTTTTATATTGTTTTTTATATTTTTTTTATACTTCTTCTTTATTTTTTTTTATATTTCTTCTATATTTTTTTTAAATTTTTTTAATAATTTTTTTAATAAATCTCGACAATTGTGAGTCTTACTTCACTTTTTATAGCCTGGTCAAATTTTTTTTATCCAAATTGGAACATAAAACAATCACAATTTAGTTTTTGTATGAAAAAACTATTTTAAAATATTTTCTAATTTTTTCCTAGCCATTTTTCTTTCGTAAGAGCATTTATTCTTCTATATAGCCAAGGAAATCTAGTTCTTTCTTGTTGTTATTCCTTTTTTTTATTTTTGCCACTACACTCTGCGTTTGCCTTGTTGGTATTGACAGCCCATTAAAACTGTCTTACACACACCCACACACATATACACACGCCTACACACACACACATAGTTTGCCCCAAAAATCAAAGGACACAAGTTTTGAAGCATTACAAATATGCATTTGATATATACACGCGCATATGAAAAGGGTTTTAGTAATATTTTAGGATAGTAGGAGATTGGTTTTAACACCCAATTACGCCTAAGCCGCCTGGTCAATTTGAAATATAAATAAAAATAGAAAAAAATATAAAAAATAAAAAAAATACTCACCTTATATGTGGTATTCAAATCACAAATGGTCGCATTCAATTTGGGACTATAGACGGGCTTAGCAATCAATATATAGGGTACACAGTGGACACATCCACCCAATGTTAAACCCAGGAGCACAATTTTAGCACGTCGCACTGTGCACATAATTTGACGTTTCAACGGATACATGACGGCTATGAAGCGCTCAACGGTAAATGCGACCACAAACCAAACCGAACAGAAGCTGGCCAAATAGCTGAAGAATGTGAAAAACTGGCAAAAATAGTTTTCATTATAGATGTTCACATTGAGAAAGTTTAGCCATTGCACAAATAGACCGCACAGAAAGCAAGTATCGCTAATTGCCAATGCGGCCAAATAGAAGCTCGATGATAGTTTTCTTAACTTGGTCATAAAGAACACAAATACGGAGAGTATATTGCCAATGCTGCCCGTACAGCAAATGATGGGCACATAATATTTATTCACAAAATCGCTTATGATATATGCAATTCGTAGCATTTCCTCATCTTCAATCGATATATTATATTCATTCTCATTTTCCTCTAAATTCTCGCTGGTATAGTTGTTGTCCATAAAACCCATTGTTGTTGTTGTTATTGATATGTCGAGACTTGTGTTTGACATTGTGGTTGTGGTATGCTCGTTGGTATTAGCCATAATTGCGTATTCTCCTTCTTAGCCTTCTTTTTTTTTTTTTTTTCTTCTAGCTAGACAGACGTCATTGCAATGTCGAACAATTTTCCAGCTTGGCACATTTAGCTTGGGGCCAGAGTTTTATTGCTTTATCGCCTTCAATTGAATGCACAAATTGTTCCGTTTCTATAAGTATTATATTCAGTCTGTAGTCGGCTTTATTTATTTAGTTTTGATTCAATATATATCGTATAAAGCCTTTGACTAAAACACAACAGAAAACTATTTAATTAATTGCACTTGCATTTGCATGCTGAATTAAATTTAAATTTTGTTGCCAAGTTTTGCTTCATCAAAGTTGGGAAATTTTCAAAAACAAATTATTTGTTTGCATTCAAGCTCAGCACTCTAATGGTTCGTTGTGTGCACTTCGAAACTCCTTCAAAGTCTTTTGATTGAATTAGTTAACGAGCTAAATTACAAAGCGTAAAACCGTATTTAATTTAAATTTAATTATCTTCAGCTTAAGTAGCTTATTTCATCTTTTTTAGCAGCTGATTAAACAGACGTGCTCTCTTTTTCACTTTACTTTTTGTGATTTGATTTAAAATGGATAATGGCTTTTTAATTTGCAGTGTTCTAAGAACGCAAAAGTTTATTGATTTAATTTATTTAAAACTAATTTCATTTTGATTTAAGTTTATTTCTCAAGCGGAACTGAAAAATTTCTCTTTATCTCCTTATCATTAAAAAATCACATTTCTTTGATTAACTTATTAAAGGAAATTATTTGTTTAAATATTTTGAACTAATTGTTGAAATTTTTACTCCATTTAAAAACACTTTAAATACAAAACAAATATAAATAAATAAATTTAAATACAAATATTATTTATGAATATTTTTAAATGCTTGAGATTAGTGCAAATTCTTTTAATTAAATCATCTCAAAGACAAAATTAATATACAAAAATAAAAACAATTTATTTAATATATTTCGGAATTTAATAAATTAAAGTGTGCATTTAATTTTGTTTTATTTTATATTTATTTATTCGAAAATTGCAATTTAATTTACAGTTCACTTGCGTAACATTTTCTAAGTGATATCTCTAAAATATTTGCGTTTTCCAGAGCTTTAATCATTGTGATTTTAAAAGTAACGTGAAAACGCAAGCATGGCGGATTTTTTAAGTTTGCTAAATTCATTTATCCCAATATACATTTTTTTATAATAGCTTTAATGCAACGCCACTTTTTCTAAATTATAAAAAAATATTATTTATAAAAATTATTATATTTTAATATTTAATTTTTTCCTTTTAAATTTTCTCTTTTTTTTATAACTTAACTGACAAAATTAATGTAAATATAAAATGATTTTAAAATATTTAGAAGCAGCATTAAATAGTTTCCATTTAAATTTATTTTATATAAAATTTAATTATACGAAAAAATTGCAAACTTTCTTTTCAATTCACTTGATATTCACAACTTCAAAATTATGTGATTTATTAAAATACAACTTTATCGGAAATACAGCAGACTTTATAAGTTTTCTGAATTGATTTCTAATTACATAAATTTTCTTTTTAAGAACTTAAATGAAGCGTATAATTTCAAAGTTCGAGTGCTCAATAAATCAAAAGTTTTCTTTTGTGTTTCCTCAACATCTTTTTTCCTAGTATTGCATTTGTTTTGATTCAACATTATTTAGTTAAGGTTTTATATTCTTAGATAATTGCACAGAGAAAGTTTTGTGATTTGGTTTTTAAATTAGTTGGCCAACTTTCATTTATTTGGCTTGATTTAGCTACTTGACGCCAACAGCGCAACTTTTTGAATTTTTACCGTCGGCGCGTTTTATTTGAAACTAGGAAAATTTGGTTTTATTTTTTTCTTGTGCTGCCAGGACCTTTAACCTGCAGGACAATACGCGCGAAACTAAGTCGGAACAATGGCCAATGCGGCTTTATAAACAATTTGTTGGTTCATTTCGCTTCGCCGTCATTGGAAGTCGCGCCAAAAATGTTAGAAAAGCTTTTTTTTGTAAGTTGGCGTCGGCGCAGTGCCAAAAGGACGAAATTTCATTCATTTCAAGCAACAGGTGGACAAGGTCAGGGTTTGGAATACTGCAACAAGTGTGTATGTGTGTCTGCCCCAAGGGCTGCCACTTAATAGACAACAGTATATTATTGTTGTTGCAGCAACACACTTGTTGTGGCAGTAAACAAAACTAGAAAACTTGAATTATATATTTTATATACTCTTCCAGGCGCCGGCTAAAAAAGCTTTTTTTTGCCGCTGGAATTTGCCAGTTGGCCGTAATTTTTATTCAGTTCAAGTCTAGCACTGAGCCGTGCTGGTTTATATCGGGAAAAATGACTGCCAATAATAAATTTGGTTGGCTTTTTATATACATTTTTAAACGTAATTTTTTGCCTTTATTCAACTAACAAATTTTTCCCTTTTTTTATTCCTTTTAGAAGACGACAAAGTTGGCACTTTGGATGTCCTGCTGAGCAATGCCTATTGCCGTTCACAGCGTTTCCTTTCAAAGCAATTGGCACAGCTGCGTCCTGAACTAACCATGTCCATATTTTCTGGTAAGCTTTATAAAATACAACATCAATTTGTGCATATTTATTAATATATATATATGTTTTTTATTCCTACAGAAATTACACATCGTTTTCAGAGCGCACGCGAGGATGTGCGCGCTTTGCTGTTGCAGTGTCTGTTGCCTTGGTTGCAGAATATGGAGCTGGTGGCAACTAGTGTGCCACCTGCCACACCGCTTTCCTATATCATGGTAAGGATGTGGAATCAAATCGAGTTGCATTTCAATGATTGACATAAGACTTAATGTCAAAGGCAGCTTTGGAGTTCTTTGTCAACTGTTTATATTATCAAAAGGCGTGAATATTTAGCAACTATTTATATTATGCAAAGACTTGAATATGTCAATGAGTCAATGAGTTGATTTGAAGTTTTATTTCTTCAATTTTTAATTTAATCAATTGATTATTTAACTCGTATTTTCTATGAGTATGAATATTTCTATTTGCGCTGTTTTTCATAGTTTTTCTATGTTGCTTTATGTGTAAAAATAGTAAAGTTTAATACTTTTGATAAAGTTTAAAAATCTCAAATTAAAAAATATCGGTCGACAGTACTACAAATAGTATTCTAGCTCTGGAAACTCTGTTTAAGATAGTAAAAATAATGGAAATTCCGTAGAAAATATGTAAATGATTCCAATTGGCAAACTTTCTACTTATAATGCTGATTCGTTTATTCGACTCAAAGTTTGTTTTCTATAAAAATTAAAAAAAAATCAATTTCTTTGTCCTAAATGAAAATTCAATCAAAATATTAATCTGTTTCTTAAATATATATATAAATTATTAAATTTCCTTTGTTGTTCTTAGCTATATTCATATTGATAATATATTTTTAATATTTCTTAATTAATTACTTTTATATTAAACTCTTACTAACAAAAAGTACATATAGTATTAGCTTGTAGAGCTGTTCTATTAAGCAGTATAAAATATATTAAAAATAGCTTAAAGCTCGTATAGTTAAACACAATTAAATAATTAATTAATTTAGACATGTTGTATACTTTAATTACCTTCAACTGCCGCTGTTATATACTTATAAATAGTTAACTATTTTTTAAATATAAAAATTTATCCCTTTTCATTTATAGTACTTTCCGGATTCGGGCACACGTGGACGCCGCGAGGGCACTGGCTCAACGGAGGCTACAGAGATGATACTAAATAATCTATTCTACATAACAGCCAAGGTGAGAAATGTTACCAATTTAAATACCTTAAGCAAAGCTAATTAATTTTTCTTAATTACCAACAGTTTTCGGATGCACATCCGCGTGATATTGAGGAACTTTGGGGCACTTTGTGTCAGTTCTGGCCCAACAATCTCAAGGTTATTCTGCGCTATTTGGTCATAATGAGCGGCATGGCGCCCACCGAGCTATTGCCCTATGTAAGTATTAATTAACTAAATTTTTGGTAACTATTTAAACTAATTTAATTGTTTTTATTTATAGGCCAAACGTGTAGCGCTCTATTTGGCACGCAGCTGCCCGGATCGTTTGCTGGATGAGCTCATGGCGGAGCTGCAAACTGTGGAAACGCTCAATTGTCTCATTGAGCGCACAGAGACGCCGCCTTTCTACAGATTAACCAGCATGAGGAAGGCTTCCAGTCACAGCGCTGATGGTTAGCTGAATTTTTTTAGTTCAATTTTAGCTTTATAATTCCAATTTTTGTGCCTTGTTTTTTCAGGTCAAGCCGTGGGCGGCATTAATGATTCGCGTACGCAGGATTTGACCGTGGAGAAGGGCACCATACACACGAAACGTCACAGCGGCGAGGATCCCATTAAAATTGGGCAAGTTATGGGCTTTAATTGAGGCCAAATTGTATGCAGTTTAATTAAATTTAATCTATATTTTAGCACCTGCAAGTCGGATAGCGGCATACGTGCCTATACTCAAGCTGCTGCAGCTGCAGCCGCTGCTGCTGTTACGCCCATTACGGGCGGAAGTCGTCCGCCACGTGGTGCTGATAAAATACGTGCGGCCTCTGGACCCTCTATATTGCCACGCCCAGAGGATATACTCATTAATGATCCGGAGCTGCGGCAAGAGGAGAATGTGGAGTTGCGCAATGCGGCAGAGGCACCACCAAATGCGCATCCACATCCATTGCCCATGCCCGAATATGGTGGCTATTTTGCGCCTTTAACCGAGTTTTTGCCGGATGTTAGTTTGCCCATTAGCGGATTTCATCGGTAAGTTATAAGTTAATAATAAATATATATAGTTTATGCTGCATTTTAGTTTATTAGTTTATGCTCAATAATAATTAGGAGTTGTACCGTAATAGTAGGGCTGAACAAACTGTTTTATCCACATCAAATGTGTGGTGATACGAGTAAACCCGGCTGGTTGACCCGCGGTACAGCCAACGCCCGAAATGAATGCTGAGAGGCCAACTAATGTGGGATTCTCGACTGTAACCAATGGAGCACCAGAGTCACCACTACATGTTGACTTGCCATGGGTTGTCCTGGTGCACAGTGTGCCCGGGTTTATAGAGCCATAGGAAAGGGAACATTCCTCATTGCTCATGATCGGCATATCGGCACATTGAAGCTGTTCGGCCAATACTCCATCGGCATTTTCACCCCAGCCGCAGGCTGTTGCCATCTTGTAGTTATATTGCTCGTAGTCATTTGGTGGCAAGTTAACCTTGTTGACCCACGATGAAAGCATTATGTTGGGAGTACGAATGAGGCCAATGTCACTGCCACTTTCCATCCAGTTTGGATGACGAATGAAATAGTCTTTGGGCACATGATGTTTGAAGTGACCCCTCGTCTTCGATATAGCTCCATATTGTATCTCCACATAGTCAGCGATTAGGCAATGTGCCACGGTAATAACCCAGTTCTGTCCCAGGATTGCACCAGCGCATAAATCGAATTTATTGCGTCCATACGATCCTGGCAAAATGCTGACAACATAGGGCGCCTTACCCGCATAGGCTGTATCTCCAATGCTGACGATTTGATTGGGACTCAAATCAGCAATTGGTTCTACATCCTCATCTCCATTGGCCATGGCAAAAGCCAGAGCAAAGAATACTAAAAACACTTTCATCCTGAACTTGCAAAGTTTGAACTTAATTTGCTCTGAACATGAGCTGACTTATATAGTGGCTCTTTCGTAACTATATAGTCTATTACGGCTATATGTTGATACATTTGCTGATATTTAATTGTTTCACACAATACCTATTGAGTTTAAATGTTACAAAAAAGAATTCTATTTCATAAAAGGGCCATTTGTTCAAATAACTTGGTCAAGTTGACACAAGATCAACAGCAGCAGCGTTTGCACTTAGAGGAGGGAATCCAAATCAAATACCAATAAAAAAAAATCTATAATAAATAATAGGTAAACAAATAATGCCGCAACAGAGTCTGTCTGTCTATCCGTCCGTCTGTCTGTCTGTTTCTATGCAAACTATCTTGATGAAATTTGAAATAGATGCTACTTTTTGTTGCGGTCAGTTTATATCTTAAAACTAGCCGGATCGGATCACTATATCATATAGCTGCCATAGGAACGATTGGTAAAAAAAAAATAATTTTTAAGATACCGAATTGGCACATCGATTTATTATTATAATCTAAACAATTGTAACAAGTTTGATTTAAATCGAAAAACTTAATAGAAACAATCGGTTGAAAATTTAGTTCTTCTATGAAAAACTATTTTTGTTTTTAAATATATCAGAACCAAACTTAACACCTCGATAAAAAAATAATATTCTTTACAATTTGATCAAGTTTCATTAACATTCGACTACTATATCATATAGCTGCCATAGGAACAATCGGTCAAATGTTGAATATTTTTTTAGGGTATCTAGCACACCGAATATAAACGATTCTTTCCTTTATTATTGGTGTAAATGTATATTATATTAAAATCTATTTTTAGATCAGATTATCGAACTAATGGGAATTAAATGTTAATTTTAAATTTAATTTTTATTCACGTTAAAGCATATAGCATTGTGAAGGGAATTATAAACACAATTAATATATTTAATTAAACTTTTTGTTGATTTTTTTTTGTATATTAAAAGTCTCGATTTTTTGATAAGAATATCCCAAAATACCTTAAAAAATGTTTGCAAAATTTTCATTGAAAAAGATAGAGCTGATAGTCCTGTGAATGATATATATTAGAAAAGCAATTAATATATCTATTTAATCTTTTGTTTTATACCATTTTTTTTATATTACAAACACGAATTTAATAGAATTATTTCTTCATCAAAATTTTCTTCAGTTGTCTCCGCAATTATAATTGTATTTTTAATAAGAATTTTAATTAATTTAAATTGAATGCTTTTTTTTATTATTACTTTTAAATGTTCATAAATATATAGTTCAAACAACTCTGTTCCAATTTAGTAGTAAACACCCGAATTCTGTCGTATCCAATCCAAATGTGCGGTCACACGTGTGAAACCAGCCGGATGACCCGCAGTGCAACCTGCAGCCGAAACAAATGATGTAACTCCCACCAATATGGGATTGTCGTGTGTAACCAATGGGCCACCAGAGTCGCCACCACATGTAGACTTGCCACCTGGCGTTCTTATACACAATATGCCTTCGGGTAGACTGCCATAGCTGCGGGAACATTCATTGTTGCCCATAATCTGTACATCGACGCACTGCAGCCAATCCGCAATTCTACCATCTGCCTGTCCACCCCAGCCACAGGTGACGGCCCACCAGTTCTCAAAGCGTTCGTTCCTTTGATTTAATCTAGGCAAATTCACTTTGTTGATCTTCCAATTAAAGTTCATATGGGGAGTCCGTATCAGTCCAATATCATTGCCATTTGTATTGGGCCACAGATGATGCCGAATGAAATTATTCTTTCGTACGCGGAAACTATTCTGATTATCCCAACGCCAATTGGAACCATAGTGTATATCCACATAGTCCGTAGTCAGGCAATGAGCAGCAGTTAGAACCCAAGTGTTGGCAATGATGGTTCCTCCGCCCAATGCAGCTCCATTGCTTCCATCTGTTCCTATTCTCAGACTGACAATATAGGGTGCTTTGCCCTCATAGGCTGCATATCCGTTGGTTATAATTGGACTAGGCTCCAAGGATAATTTAGTTTTATTGCCAGCTGCAATGGCAACAACCAGAGTTAATATTTGTATTACCAGAAACTTCATTTTAGTAATAGGTACGGCATTTTGACAACGTTTTTATATATCGGCTTTTCTTCTGGTTTCAATTTAATGATTTTTTAATTACTTTGATAAAATAAAATGCATTTAAAGGCAGATAAGTGTTAGGTAATTGTCAGCTAGGTTGAAGAAGAACTCATAAATCATTTGTTTTGAAAAATTTGCATTTTAAATACAAAATATCAGGTTTAATTTACTTGCTCTTTTAATTTTTTCAACATTTTCTCAGGAGAGACTAAGACAAGCTGATAGCCCTGAGAAGGGTCTGTAATACTAGATTATAAACTCCATTAATTTATTTAATTAATCTTTTGTATATTTAGAATATATATTAAAAATTTAATGTGTTTTTTTTTATGGATTCTTTATAAAGTAAAATGCTGATTGCCATTTTCAAGGGCAACAAACGAAACTAATTTGATTATTAATATTTAGATACTTTTGTATTCAAAATAAATAATTTAATTAGATACTAAACAAGGAATTTTCAGTTTTTGCAGCAAACATATTTTTTTATATATATATTTTTTATATGTATATTTTTTATATATATATTTTTTTAAATATTTTTTTTTATATATTTTTTTTTTATATATATTTTTTGTAAATATATTTTTATATATATATTTTTTTATACATATTTTTTTATACATCTTTTTTTATATATATTTTTTTACATATATATTTTTTCCATATATTTATTTTATATATATTTTTTATGTATATTAATATTATTTTTTTTTAATAATATTTTTTTTTAATTATATTCTATTTTATATATATTTTTTTATATTTCTTTTGTTATATATATTTTTTTATATATTTTTTTTGACATTGTCAATAAGTTAGAAAAATCATTTTAAGGGAATATTAACAAAAAACTTTCAGTTTTTGCAGCAAATATATTTTTATTATTAAAGTTTTTTTTTTTTAATTTTTATATTGTCATAAATAAGTTAGAAAAATCATTTTAAAGGAAAAAATTCGATCGCAAATTTTAGTAAACATTTTTAAGTTAATCATGAAAAAATCATTTAAAGAAAATAATTCAAATTTTGATTGCAAATTTTAGTATGAAATGCCAGTGTGTTGACGTATCCAGTTCAGGTGACTTGTGACTCGGGCGAAACCAGATGGTTGTCCATTTGTGCAGCTCCTGGCAGAACCAAAACTCGTAACTCCAATTAATATTTGTTGTTCCCGCGTTACCAGTGGACCACCCGAGTCCCCGAAACAAGTTGATTTTCCGCCAGCTGTGCTGACACAGAGCACTTGAGGCTGAACAGTTCTAGCGCCATATGTACGTCTACATTGGGCATTGGATATAACTGGTAAATCGACGCACTTTAGCCTATCGGGTGATTTATTTGATTGGGTTTCACCCCAGCCGCAAGCCCTGGTCACTTGATTGACGTACGTATTGCGATCATTTAAAGCTGGCAGCTTAACTCGGTTAATACGACTATCAAAATTGACATGTGGTGTACGAATCAATGCGATATCATCCTTGGCATGGTTTATAATATTATTGGCCTCAACTCTGTGTGTAACTGTGCCCTGGCCACGTCTCAGGGAACCGTAGTAGATGGTCACAGGTCTTGCGGGTTTGGTGCAATGTGCCGCAGTTAAGACCCAGGTATTTCCAATAACAGATCCACCACAAGTTGAATAGGATCTCCCGCTCCTTTGAATCCTCAATTGAACAATGTATGGTGCCATGCCTTCACTGGCTAAATAGCCATTTGTTATAATGTTGTCAGGCTCAAGTTCAGCCAAGGGTATTTCAGTTGAATTACCGCTTGCAAGGACAACAAACAGAGCTAAGATTGTTATTAGTAATACTTTCATATTTTCCAAGTAACCTCACTGTAAGAAACTTTCCAGTTCTTATATAGGGTAAAACTCATTAAATGAAGAACTTTTGATAAATTTAAAATAGATAATTTAATCTTAATGATTGTGTACATTAGCGGGGGTTAAAGAACTTTTAAACTATGCAGAGGTTCTCGATAAGGTTTTGAATTTTGGGTAAATCACATTTCTGACGTCAATTTAGGCACGTGTACGAGTAACGAGTAATTAAATACTATATATCTTTATTTAAAGAAGGATTAAGATTTTTTACAAATTTTTTTTATTTTTTTGTATGTTTTATCAAAATGAAAATAACAACAAATTTATCAAATAAGAAAAATTTCATCAATTTGATTATTATTTTTGTTAAATCAATAAAATTATTAACGGGCTAGTTTTATTTTTAGGAGAACTACACCAATGTGTGATCCTGTCAGAATAATTTCCGCATATCCTACATGATTTATATATTATTGAGTTTTACTTCACATTACTCAATTTATATTATTAGAATTTTGATTTATAAATCACAAATTATGATTTTTATCAAAGTTTTTCATATAAATAATGAAAAAATTTTTATTTTCAAGCTAAAAATAAAAAAAAAAACATTCTCTAAAATTATCATAGAAACTCATTTAATAGATTAATGTTAGCAACATATTTTTCTTTTTATTGTTGATGTCAGTTAGTACTAATCTCGATGTTCTAAATATTTTTTTTTTTAATATACATTCATTTATTATTTTTTTATCTTTTAGATGCTAAACAATTTTTTTTTTTAAATGAACATTTATTTATTATTTTTCTTTAGTATTCATTTTTATATATTCATTTATTTTCTGATTTTAAAGTATATGCTTTTTTTTTATTTAATAATTTCTTAATATATAATTTACTATGAGGTTTAATTCAATAATGTTTTTATTTTTTATATGCTCTAATTACTTTTTTTTTAAATAAACATTCATTTATTATTTTTCATAAATATTAGTTTTTTTATATTTATATATTTTCTGATTTTATAGTATATACTTTTTTTATTTAATAATTTCTTAATATATAATTTATTTATATATTTTCAATAATTTTTCGAATTTTTAATTTTTTTTATATTTTATATTTTTCTATTTTAAATTTTATAATTTTTTATTTAATATTGTATATTCATTACTTTTTTTTTACAAAATGCTTTTTATAGAGTTGATTGCATTAAATTTGTATCAACAATAGAACTTGCAATTTTTGTATATTTAAATAAGTTGATTTTCTGAGTTCATGATATTATTAATTAAAAAATAATAATCTGTGTGACAGGTGAAGCTAATAGACTTTAATTGAAATTAAACTAAATAGTTGCAGCAAATATTTTATTTTTATTTTGGTTTTTTTTTAAATTTGTTTTATATTGTCATTGTATGTTAAGGAAATCATTTAAAAAATCGAGTCCGAATTCTTGTCAGGGTTTTAATAGGAAATGCCAGTGTGTTGACGTATCCAGTTCAGGTGACTTGTGACCCGAGCGAAACCTGATGGCAATCCAGCTGTGCAGCCCCTGGAGGCAACAAAATTGGTGACTCCGATCAATACTTGTCCGTTTACGGTCACCAGTGGTCCACCGGAGTCACCTGAACAGGTTGATCTGCCACCGGGTGTGCTGACACAAAGGATTTGAGGTTGAATCGTTCGTGTGCCATAGGTTTGGGCACACTGGGCATTGGTTATAACCTGCAAATCGACGCACTGCAGCGTACTGGCCGTATTCCCTGATGCGGTTTGTCCCCATCCACAAGCCGTAGTCCATTGATTGACGTACGTATTGCGATCATTCAAAGCGGGCAGCCTGACCGCCCTGATGCGATTATTGAAGTTGACATGTGGTGTGCGAATCAATGCAATATCATCACTTGGATGATTTATAATATTATTATTACTAATCCTGTGCGAAACTGTGCCCTGGCCACTCCTCAACGAACCATAGAAGATGGTCAATGGAGCATAGGGCTGGGTGCAATGAGATGCAGTTATGACCCAGGTGTTGCCAATAATAGAGCCACCGCACAGGGTATATGAGTTACTTCCGGTCTGCTGGAATCTTAAGTACACAATATATGGAGCCTTGCCTTCGGGTGCAGTTTGGCCATTTGTTATAATATTGCTGGGTTCCAAGTCCAGCAAAAACGGCGGCAAAGTGGTTTCTGCTGCAGCGGCAAGGGCAACAGTTACAGCAAAGAGCAGAATTGAAATAAACAACTTCATATTTGTTAAAAAGAACAACTAGACAGCAATTAGAATTTAGCTGCAGCTTATATATGTTTTTCCTTCAAAGATAATATCAGTTTTGAACTTTGTTTGAGGAAGTTACAACTAATTAGTTTGCACATTAGCATTATTAATTATTCATCATATAATGGGAGGAGTATGAAAAGTCCCCTCAGAGTTTTTATATTTTTTAATCACTAAATATAATATTAATAATAATAATAATAATGATATATATTAAATAAATATTAGAGGATTAACTTTAAAGGCTAGAAGAGATATTAATAAGAGATTTGGTATATGGATTCTTAATTTATTTATTTATATATGGGCATTTGCGTAGAAAGCTCCAAAAAAATGAAAAGTTATCCAATATTTTTTTTAAACATTTATTATTAAAGGGAATTGTAAAAAATATAACAAATTAATTATTCAATATTTTTTTAAACTTTTATTATTAAAGGCAATTGTACAAAACATGATAAATTAAAGACTTTTAAGCTTTTTATTTTTTAGTTGCATTGAAGAGTAATCGGGCTTTGAAGTTGAAAATCATGTTTTATTTTTTATATACAAATTATTTTTTTTATTTTTTAATTTAAAAATATTTATTTTGGAGCCTTTGAGGACATATAATCCAATAAATAAATAAATTATAAAATAAAGTGCAGCCTTTACTGCACGAATTGCTATTGTAGACAGGACTTAAAATATTTTTCTTTTAGTCTTTTAATAGCTGTAAAATTGAGAGATAAGTTTTAATAGAAGCTTTGGTATATGGATTATAAATTATTAAATTTTTTATTATTAATATATATATATATTTTTTTTTAATCAAAAATCTTTATTTATTTTTAAGCCAAAGTGCCCAATAACCAATCCAATAAACAAATAAACTATATAAAAAATAAGGAGAACCAATTACAATTGTAGAATGGACCCAAAATGTTATCCTTTTAGTCCTTAAAAAGCTGTAAAATTTTGAGATAACTCTCTTCACTTAAAAATTATATTTTCTATAGCAAAAACTAATTTTTTTTTTAAACTTACAAAATAAAAAAATTAATAAAAAATTAAATTTTCTTTTTCTTACAGCTGCAATGTGGCGGTTATGTTGCTCACGGATATTGTTGTAGATGGAATTCCGGGCATCGATTGGACTCTACATTTACCGCTTATGCTGCATATTTTATTCCTGGGATTGGATCATACCCGCATCATTGTACGGGAGCATTGTAAGCAGCTTTGTGTCAATTTATTGATTGTGCTGGCCGAGCACAATGATCATTTGACGGTGGCGCGCATTTTGCTGAATAGTGAGACGAGCAAATTGGATCTGGGATTGACGGTGCCTGCTCTGCCCGTGATTGATAATAATTTTACAGAATTGCATCAACAATTTGATAGCTATTTGCTGCATGTTAGTCCTCAGGCAGCGGCCTATGCGTTGCATCATAATCTTTCCAGTTCCACAATAATTGCGGCACATTCGAATAATCAACAATTGTTGCCACAGACGCCACAGAATCAACAGCAGGCGGCAGTCCAAACTACGGCAAATGCAACACCACCCGGATTGGCAGCGACACCAGCTGCACTGCAAATAAATCCCAATAATACGGAGAACTCGGAGGTACCGCTGATTCATGCGGATGAGCATGCGCCACCACAACCCGGACCCAGTATGCCCATAGCGCATGTAATTAAGAGTCTATTGAAGTTCCTGGCCCATGACACCTGCCAGCCGCTGTGGAATTATGAGGATATTACGGCCAAGGTGTGGGCTGTCAAGTCAGCGGAGCAGCTGAGCTGTTTCCTTAAGCACATGGTCAAGGTATTTGCCGATAGTTATCCCCAGGCACGGATTGCAGAGCGCTGGGCGCAAACGGCACTGCAGCTAGGCTTGTCCTGCTCCTCCCGACACTACGCCGGACGCTGTTTGCAAATCTTTCGCGCTCTCAATGTGCCCATAAATTCACGCATGCTGTCGGATATTCTATCCAGACTGGTGGAAACGGTGGCCGAGCAGGGCGAGGATATGCAGGGTTATGTCACCGAATTGCTGCTCACGCTGGAGGCTGCTGTGGACAGTTTGGATTCGGATTTCCGACCATTGGATGTCATGAAGGATATTTTCAAGAGCACGCCAAATTTGAATAACAAGGATGGCGGTCCTAATTCCATACTGCCCGGCAAGAAATCACCCTCGGGCATGACACCACAATCCTCCAACTATTCCATACCCAGCCATGGACGCAGCACCAGCTACTCCGTATCCTATTGCGGTCGCAAGGCCAACAATTCGCCCTGTGACAAGCAGGTGGAGCTGCGGAATCGTGCCTCTGGCATTGAACTGGAACGCAGCGTTGTCTGCAAATTTGGCGTAGGCGGTGTGGGCGTGGGCGCTGGCTCAGCCTTGTCGCGTTCCCGCAGCGCCCAGAGCCTTAAAATGCTGGGAGATACGGCCACCCAGGATGACAAGATGACCATATTGGCGCAATTGTTTTGGCTATCGGTTTCATTGCTGGAATCAGACTATGAGCATGAGTTTATGTTGGCATTGCGTTTATTAACCCGTGTACTCCATCGTCTGCCCCTGGATCGACCCGATGCACGGGATAAAGTGGAGAAACTGCAGCAGCAGCTCAAATGGACCGCCTATCCGGGCGTTCATGCACTTTTACTAAAGGTAAGTAGTTGTCTATTTTTTTTAAAGAATAAATTGTCTTTTTATTTATTTATTATTTCAATTAATTCTTTTCCTAGTGTAAAAAATAAATTTTTTGATATTGAGACATTAGTCAACACCAAGCATGTCAGATTAAAATTAAAAAAAAAAAATCAAAATAAAAATAAAATAAAATAAGAGACTAATCAAGAAGTTTAATAAAACAAATTCTATAAACATCGAACAATAACGAAATGATGTCTGATTAAAATATAAAACTAAATTCGTTGTTTTCAATGTTGAAATTAGATTAATTTAAATTTCTTTTATAATATTTTTTATTCAGTAATTTTATTTTTTATTTTGGTTATTTAATTTCTTTTTATTTTTTGTATTTATTTGATTTTATAAATACAAAATTTAATAAAATAAATTATATAAACATTAAATAATGACAATTTTATAGCGGATTAAAATATAAAACTAAGTTCATCATTATTCAATGTTTAAATAATTTATTTTATTATATTCTTATTCATATTTATTAAATCTTTATTTTTTATTTTGGGTATTTAATTTTTATTCATTTTTCATATTTATTTTTTCATAAATCTGAAATATTATAAAATAAATTGTATAGACACTGAATAATGACGAATTTAATTATTATTCAATGTTTAAATAATTTTATTTATTATATTTTCAATTCAGTTATTTTATTGTTTATTTTGGGTCTTTTTTTTCCATATTTTTTTTTTTTTTGCGTATTAATTTGATTTTATAAATATGAAAAACAATAAAAATAGTTTGTGCAGACATTGAATAATGACAAATTTATGTCAGATTAAAATATATAAAGCTAAACTTATTATTACTTAATGCTTAAATAGTTTATTTTATCATATTTCTTATTTAGTAATTTTATTTTTTATTTTGTATATTTTATTTTTATTTATTTTTTCATCAAAGTTTTTCTTTTTTTTTTTTTTTTTTTGTAGTTATATAATAATATAAAATAAAATGTTATATTTAATTTTTTTTATATATAATATTTTTTAAAAATTAAATTGTATATATTTCTTTTTCATTTGTTTTTCTTTTTATTTTAATTTAATTTATTTAAAATAAATCTCTACTTGACTAATCAATTTTTAATATTTTTCCCCTTTTCAGGGCTGCACTCACAGTGCCACCTATGAGCCCACCATTACGCTGCTGGCCCAGTTTGCTCCACTGCTCACTCTGCCAGTGTGTGATCCCACACAGAGCTGTGCCTTTCCCATGAATGTGATCGCCTTGTTGCCGTATATGCTGCTGCATTATGAGGATGCCAATGAGATATGCATACGCAGTGCTGAGAATATTGCACATGTGTCCACAGAGCTGGGTGCCAAGCTGGAGAATCTGGGCACTGTGATGACACTGTATAGTCGCAAAACATTCTGCAAGGAATCGTTCCAATGGACCAAATGTGTGGTCAAATATTTACATGACACCTATGCACACATGGGGCTGCATATGTTGGCCTTCCTCATCGAGGTGCTGGAGAAGGGGCCGCAGCAGGTGCAGGTGCCGGTGTTGAATGTTATACACTGCATGTTGCACTATGTGGATCTATCGGCGCCTCAGGCGCAGACCATCAATGCGGATCTGTTGCGTGCCATTGGCAAATATTTGGATGTAAGCTTGGAATATCTTTTAATCGTTGTTTTTTACTTTTTTTCGAATACTTTATTAACTTGTTTTATTTACTTGCAGACTGTTAACTGGAAGGACTCACTGAAAATATTAAAATTGATTGTCACACGCAGCTCCTCGCTGCAGGTGGTGCCACCAAGTGATGGCAGCAGCGCCGGTTTATCGTTCTCCTTCTATGGCGCATATCCGGATTCGGATATGTTCTGTAAAAAGGAACTGGCCGGCCGCACAATGGAATTTACCTTTGATGTATCGCAGACGCCATTAATTGGACGACGCATATTGCTCAAAACTGAGGAGCCAGTGGCTGCCGGTGCTGCATCAGCCACGGGCAGCTCCTCGCTCAACTCAACGCTGACCAATGCCACAACGGTGACAGTTGCCCCAGCTCAGCAGCAGCAGCAGCAGCAGGTTAGCGCACAGCTGCAGCAGCAACGCGCCCACAGTAATGTGGCTGCCATTGCCGCCTCTGCCGTCGCTGCCCAGCAGCAGCAGCAGCAGCATACTGTTGGCCTTGGCAGCATTGTGGGCACACCGAATTCTCCTAGGCGTAGTGCGAGCTTATCACCGGCGGATACTGTACCGCTTAGTGGCTGGAAACGTCCTTGGATGTCGCAGTGTCGTGTGCGGGAATGTTTGGTTAATCTATTGACTACCTGTGGACAGCGTGTGGGTCTGCCCAAATCGCCATCGGTAAGTTGCTGGCAACAGTCAGGGCGTAGGGAGTGGGGAGGAAGACAGTTTGTCAGCTTGTACATTAGCAAGGTGCATGCTTTGATCTCCCCTATAGCGTTAGCTTTTTCAGCTCCTGCTTTCTAATTAAAATATGGCCATATATCATTGTACATATATATGAAATTATTTATTTCTACTTCTTTTTTCTTTCATGTAAAAAAAACAAAAAACCAAAATTTAAACCAAAAAATCGAAATCAAAACTAAAAAAAAACGAAAAAAAAAAATCGAAACTAACACGCCATTATTATCATCATTAACAACCCGAACCAAACCTAATTATAGGACGATTTCATAAACTCTATTTGCTCAAAGGTAAAGGAACATGTTTCTAAATGCCACGTGTAGCTTTGCTTTTGTTGTAATTTGTAATTTGTAATTTGTTTTGGCTCGTTATTTCATATTTCTTATACTCGTATGCACTCTCTCGCTCATTGTTTGCACTTTACAGACATTTTACTGAACTGGTTCTAGTTTTCACCGCAAATTTCGTGATTTGATTCGTTGAAAACTGAAAACAGTTTCGTATTTTCTTTGTATTTTGCTTTTCATTACATATTGTAGCCTGCTTGCGAATTTGTTGCATGTGTTATTTTTTATTTTTGAAAACTTTACGTTTCGTTTTCTTATTTTAACACAATGTTCAGTCGTTGAGCACATCACTACTAACGGGATCGATTGTGACCAGACAAAGCGTAAGCTTTTCCACAAATCTATACATAATTTAATAATTTTCTTAGATTTACCTTGAGTGTGTGTTTAGCCTGCATGTTTATTAATTTAATGTTAACTAATATATATTTTATTTGCCTGCTGCTGTTTAGGTCATCTTTAGTCAATCCTCGGATTTGATGGAACGTCAGTCTTCGGCTGCATCGTCCACTGAGGAAACTTCTGGACCGCAGGGCGATCTTAGCAGCGGTTCACGTCGTGATGATGGTCAGCCCGATTTTACCGTCTTCAAGGACTTTGATTTCCTGGAGTATGAGGACAGCATTGCTGGCGAGTCTACGGATAACTTTAATTGGGGCGTGCGACGTCATCAGCTTTTCGAGGGCGATGAGGACTGTTTGAACTGCGGCAGCGGCATTGGTGGCTCCATCAAGGGTGGTCATTCGTCGGCTCTGGAGGATAGCTTCAGCGACAAGACGCCCATTTTGAGCAAACGCAAGCGACAAACTGCAGATGATTCCTCGGATGAGGAAGGCGAATCGGAATCACCACTGGACGATGATCATCGTCAATCGTTCTTGAAGTCTAGCGTACCGCCAACATCCTTGAGCCTGCGTGAACGACGTCGCCGTAATTCTGTCTCTCGCAGCGATACCAGCGGCTCCAGTGCCGGTGATTTGGGTGACATTACGCCTTGTAATGCCTCGCCTCATTTGCAGGGCATCATTCGCTTCGGTGCTGCCATACGCGATGAGGCGGAGGAGAATTGGCGTCGCCAGCTGCAATCCATGCTCTCTAATCAGCCCTCGGCTCACACATCAGAGCTGCTGCTGCAGCTTTATAGGCTGATCAAGGAGCTAACCTTTAAGACGATCAGTATTTCAAAGGAGGCAAAGAAATTTTTTACCGGCATCGGCTCCACATTGGGCAATCGTATATCGCTCTTTACGGATTTGTTGAGCTCACGCGCTGATCCGCCGCGCGTCTGGTGCAGTGAGCTTCAGGCAACCACGCCAAAACTATTCGAAACTTTGAGATTCAATGTGCTGGAGGTACAGGAGCATTTGGAGACATTCTTTGATCGCAAGGATCAGGTTTTAGAGGTGTGTACGCTTAAAATTTTCAATCATAACAGTTCTAAAAATTAATTTATCAATTACAGTGCCTGGATGCAGTGAAAACATCCTGCAAGTTGTCGTTATTTAATGAATCGGATGTGGCCGCTTCGGGCTTGGAACTGCCTAGCAGCTCCAGTATTGCGTATATGCCCTTTGATCCAGCTTCCACGGAAGTTGTCCTAGATTTGGGTCGCTCCTTGTATAAGCTAATGTTTCAGCTACTCTTGCTAATTGAATCGAATCATAAGATATCCTCGAATGTGGTTAATCATTTCCGCATCAATGAAGACGTAAGTAATGTCCAGTTTAACGATTTGTTACAATTCTAATTTTCTGTTTTCTTACAGATGCATGACATATCCGATCTCTATGCCCTGGTGCGGGATGCATTGGTGCGCTGCACCAGCGAGGCTGAGCTGGATTGCTTGGAATCATCGACCTCAACGGAGGGTGAGCATACGCCCACACCATCGCCCGGCTTGCCCATGACACAGGAGGAGTTTGAGGCGTCGCTGCATGAGCATATTGATCTGCAGCGCTGGTCTAACGCCATTTCTCATGTACGACAATATCGACGCGTATCTACGCTAAGTGCAGGCGATCAGAGTCTGACCATCTTTAGCTATGGCAATTTGGACAGCCGCATTAAGTTCGATGAGATGTCGATTATATTGAATGCCTATGCCCGTAACACTATGAAGGATCGCACAGGTTTGTAGAGTAATTAAAAACAAATAATTTAAAGCATTTCTAACCATATGATGGTCCCACAGAAGCCTTTATTGTATCCAAATCGGACTCGGAGCTGTTTGAGGTCTATGCGATATTGTCGGAGAACTTGTATCATGTTTCTAGCGCTTTGGTCGACATGGAAATCAATATGAAAAGCTACTCCATGGGTGCCGGCTCAAGCAATTTACATCGCAGCGAGCAGGACATTGTGACAAATCTTTAAATATAGAGGAACTTTACATATGGCTAACATAAGTGCAGGATTAAGCTCATTTTGATATGTAATCCAATTAGTTTTTAGTATTTAAGCAGCATTATAGGCATCATCTATCAATTGTGAGTTGATCAAGCATTATTGTGTATGAACAAATGTGTTTTTAGATACTATATAATTACATAATACATATTCTTATATATATTTAACAACTATTGCAACTAATTTTTTTATAAGGTTCATATCACACCAGAATGTCAAAAAATATATAACTAACCCAATTATAGTTTGGACCACTGAAAAATATAACCATATGCAATATTTTTTATAAAATAAAAATATATAATTTATAATGATTCATATCTGTCTTTTTGATTGTCCTGTTTCGGCCGGTTTGTCAGAATTATAATGAAATAAATTTTAATTTTCTGTTAGCATCTCAACTCACTAAGTTGCTATTAACCGCCGCTGTGAGAAAAATTTTGCGAAATTTCAATTTTTGGGCCCCTCAACAGCAGAAGGTGGCTGCAATTAAAAAATTTATTGCATACTTTTACCAAATTGAGGGCAGTCAAAAACTGTTGCATACTTGTATTGCACCTAAAAGTATGCAACATTTTTTTCGAACGTCGCACCAGCTACTTTCTGCTGATTTCTAACCTAGCAAATAGACTAAACTGTATATATATATATGTAAATATGTATATAAGTTATTGAAATTTACATTCACTATAGTATAAGTTATTAAACAAATAGTAACAGTAGACTATAATAAAATTTTAATAAAAAAAAAAAAAAAAAAAAAATGTGTGCCTGGTACTTCGGTCGGCTAGGGGCCCAATAATTGGAGTTTTGCGAAATTTTTCACAGCGGCTTCAGAAAAAAAGCTCTTATTTCGCCAAATCCCGACGCATTTTTTAATTTTTTGGATTGTATGGATCGCAGGGACCAATTACGTCGATTGATATATAAGGATAATAGGGTCATCTACAAATCCAACATTTGTAAAATAAAAGCATTTTTTTTTTATTTACATTTTTATTACTAAAACTAAGTATAATAATTTCTCAGCACAAAAGTTTTTATAAAATAAAAACATTTAATTACAAAGTATTTTTGTGTCATTTAACTTGGATATCCCAGAGTATATAGAGCAAAATTTCAACTTAACCATATTTTTTCATGTTTGTTTAACAAACAAGTACAATAGTTGAAAAAAAATAACATTTACATGTAAACATGTTAACTAGATGAACAGTTTCTTGAGCGCATTGCGTTGCTGTTTATTATATTCGGCTAGGAGTTGTTTGGCGCTGTTTAATTCATTCCTAATTTGTTTATTATCCGGTAGCAATGTGTGTGCTCTCTTCAGATCGTTGATTGCCTCCTCGTAGTTTCGCATGGCACACTGAGCTTGTCCACGTCTATAGAATGCCTTGCTGCAGTTTGGATCGAGGCGAATAGCCTCCGTACATTCATGTTTGGCAAACAGATAATTGCCTAATTTCAGTTCCACAGCTGCCATATTGATGTTATTAACCACCGAGAAGGCATCCAGTTTTTTCAGATCGGAGTCGTCATGACTGTGCTGCTTTAATTGCTGCCAGTCAAAGTTCTTGCGCAGCATTGTATAGTAACGATTAGCCTTGCGATATTTGGCGCGAGCTTCATAATACCGGCCCAGCTGGTAATAATGATTGCCCGACTGACGCAGGTCTGTGAGCAGGGAAACCGCTGCATCGGACTGAAACATTACAAAAAAATGTGTTATATAGCTGATATCAAATATAGGTATTCTATTAATTCACCGTTGGCTTACTAAACTTGCCCGTCCAATCCTGCGGATAGGGCGGCAATTTATCTGTTGTTCCATCACTGCAGTCAACAGCCCAATCCATGTCTGGCGCCAGCTCTCCACAGTCCGTTATTGTTATATCCGTCGTGGGATCACCTTCATCATTGCAGTTCTGTTCCATTTCGGCCACAATGCCCAGACCGCGCAGTACCCGACCCACAACCACATTGGTGTCATTGAGGTTCTCGCAGCCCACCGCTGTGATAAAGAACTGTGAGTTGTTTGTATTTGGCTTGCCATAGTTGGCCATGCTGACAACGCCTTCCTCATTATGCTGCAGGAAATGCGAAAGTTTTAATACAATTTGTAGTAGTTGATTTTGTTCTGTTTACTCACCGTCAGCTCAAAGTTTTCATCCTCAAAGAGCGTGCCATAGATGCTCTCGCCGCTTGTACCATCATTGTTTACCAAATCGCCACCTTGAACCGCAAACACTCGCTTGATCGTGTGGAAACGCGTGCCCTTGTAATGTAGCGGTTTCCCCTTCTGCCCAATGCCACGTTCGCCCGTACACAGGGCACGAAAATTTTCCGCTGTCTTTGGCACAACATCCTTGCGCAGTTCAATTATCATCCGTCCCGCTGTGTAAACGTATATATATTGAATATGTACATGAGATTAAATTAAAGTAGGTCATCACACAGTTGCTTACCGCCTTCTTGCCCAATGCTGATATCAAAGTAGACAATTGGATTGGTTGCCTTCACTGGCTGCAGCAGTTCTTGTCTGTTTTGATCCATTGTGATCCTCAAGGCGAAGCCTTTCAAAAAATGTTGACTTTGGTCCTAACTTATAATTAAGTGATTTTAGTACAAGTAAACAAATGAATTACAAAATGAATTGCACTTGAGCCGTGACTAGAGCTGCCCATCTAATTCGATTTTGTTTGCAGCAACAGCTGTTGGTGCTGCCACCTGGTCGCAAAATTTCTACTCAGCTAGAAAACGTTATATTTTCAAATATAACATTTGCGCAAATGCAAATTTAACAGAGCTAATATTTGGCAATATATAAAATAAATTTAAATTAAAATAATTAAATTAATGTGAGTATTGTATATTATTGCAAATTTTTATATTTGTCAGTAAAAATAATTTAAATATTTTTTAATAATAATTAATTAATATTGGATTGTATTAGATTTAAATTGCTCAATTATTTAATCAATTTACATTTTCCCTAAGATTTTATTTGTTTTTGTTACTGAGCCCGTTACCTCACAGTTTGTTCTTAAATTTTTAATGTTTTCATGCTACGCCCACAAAATGTTCATAGTTAATTTGCCTCATTAGGCAAGAGTTGCCCAGTGTCCGAGCAATAAAGCAATTTACCCCGAAGCAACTATATAATTTTCAACTAATTTAGAAAGGAGCGTCTCCTTAAAATATACTACTATATAAGGACTTATACAAAATGTGCCTTTGACAGTTTTCAATTTTTATTACAACATGCAGAACTTATTGGAAAAGGAACTGGCTAGAATTGATGGATTGCCCAAGTTGGGTTTAACTTGTGTGGAGTATAGTGCGTATGCAATGGGCGTTAATATTGCACCAAGAAAACGCAGCTCAAGACCTTGTCGATTGTGAGAATTAAAATGTTGATTATCATATATAATAATAATTTTCTAAAATTTTTTTAGCTTGGTAATTTTTGCATTGGTCGTAAATTTGAACATTATATACAGTTTGATTAAATTCATAATGGCAAATTATATGATATCCTTTGAGGCATACGTTGAGGTTGATTTAAATTAATTAAAGATTATGGAATTATTTTATCTTATACTAAATATTTTCCAGGCTGTGCTGTTAACATTTCAACTATCAGTTGGTTTAGTCAAGATGTTGCATTTTTATAACTATTTGGAGGATTGTGTGGAGCTAGTTTATACTACAGAAACGGGAGATTTACTGAAAAATGTGGGTCTGTTTGAGTTGGGTGAGATTAAGGATATTAATATTACTTTACATCTGTTGGCTAACTATTATCTTTTTAAGATTTACCTAACAAACGTGGTTTGAGTAAGACTTTGGGTTTGTTTTTAACCAAAAACTGGCTAATGATAGATAGACAAGTTATGTTCTTTTTCAAGATTGTTTGCATGCCAGTATTATATTACTGTTTGCGACCTTATTTTCAATATATTTACGATTGTTATATAGTGCAGGATACTTGCGTGATGACTTTGAGTAAGTTTAGTAGCTGGAACAAATGTGATGGCTTTTTTTTAATTTAATTTACACTCCATAGCTTATCCAGCCATTGTGCCCTTTGTGCAGTTGGGCAAATACGAAATTCCATCTTATTGGATACGCTTTTATCTGCTTCAATCTGGTCCGGTTTGGTGTTTTTTTGGTGGGTTAAAATATATAGTGTTTTTCTAGTACTTTCTTACCTTAAACTCTTGACAGCTGTCTTTGGTTTTAATAGTCTTTTTGTGGTGCTAACCAGACATGAAGCTTGTAGTCTGGAGATCCTACGATATCTGGTACAAAACTCTACAAATGATGATGTGGTTCCCAAGCACTTAAGAGTGTCATATATCCGTTGTTGCGCCAAACTTTTTACACGTATTTCAAGGTAAAATTACTGAAGTCTAAGACATTTAACAATTTTTCAGGAATATCTTACTTTGCAGACATCATGATCAAATTGAATATGTTTTCAAGTACATAATTCTAGTGCAATGTGTAATTAGCAGCATTTTAATATGCATGTTATTATATAAAATCAGCACCGTATTGGTAGGTTGTTATTTTGGATGTTTAAAAGGTATTCTGATTGATTTCTTTGGATTTATATTGAAGGATGTTGGTTATGTCTGGATGGGCATGATAATGGTCTATTTTCTGACCATTATGATGGAGATTAGTTTGTATAATGTCAATGCTCAAAAGGTTGAGACTCAGGTAAATTTAAATTTAAGAATTTAATTTAAATTGAAGAATATGCACTTTTAAACATAAACTTTACACATTTCTCAGAGTGAATTGCTCTTTTTGGATTGGTATAATTGCGCCTGGTACAATGAGTCCAAGGACTTTAAATATATAATCAAATTAATGTTGTTATTTTCAAGACGTGCTTTTGTTTTAAGCGTTGGCGGCTTTACAAATTTGTCACATGGATTTTTGGTGCAGGTAAGTTAATATTCGATTATTTTATATGCAAATTATAATTTTTTTTTTATGCGTTTACAGGTCTTTCGCATGAGTGGTAATTTCTTTTTAGTATTGCGTAATATGAATAACAAATAATATTGTACTTTATACAAAATTACAACGTTGGAAAACTTTTATTTGAAGTTCAAAATTCATTAAGCGACTTATACACAAAGAAAATATTTTAATTGGCACATTAAACGTAGATGACAAATATGTTATATATTATATATAGAAATAGTTTTGCTGGGATACAGAAATGCAATTAATTATTTTGGGAGTTGTACACGGCACAGTTTACTTTTCTTCTCTATTTTTTCAATATATAATACATTCGTCCATGGCTGGCTTGAATTTAAGGCACAATTGGCAGTTTAGAAAATGTTTCAATAATGGCATCATATTATATTATTGTAATAATTATATATATATATACGAACGATGCTTTAAAGCTTAACGTTTTTGTTTTCTTTTGTGGTTTTCGATTTGTTCTTGTTTCTCGTCGTTTAAACTAAACAAAATATTTCGGCTATATGACTAAAATTACATAATTTCATTCAACGGCTACTGCGGCTTATTCGGATTTGTTCGTCTTCGCCTTGTACTTAGTTGTTAATTGAAGTAGTTGGTAGTTGGTAGTGCATTAGTTTGTATGTCTGTATGTCTAGGGCTCCAGACGATTACGTCTAAAGCAACCTCCTGGCAGTGCTTCAGATATTAAACGTATATTTTCCACCTCATTGTTTAGATCCACTAACTCCTTATCGTATTTATCGATTAATTTCTTTTGTATATTGCGCTGATCTCGATACTTTTCAATGCGTCCAGTTAGATTGACGCGATTAATATCGGTCTCGATGACACTTAGACGATTTTCTAAATATACAACAGAGAAATATATATTATAAATAATTTAATTGTATATCTAATTCTAATATAAGCTTACCCAATTTATCCAAATCTGCTGTATTGATATCCTTTAGATTCTCCAGCTCATCCTTTATAGCTGAGAGCTCAGCATTTGCCTTTTCAATTTGTTTTTGTGCCTCCTGCGTATCCGCCTTGGCCTGGCCCACCTTGCGCTTCGCATCATCCACAAGATTATCATCTTTGGTAGAATTATCCTCCAATTGGAAGATGTTATGTTCAGTTAGCTTAACGCGATGATTCAACTGATCCGCCTCATCCCGCAGCTTGCGAGCCGAGACCTTGGTTTCATTTGCCTTGCGACGTATCATCTCAGCATCCTAAAAAACATATTTCAAGTAAGTATTGTATTCTTTCTTGGTTTGCCGACTTACCTTAGAGGCCTGTTCGGCATACTTCTCCTGGGCCTCCTGTGAATTCTTCTTGGCCTCGTTTGCATTCTCATTGGCACCCTGAAGTGCTTCTTCAGCCTGCCGTATTAATTTGTCCGCATTATCAATTTCCTGCTCAATGCTGGGCACCGTTTGCAATGCCAAATCAGCCTTCTCCGAGGATCTTTGCACATCCGACTGGAAGCCAGCTAGGGTATTATATGTATTATTGGCCTCCTTCAGTGTATTGTCACCCTGCTGTACCGCCTTGGTGGCCCGCTCGTAAGCACCCTTGGCACGTTCCAATAGCTCAATGTCATCCCGTTTTTGTGTATCGGCGCTGAATGATAAAAATTATCAATTAAATATGTTCTAGATTTTATTAATTGTTATTTACCGTTCAAGTAGCACCTTGGCCAAATCACTTTCCGTCTCAAAGTCGGCAAAGACCTCGCCATTGCTGTTGGACAACTCATTGATCATCTGGAGCAGCTCATCGGCATGCTCATTGGCGGCCACAGCCTCCTTCTTAAGCTGATTAATGTCAATATCCGGCTGAGTTTGTCTATTCACATCATTGAGCAGGGTAAGTGCCGCATCGTAGACCTCGTTGGCTTTGCGCAGCGCCTCCTTGGAGGTCTGGGTGACAGTGCCAAGTGATTGCTTCACTTGGTTCAGCTCCAGGCGAACTTCAGAGCGCAATTCTACGCCAACCTTTTGCTGCAAATCGATGGCATTTTTAGCCAGTAAATGAGCCTTTTCAACGGCATCCTTGGCATCCTTGGCATTCTTCAGATCAAACATTGCCTCCGACTCCAAGCGATCGGCAAGTGCACGCGCCTCACGCGATATATCCGATATTTGTTGCGATTGTTCGCCAAATTCAACAGATTTATTCTTGGCCTTGGTCAAGGCCTGAGTTCCCTCATCGTTGAGTAGATCCAATGCCTCCTGCAGCTGCTTCTTGGCATCATCGATAATTTTGTGCAGTTCGGTGTAATTGGTGCGCGCCTTGTCTATTTCCATATTGGCATCCTGCTGCAGTGCATCGGCACTCTGCAAATGATCACGCATGTTGTCCAGACGCTTGTGCAGATCATTGATGATCTCGACATGGGTTTGGCCGCCCTCGCCAGAGCCCGAGCGTGCATCCTGTGCCAGTATGTTCACCTTATCCTGTACAGCCTTAAGTTTGCCCTCGAATTCCTCATCATTTGTCACTGGGGTGCGTGCAATCTCATCCAGCGTTGAGCTCAAATTGGCCAGCTTGGCGCGATGCACATTGGCCGCATCCTGCACAAGATTATAGCAATCGGGACAGTCCACACAGCCACGATGGCGATCATACTTGTTCTCCTTGCACCTGTCGCAACGACGTCCCTCCACATTGTCATTACATGGACACTGGCCATTCTGGTCGCACTGGAAGCCCTTGGAGCCACTCTCATCGCATTCACATGGCTTGCAGCCATCCACAGAGAAGCCAAAGAAATAATTGGCACACTGATCACAGCGTACACCCACTACGCCGGGCTTACAATGGCACTGACCCGTATACCGGTCACACGTGGAATTGAAACTGCCCACGGGATCGCACAGGCAATTCTCGCAGCCATTGCCGGAACGTATATTAAAGTAACCCGGTTGACACTCTCCACAATCGCGTCCAATCACATTCGGCTTGCATTGACATTGACCCGTGACCTGATCGCAACGTGAGATGCTCTGCTCATCCTGCTCTGTGCCGGCGGCATAGCAGCTACAACGATCACACTTGCCATGTGGCAGCGCCAAGGGATCACCAAAGTGTCCAGGCAAACATTGATCACAATGCTCTCCGGCCGTATCGTGTATACACTTCAGACACTCGCCCGTGGTGCGATTGCAATTGCCCACCGCATTGGGATCAACATTGCCATTGCAGTCGCAGCTTTTGCAGGTTTGCACTTCACCCAGCAGACCCGTGGGATCGCCATAGAAGCCATCACTGCACTGTTCACAGCGTGAGCCAAAGTAGCCCACAGGACATTCCGTACAGATGACAGTATCGCCATTGATTTGCAGGCAGGCGCCATCGTTGGGGCAAGGACAACGCTTGCAGTCGTAGGGTGTGCCGCCCAAGGCATTGCCGTAGTAACCCTTGGCACACTGATCACAATTATCGCCGTAGGTATTATGCTGACAGATGCAGCTGCCCGTCTCCGAGTCGCAAATGTCCGCATGGCCATGACAATCACAGGGTATACAAGGCATAAAGGGTCCGCCACGTGCCGGGCTATGGCGATAGCGTGGGGCGCAGGATTCACAGAATTGACCCAGATAACCATCCGGACAGGTACACTGCTCAATCCAGGTGGCGGGCTGTCCGGCAGCGCCTCTGTGCGCCGTTTGCAGCTCCACATCGTCCAGATTGGCCTCACCCTGCACCGAGTAGGTGGCCCTGATCTTAATTGATGTCAGATTCGAGAGTATGGAGAGAAAACCACGCGCCGACTGGCTAGGCTGCCACTGATAGTCATGATGCTCATGCAAACGGAAAGTGTACTCCCTGACGCCCTGATCGGGTATGCCATTGCCCTGGGCAAAGATGGGCAGCGAGATTTTACTGCCTGCGCCCTCCAAGATCACATCGCTGGCACTGCTGCTCGGCCCCACCTGGCTCACCAGCTGCAGCTTGAACTTAAGATCGCGATTGTAGGAGGCACGCTGATCGCCCAGGAAGCGATCCGGTGCCAGGAAATAGACATATTCATTGCCCTGAGCTGTGGTGCCAATGCTGCGACTATATTGATTATATTTAATATCCACATCGCGACGATTCAAATCAATTGCAGTCCAGCGTTCCTTGTGCTTGTTAAAGCTGGACGTAACAGAGACAACGGAGTAACCAGGTGCAGTCTGACACTCGGAGGTGTGGCCATAACAGAAGCAGGGAGTGCAGCCAAAGCGATTGATCTTATCCAGATTGAAGAAACCAGGTTTGCATCTGAAAGTGTGAAAAATTAATTAGAGAGAAACTTTATATTCATCTTAGAAACTAAGGAATATAAATAATATTATAATTTTTATAAATAATAAAGAATAAATATTTAAAATTAAAATAATAAAAAAAATATAAAAATAGATACAATAAATAAAAAATTTAAATTTTAAAAACAATATATTAAAATAAAATGGATACAACATAAATAAAAAAATTAAAAATAGTTCTAATATAAATAAAATAAAATAAATAAAATAAAAATAAATTTTGTATAAGGAAATATGAGAAAATATACAAAATACAATGAATAAATACTAAATATAATAAAATACAATTAATTAATAATAAATACAATAAAACAAATTGAAAATCGTACTTTATACTTAGTAATAAGAATAATACAATAAATTAAAAGATATAATGTGTACTTCCACACAAAAAAATGACACAAAATAAAAATAAAAAAATTAAATAATAATATTAATAAATCAATATTAATACAAATAAAAAAATTATACAAAACACAAAAAAATATTAAATTATATAATTAATAAGTAAAAATGATGACAAATACAAAATAAGACTGATAGCTAATAAATATAATACAAAATAAATAAAACAAATAAAAAATGGTAGTAATTACAAGAATTACTTGTAAATAACAATAATAATAAAGCAAATAAATAAATATCAAATAAAAAGGATAAATTAAAAAATTTTTAAAAAATAAATAAATTAAATTAATACATATTACACAATAAATATAATAAAATAAATAAAATGTTATTTTTTAAATTGTAGCAAATCAGAAGTAATAAAAATAATGAAATTATTTTAAATAAAAAAGTTTATTTTCTATTGGCTTGGTAGTCTGCCTCATGCCATAACTTATAAGTTTAATTAAATATTAATTAATTAAATTAAATAAATAAACATGCATTTAATTGATAAAAAATTTACTTACTCATTGCAGCGCCTGCCCTCGACATTCTCCTTGCAGAAACAAATGCCACTCTCGGCATCACAGGCTGGGGTATTGTCATGGGAGCCACGTGCATCACAGCCACATGGCTGGCAACCATGTGGTCCAAATTGGAAGAAGTTGTTGCTGCAACGATCGCACTTGTCTCCCGTTACACCTGGCTTGCACTGGCACTTGCCCTGGCTGTTGCACTGCAGCGAACGGGAGCCAACGGGATCACAGGCACAGTTCACACAAAATGCACTGTCACGCATATAGAAGTTCTCCTTGCAGCGCTCACAATTGGGTCCATCGCGATTATCCCGACAATCCAGGCAATGGCCACCATGGCCCGTCGTATTGAATAAATTCGCATCAAAGTAACATTTATCCGCAAATCCATTACAATTACAAGCTGCAATTAAAAAAGAAAAGTGAAAAGTTGAGAGATAATTGATATATTTGGCATATTTAAAGCTGACTTTACAGTTGATTAGGTACCAGTGTACAGCCTCGCTGACGCCTATGCGATTCGTTTGCAGGGCATAATCGTAGGACCAGCCATAGGCCTGGGTAGTTGCCACAAGGCAACCAAGTTGCAACCACAGTCGCAACATGACTGACAATTGCTCAGCATTTTGTCTATAAAATGATGCTAGCAGTTGTTGCAGCTAACGGCAAAGCAGTTTGTCCTTATATAGATAGTCATGCCTGTGTGTGCACAGTGTGCTAAATGCTATTGAAAATGCAATTGTAAATTATGAAAATTGCGGCAAAATGGAATTACATTTTTAAGAAAACGCATAAGCAGACAAAACTAATATTTCTCAGTATTTTAGATTTTTTTTAAAGTAGTATTCAATTATGGTATGCAACAAAAGTTAATTTGTCTTTTCTAAAGTAAGGGTAAGATTCCTTTTTTTATGCATCTGGGGACAATAATGATGAACATAATTTTTAAAAATATTTTGTGGTAAAACTTAAATTTAAATTTTCATACCTTTAGCTGTTTTTTTAATCTTTTTTTCGTTGAATTTTTAAAAGTGAATACGACCAAACAAAATCAATATATATGCCCACAAAATGGACAATTATATTATTTACTTAAAGTTTGAGAAATATTGTATTTGTTATTACGAAAAAAACGGGCTTGGTTTTTCTGGTTAGTTTTTTTTTTTTTTTAACAATATTTGACTTTAAAATATTCAGAAAAAATTAAAAAGCAATTTTAAGTGATGAGGTTAGCACCTGGATTTGAAAGCTATATAATTAGGCGTCCAAATAGTATTGTCTGTAAAAATCTATGAATAAACGGCCAAGTTACAACATTTTGTTGCAAACATAATCGATTTTTCGTTTTATCCCTAGGTAGAGTCAAAAAAATTACTTTTGTCGGAATTATCAGTTATGTTTCAATTTCAATTTCAGTTTCAATTATAAAACTCAATCCACTGTACAGCCGTTCAACCTGTTTAAAAGAAAATGCTTTTTTCCTACCTTTGCACTCGTTGACTTCCGTTGAGGTTGCCCTTTTCCATTTGACATCATTGTAGAGCGGCAAACAGCGATCGCAATCGGGTCCATCTGTATTGTGGCGACACTCACAGACCAGAGTGCGCTCTCCATGCATCCCAGTGCTTGCCACACACTTGCTAGCATGGCCATTACACTTGCAACGTGCACCCACAGCAATATCACTGATGGCATAGAAATACGATTTCAATACTTGGGCATCGCCAAACAACTCATCACCAAAGGTATTCAGACGATCCAGAGTGATGCGTATATCTGTGGCTGTTACCCAATCCTGCAGCTCGAGACTGCGCTCAAAATTGATGCCACTGGGACGACCCTCCAGCGTGGAGAAGGCAATCTCACCATCGCGCAGCGGAGAGATGTCACTATACTCGCTGGTACATAGAGCATGTGCCTCTCCCTCGCCCTTGCGTATGGCACGGGAATCGGGCAGATAATATGTATCCCGACAGGTGGCACTATAGTACTGGTAGGGTATCCAGGCGCCGGTCTCCGAAGTGCGCTTGTAAATCGTAAAAGACTCGGGACGTGGCGAACGAAACAGAATGCGCACATAAGTTATATCATAGGATTTACCTATTAAAATATTAATAAATTTATATAAATATTTAAATTTAATTTAAATTCACATTACTTACGCAAATGTAGCGTTAAATTAACATGATTGGGATGCTGTATGCCCTCGAACATGGTCTCCGATTGCCACCAGGATGGATTTTGTGGATCATGCAAGTCCGTCAAAAATGAGGGATTATGATCTTCATATCTATCAAAAGAGATAATAAAAAATGTAATTATTTCATTTTATATAATATTAAAAACTCTATTTTACCTGCAGTATGCGCAGTTTTTATGATTCGCATGATTTGTCTGCATACAAAAATGATTATCCCCCTGCTCACCGCAAGTATTGGTCGATTCGATTTGTAATTGATAGGCAGCATTGATAAACTCGGGTAAACATTTCTGAAAATAATAGTAGAAGCATAGATAATGTTACTAAGTATGTATAAATTAAATGTAAAAAATATTTAAAATATTTTGTCTCGAAATTCTTGAAAGATAGATAAATACAAGATACAAGATACAATCAATCAACAGTTGTTAATTGTTGATTCTTTTTTATAGCTTTCTATATAATTTTTTTTTCAGTAAATTGTTTTGTAAAAAAAATATATTTATAAACATATATATTTCTATGTTTATAAATTACCTGATTAGTATTCAGAATTTTCAAAGCCCAACATATATTTTAAATATTAATTTCCGCATGTTATAATATTGAGAATATTTAAAGCTAAAAATATATTTTTCCATATTAATTTCCGCAATTTCGTAGTGTACTATATTTATATTTAATTAATAGTTTAAGCTATCCTCATTTACTTTTCAAATTAATTTTATGTATATTTTTTAGGTAAGAAGAAATTAAAAAATATTCTTTTAAAAGCCCAATATATATTTTAAATATTAAAAGCTCAATATATATTTTTTTATATTAATTTCCGCAATTTTGTAGAGTAAATTTTATATATTATGTTTATAGTATCGAATAGTATACATTTTTAAGCAATCTCCATTCACTTTTCGGCTTCATTTTATGTATTTTATTTAGGGGTAAACAATTCCAAAAAAAGTCTTCTAAAAGCCGGAGAGTACTCTACGCTCCCGGCAATTTATATTCAGCTAAATTGTGTCTTTTATTGTTCAATTAGTTTGCATGTCTCTATTTAAATTAACGCCCCAGCAGAACTATTGACCCAATGAAAGAATTCAATTCAGTTTCAATTAAATTGCGTGCCTGTCACAAAATTTATATAATTATATAGTAGGAGGTTCCTATCAGTTCCTCCCACAAATTAAACTCACCTGAGGTCGTCCATAGGGATCATAGCATTCCAGCGCTGGCATAAATGTTGTGCCACGTAATTCATGTCCTCCGGCGGAATTGATGGGTTGACGTTGAGCGCCCCATGCTGCCGCTGCGCAGCTGCAGAGGATGGCTCCGGCGAGCAGGAGACGCGCCGTGGAGGTGGAGTCTGGGATTAGACTCCGCCTGCTGCGCTTCATCGTGTGGGCTTTGTGTGTGTGTTTGGTTTATATATTTTAAATACTAATGATTGCACTAGGATTTCGATTTGTTTTTCTCTTGGAACACTTTTTGCGTATTTTTGAAATATTTTAGGTGGGTTTTGTTTTTTAAAATTTGTAAGTCACTTTTAGAGTTTAAAGCATAATTGCATTTATTTTTGGTCTTAAATGATGGTGACTGCTTCTGGAGCGGCTTCACTCGCTGCAAAATATGCATAAAATTCGAAATTAGTTCATCTATAATTTTTAAAAGCACTTTTATGAAAAATTCAAACATCTGTTGCACATATTGTGAGAGATACACATACGAGTTTTTTTTTTATTCCCGATTCTTTTTTTTAATTAGTTGAATCGCCGGGCCACACTGCTAATAAAAACAAACTTTGTATGTCCATTCAGTCAGTCAATAACTTAGTTCCACAATCTGTCTGTGAGCTCATTGTAAACAAAACAAAAAAAAATTCTGAATTTAAAAAAAAAAAAACTGCAAATGAAAATTTCAAATAACAACAAGCCAAGACATAAATAAACACAAACATACAATAAAACGCGCTGGAAATGAACTCAACCAACACACAAAATATAAAAAAAAATAAAAAAAAAATAAAATTTGTATTTCCTACTAACCGACTGTATGTATGCACTTCCCCCCGCCTGCCCAGGCACCACCCTTCTAATTGCTCTCTAGCCTCTGTGAGAAACTTGAAATTATTCCAAACGATGATTTCATCTACTTACTTCACCATATAGCACACAAAACACACAACACACACATATACACAAGTATCTAGATACACTTCGTATCTGGTTAAACGAATAAACTTTGCAATTACTTAACTTACACAAAAAAGAAAAAATAAAGAATTGTGCAGCCTATTTAAGAACTTGTCTAAAAAACATTTAATGCCATGTTTTGGATATGCATCTTATATGATTCTTAGCCAAGGTTAGATTCATTTAAATAGCGCAAATCTTTCAGATATCTTTTTATGTAGGAATGCCGCTAATTAGCAAATATGCAGAGCAAATTTAGTCTATTTACTAAGTTAAGAATGGAGATGATATCATTAAATATTTATGAGAAAATAGCGCTTAAAATTGTAAGTAAAGTATGGGACAAAAAACTTATTAGAATGGAATTTACAAGAATAATTATTAAAAGTATTCAAAAGGGTTTACAAGAAATATCCAGTTTAAATGAGTCAGAAACTGTATGATATGAAATAAACATGTGACCAACAATGAGATTAATGTTCTTGAGAATAAAAAAACATTTAATACGAATGCAAAAGATCATATTCAGAGTATCTTATGTAAACAAGTCAGCATATATATCAGCAAAGTTTCATTTATATTTTAAAAAAATGTTTTTCTTTTTTCCCAGAGTATCTCAGAAATTCCAATTCGACTAAACACACAATTTTAGTTTGTTCTCATTGGTAAACACAATTTGATAGCACACTCCAGCGACTTGTTGTTTGTTTGCACTATAAAATATATTTTTTTAAATTAATTTTTTATCAATTTTTAAATATAGAAAGTTTGCCCCCTTCTAAAAAAACACCGTGAACTCAGTTTTTTATTATAGCATATTTTTTTTTAAATTCTTATCAGTTGCGTCTCACATTTATAAAACACAGAAAAAATTCTGCTTCATTTAAAAAACCCGAAAAGAATCTTTAGACTCTGTCGCTGGGGCACAGCACTTGATACATTTGCCTCCGATTTCGACGAGCTGTGTGATGTGTGGAACCCTTTGGGATTGAGTTCAGCTGAGGCCAAGACATAAACACAGACAAATACACTGTTCATACTATATATATATATAGAGATATTTGTTATACATTTATATATATATAGCACGAATGAACATCCGCTCCATTCAGATTTCATTTGTTGAGCTGCCACTTCGCCTGTTGGCGATATGCGACTATGATGAACACGAGTTCCTTTTGAGATAAGAATTTGGGGCTACGAACTAGCATGAATATAGCGCGATATGGTTAACTATATAGTACTAAATACTGAATGAGTTTTCTGAGTTGAAAACTGAAGTTTCAGGCAAGCACTTGGTTGTGTTTTGTTTGTCATTATTTCACGTTTTTGTTTGCACCTTTTGGTATTTATCTTTATTGAAGCGTTTGTTTTTATCAACTGCTTCGATACACACTCTCACACCTCACACACACACCTCGCACACATTCAATCAGGTAGAGGAAAACTGAAAACGAATTCACTCAAAAGAAACTGCACAAACACACTCAACAAAATGCGCTCAGATACTTTTATACAAAACTTGGTTTTTTTTTTCTTTCTTCTTTTTCTTTTTATTTTTATTTTTTGTTGTATCTCAGCGATGCACAGGGCACAACAACCACAACATATTATTTTCGTTTATTTATGGCTTATTTTTGTTGTAGATACTTTTTTTTTTTGTCGACTGCAGCCCATAAAACACATGCTGCATTTTTGAAGATATTTGTTTTCTCGAGGATTTTCCAAAAATCCATTTGTTAGTTTATAAATAGTTTGGCTTGTTGCATGTTGTTAAATTATGTGCAACAGCCAATGGCAACTGCAACTTCAATTTGCATTTACATGTGTAAGTTTTTTTTTTATTGCATTTGTCATCGCATTTTGCTTTCATTTTTTACTTTGCACACTTTTCGTTTTAATTTTTTTTATTTTGTTTTTTTGCTGAATTGTAGAAAATTTTTCGGTTTCATTATTTAAAGTACACATTTTATAATCATTGTGTTTGCTTTTCATTGTATTCGTTTTTAGTTGTTGTAATTGTATCACTACACTGAAGGCAAGAACCTTTTGAGTAAACATACGTTCGTCACAGGGCCACAAACTCGCACTATAAGATACTTTTTTTTTTTATAATTATGTTTCTTAAGGTTTTCTTTATGTCTGCTGCAGCAAAAGCAAACAAATGCCAGAAGGCAGACAGCCGAAAACAAAATAATAGCGGAAGAGCATCCAGAAGAAAACTTTTAAGACTCCTCCACACACTCCAAAATAAAAACTTCCAGACACCACACAGACACATACACACACCCTGTAGAATCCACACACACTTGATATTCCGGCACTTACTCCGCACAGAACACCACAGGCAACCGCTAACGAGGACGTCCAATGCTCAACTGACTCTTGAGGAATGCGGCAAGACCGCTCAGCGGTCTCTCCGTTGAGTGAAACTCTATGCTCAGTACAAGTATCTGTATCTGTATCTGTGAGCATGTATCTGTATCTGTGAGCACAGAGCACACAGAGTGATCGTCGTCGGCATGGGCAATCGCTGAGCTTCTTGAGACCGCCAATTTTATGAATTAATATTTAATTGTATTTCTTCTTTTTTTTCTAAATTATTCCTTTTGAAAGTTTTAAGTTTCAGACAGAATTCCATTAATGTTGATCTTGGCAAATATTTATATATATATGTTTCTTGTATAAATACATTGTATTTATCTGTTAAACATATGTATGCTGTAGCTTTAATTATGAGCGCTCTGCCCGGCACTATCGGAGGCTGTGCTCAACGCTCTACTTTTGGACTTTTTTCTTTTTCTTATAGAGTTAGCAGGTTATCGCTGTCAAAACTGATAAGAGTTTGTTGTACGAAAAAAAAGTAGCAGCAGCACTTTCGGTTTCAGTTTCATTGACTAAAATTAGTTTTGTTTTTGAAAATGTTGCTAAATTTAGTGAAATTTGGTAAATGGTAAAAATAATAATTAAATAAAATATGATTTTAAAATGCACTTACCTTACGTTCAAGACGATGATTTGTGTTATTAAATTAAAGGATGTTTGGACAAGGATAAATAAGGATTGCTAAGCCAGTAAAATAGAAATTTGTTAGGTTTATAGTTGCAATAATAAAAATTAATTGATAGTTAGAAATAAATTAAATTGAAATTCATTTATAGTTAAATTTGTTTTGCCTGTAAATACCCGTGTTTCAGTTTGTATGAGCTTTGGGTTTGTGTCTGCACTAAGCGCGGCAAAAAGCTGAATGCTATGCAACTTGTGGCGTCATGAGATTTTGATTTTAAATGTAAAGTTTCGAATATTTCTTAATATAAATTGTGAACTTAAATTTGTTCTATAAAATTATATTAATTTTACAAAAAATATTTTGTTTAAAAATAATGTTTTAAAATACTAAAATATTTATGCAAAATTGATATTAAATGAAATGAAGTTATGAATTTATATTAAAAGAAAATGATTTAATTGCATTGCAATTATTTTCAATATAAATATGTATATATATCTTTATAAAGATCTCAATTTCAAGCAAACTATTTTTTTTATTATTATTAAATCTTATGTTGTTAGACAGAAATATTTTTTTTTTTTTGCTAATATTTCTTAATTGTTATTAAATTGCAAGCAGACTAAACAAATTTCTTTAGTTAAGAGAAGACAATCTGGCGTTAAAAAGGACACTTGGGAGTTTTGGATATTAATTTTTACTGCTCATCGTTGTCCTCAATATTGATCTTTATTATATTGACAATGGGACCTTCTTCGGGCTGTCCATTTATGGCATCTGTTGGAGCTGCTGCAGCTGCCGCTTCTGGCTCCACAATGCATTCATCGCTGCCAGTGGTGCTAATGGTAATTGTTGGTATATTATCCGACCAAATGGAACTTTGAGAATCCTCTCTCATGGCGCGACGACGCTGGGAAGCACTGCGTTTGGGAAATGTTATAGGACCGGGCTGATCCAAATCCTCTAGATCATCCATGGTGGCCAAAGTGGGCGTCGATGTTGAGGCAATGGGCACAACAGGTGGCTTGATAGTCGGACGATTCGATGAGGATGAGCCAAACTGCAATGGAGCACTTGGCGTTGGTGAGTCCGGCTCAGGAGTGGGCGGCATTTCAAGGCAAGTCGCGCTGGATGTGCTGGATAATATAGAGGGTGGTGGTGGCGGTGTATAAGCCAAATATGTGGGCGTAGTTGGACCCGGTGACTCATCTGAGCCTTGTTCCACGTCTTCCTTCTTCAGATTGACTGCTTCGCGTACTAAAGCCAATAGAGAACCAATTTTCTTGCGTCCCTGACGCGATAACGCTGCCAATTTCTCAGCATTCACTTGACGCTGAGTTTGTGTCTGGCTGGGCGTGGGTGAGGGCAGAGGAAGTGGCTCAATGCCGCTGGCCAATTCGCTATTCAGGTGATCGGCGCTGGGCAACTGGGCAACTTCACCGGACTTGCGTTTTTCCAGACTTTTGTCATCAAACTTGAATACCTCGGGCTCCGGCTTGGCTGCTATAGTATGTGTCTTGGATTTTCTGAATGTTGGATGTTTGCGTAATTTAAATTTGCCCAATCCAAGTCCTTCCAGGGCGCCGCCTTGTTTCACGGGTGGTGCAGGCGGTGGCGGCGGCTGTTGCAGCTCTTTATATGGTTTCTCCTCCTCATTCTCATGCTCGGGCGGTTTCTTTTCATCAACAATGTGAAAGTGACTCTCGGGTGTCGGTTGTGCCTCAGCAGACACCACTGTAGGCTTCTGTGATTCCGGTTCCGGCATTGTGGGCTTCGTTTGCTGCTCCTTTTCCCGTTTGCGACGCATCAAACTGGCGCGTCGTTCGTTGACAATACGAGAATTTGTCTCCGGATCATGTTCATTGTATTTGGGTGTTGGGTTGTCATAGGGTGGAGGTTGCTGCTGATGCTGCTGCTGCTGCTGTTGCTGCTTTTGCTTGGCATCCTTTTTAAACCTAAAGCTCTCGCCTCGTTCCTTCTTCTCATGTTTCTCGACTTTGAAGCGACTCTTGGGATGCGGCTCCTTAATGGGAAAATAGTCTCCAACCGCAGCAACACCCGGACTGCTGCTGCCACCAGCAGCAGCACCCGGACTGCCACCACTCATTGGTGCATTGGCTGCCACAATGGAACCAGAACGCGCCCTCTCCTGCTTAGCTATCTGCACAATGTCCACAAGCGAGGGCTTGCGAGTGCGTCGTATTTGTTGCAAGCGTGACAGGCCAAAGCGCTTGTCTTTGGCTTCCTCGTCGTGTGGCAGCGAGTCCTGATGCTCAGTGTCTGTGTCATCATCGTCGCGACGCACAAATGAATCCTCATCCGATGTGGCCGAACCCTTGCGCAATGCCTTCTTCATGAACCGTGAGATGAGCTCTACAGAAAAAAAGTGAGAAAAGTTTTAAGAAAAATGTGCTGAGCTGGAGCTGGAATTTTAAAGGTAACTTCTCACCTTTTCTTGCCTGATTCTTATACTCTTCAGTGTCAAAATCTGGCGCTTGTGTGGGCGTTACGGGGGAGGAGGCTTCGAGCACTTTGCGCCAACGATTTGTCAGCGTTGTAGCCGTTGGTTCCGCCTGCTTAACCTCTGGAACTTTGAAAATCTTTTTACGTTCCTCCTCGCGCTCCTTTTGCAGCTGTGTGCGCAGATCCTGATTAGCCTCACGTAATGCGCCGGTCAATGATATCAGATAATAGATGATGAGTATAAGCAGTAAAAGCAATGGTATCACAGTGCTAGAGGATGTCAGATAGTCCAAGGGTTCATGCAATTGTCTAAAATGAAAGAATAGAAGGATTAAATCCCCTTTTCGACTGGCATAGAATACTCATTACTTGGGCAGGGCATTGCGTGTGGTATTTGTTATGAATTCAGCAATTCGATTGTATTCCGAAAATGGACCACAATGCCAGGATGGACGCAGCCAGACAATCGCATAGCCCACGGGCAGCACACACAGAAACAACATGGTCAGCAGCAGGGATAGATAAAAGTTGTTCGACTTGGATGCTCTATAAAGGAAAAGAGTTAATATTTAGTAAATTAATAGAATTTGGAGAGCGTAAATAAAACTTATATTATATTTTTTTAATTAATCAAAAAAATATCATTTATTTGGCGCAGTTTTATGGAAAGGTAATTAGGTTAATCTGCGATGATTTTTTTTATGAGTTTTTAGCATTTCTTCAATTATAATTTTTATTATAAGAATATTAATATTTAAATAAAAAATAATGCCTTTTTTGACTAATAAAATATATAATAAAAATTCTCTACGACTTTTCTACAGCTAAATGTGGTAGGGTTGTCCTAAACAAAAAAACGGCCTTTCTCCGCGATTCTCATAAACATTAAATAAGGATTTTTATATTTTTAATTATTTGATACTTAAATATCAAAAACAAAAAAAATAATAGTAAAAGTAATAACAAAATAAAAAAAAATAATAAAAAAAAATAAAACAAAAATAATAAAAAAAAAAAAATAAAAAAACAAAATAAAAAAATAATAAAAAAACAATAAAAAAAATAATAAAAAAATAATAAAAAAAATAATAAAAAAAATAATAAAAAAAATAATAAAAAAATAATAAAAAAAATAATAAAAAAATAATAAAAAAAAAAATAAAAAAAAAATAATAAAAAAGCACTACCTTTAAATTGTGAGAATCTCAAAGAAGGGTAGTACAATTTATTTATTTATTTATTTTAAATCGATTTTTTTTTATGTTTCTTATTGACAAATGATTTAAAAAAATAACATTATATTTTTAAACATTTAGAATTATATATTAAATATTAGATACTCACTTAAATACCACCTCGTGTGGTACATTGCATGTTAGCACAATCCATGACCTGAAGTACATCATAATCATCAATTTGACGAGATTGATGAGCACCAGACCGGGTGAAAAGAATATGCCCATCCACACTTGTCCCTGGTTATTAATCAATGTCAGAATGTTCTCGGCTATCTTAAAGTCGCCATACTGCATGTCAGACAAGACAACGGAGAACAAAAGCGCACCATTAGTCAGAGTCATAGTTCAGAGATGGAATTTGTTAACTAGGATAACGCTAGGATAATGTGGGACAAGGCTCTTACCTGTGGAAATGTTTTCTCCATATCCCAACACCAGTTCTGATTGACATAGCGCACAAATAGGGCACGCAAAAAGTCGATGCACAGCGGCGCCACAATGGACATAAGCTGCAGGGTAAAGTTGAAAGGAAAGGTAAAAGGATTTTGTAATGAAGCCAACGTTTGTTATCCTGAAAACACTCTGCTTAAAACTCGCCACACGTCCTCCGCTCAGTGCATTGTCTTGTCTTGTTTTTGGCCATGTAGTTGGAAGCTCCTTGTTTATGCCTGATTTGTTGCAAACTAGTATCTAGACTATCTGACCAAAAACCAATTCATTTTCTAACCGAAATTCATGCACGAACACGTGCCTTAAGTGGGGGGTAAAATGGCCAGGACAACCAGTCTGTATATCTAACCAAAAAGCCGCACACATGAGCCAAAAATCCAAACCCAATTTGGCCTTAACGCGCAACTGAAACGGCAGCTTAAAATTTTGTTATGCGTAAGGCATAAATGCGCTTAACTTAAGGCTCGTAACTTGTTTAATTTATGTGCCCAAATCGTTTAATAGAGATTATGTACGCCATGTCGAGATGACAACAACAACAACAACAATTGCTATATGCACATAATCAAATCGTGTGCCTTTTTATTTTACCCCATCCTGTAAGCTGTTTACAAGACACAAAGGACCAAAAAGTGACCCTGAAAAGTTGTTTGAATTATCCCATGAATTTGTTTTGTGATTAGGCCTTAAGTTCAACAGTGAAATCTTCGATTTCCTTTTTTCTTTTGGCCAATCGAAAACTTTTGAAATCGATGCCGAAAAGTTCAAAATGTTTTTTATGCAAATAAGCTATTGATATGAATTGTGCGCTCAAAAGGCGCAAAATGCCAGCTGCGTTTTTTTTTTTTTAGACTCGAGAGAGCGATTATTATGATAAAATACTTTTCTATTTCGTTTTTTCTTGGCCCTCTGCCTTATTTAGGAAAAGTTGATTTTCCTTTTTTTATATTATTTTATTTTATTTTTTTTAGCACTCTCATGTCTAGACGCTGGCAACAAATTAGAAATTTTTGGGCTTGAAAAAGCGGAAAACAAATTCTTTTGCGTTAAATTTTCCGCACAATTTAGCTAAACGGGATTTTTCATGGTCGAGAGTAGCTTTTTGGTTTTGCTTCTTAAAGTTCAATCATATTTGCAAAGTTAAATAGATTTTTGATATGAACACAACAACGGCAGCTGTTTATCTACTTAGTTCCTGCCCCAAAAAAAAAAGGAAACATTCAGACTGGCAAAAGGAAATTGATAGCGTTGCTGCCTTGAAGATGATTGATAAATTTGCGTTTAAATTGTAGAGGGTAGTTCTTGGGTAAATGCACAGCAAAAAAAAAGGTTTTTATATGATAATATTTTAGATTACAAATTAGCCAATACTGTCCGATTGTTAATGTGATTTTTTGATTTTTTCGAATATTAAATAAATTATTTTTAAATATCAAATTTGTAACATTCATTAGTATATTTTTAAATGTCATTTAAATATCTCAATTAAATTAAATTATATTTTTGATATTGACTAAAAATGTCAATAAGAGTTTCAAAAAACTAAATAAAACAATTTAAATATAAATAAAAATGTATGCCCTTTTTGTAATTTTAGAATTTTAAAATTAAATTTTATGTTTTAGATAAATGGCCGAAATGCATAAAATTCGTCCAAGTGATCAAATTATGTAAATTTTTGCAAGCTTACAATTTAAAAAAAAAAATATTTATTATAAAAATCAGTACATTTAAAAATTTAAATTAAATAATCTCAAAATAATTATTTTTGAAATTATAAGGAGAACTAAAAATATATTTTTCAGTTAATAATAAGAATAATAAAATATTTTCCAATATCATTTAAATATCAAATTATTATTTTATAAGGGATGAATATAATTATAATTATAAGATGTATCAGTATTTTTTCAATTGTCAATTAAATAAATAAAAATTGAAAAATCATAATGACAAATTCAAATATATTCTGTAGTTAATAATAATAAAAATAATAAGATATTTCCAAATATCATTCAAATAACATATTGATATTTTTAAATGGATTAATATAATCCTAATTATAAGATTCATTGATATATTTTTAAATGTCAATTAAATAATTTAAAATTCAATTTTTCTAGAGATTATATTGAGCAATTAAAATATAATTTCGATATTTTAAAGGGTTTGATACCATTGAAATAATATGCATAATACATTTCTTACGACCATTAAAATAAAAATTTAAATATCAATCTAATAATGTCAATTTCAATTCCCACTCACCCCATCGAAAACGATAACCTTTGACAACTCCTGCCCTAAGGATGTTTCCCAGCACATTGTAGTTAGATTTGTTTGTATTATTTTTAGTTGTAGCTGCACCTCCTTCAAACGTAACACCTGTTGTTGCAAAGGTGTCTTTATAGCTGTAGTTTTCCTTTTGGCATCACTGCTCAGTGTGGTGCTGATCAGGCCATCTGCTGTGGTGGGCAGAGTCTCACCCTCCATGGGACACACAGTTATTATACATAAGTGCATATTATCCAGATCGTTGTTATCAGGATAAATGGTGTTTCCCATGTTTAATATATCATAATGTGGTGTTGTGGCTCCAGTTGGATCGGTATAGTCATAATCTTCAGTTGTGGTGCTGCTGCTACTGCTGCTTCCTTCTGTACTATAAATCTCCGTGGTGGTTGTCAATTCTTCAGTGGTTGTTGGTCTTCTGCGAGTTGTGGTTGTTGTTGTTGTTGGCTTTCCTGTTGTTGTTGTAGTTCTTTGGGTCGTCTTGCCACGTTGATTGAAAAGACGATTCCATTCTTCTTTACTTAGAATTCTCATAGTTGGTCGCACGCTGCTGGTTACGGGTCTATATACTGGTGGTCTATAGGGTGGCGGATTGTATATGGCTCTATTGGGTGGCTTATTAGCTGGTGTTGTTGCATCTGCGCTGCCAATGCGATGCCTGCGACTGTATTTACTGGTATACCACACGGGTGGGTCGTCCAGGGCTCTTTTTCGGCGTGTTTTCGCTGGTTGTTCCTCAACTTGTGCCAGGACCTGTGCCAAGGGATCATCCGATTGCTCTGTGGTTGATTGTTCGTCAATTAATGCTGCATCGGGCAATTCGGCGCCCTCAAAATAATCCACATAATTGAAGTAACTATCATTTCCTGGCGCTGGCGTTGTTGTGGTGCTGGAGGAACCCAATTGTGGCTCATCGCTGCCATAATCATAGGCAGAGTCTTCATCGGTGGTAAAGGGAGCTTCTGTGGTTGTTGTAGTTGTAGTTTTTGTTGTAGTTGCTGCTGTAGTTGCTTCGGTTGTTGTTGTTGTTGTGGGCAAAGTTGTGGCAGGTGTTGTTGTTGTACTTGTAGTTGCCTCTGTGGTTGTTGTTGTTGTTGTGGGCAAAGTAGTCCAAGGTGTTGCAGTTGTTGTTGTCGTTGAAGTTGTTGTTGTTGCCTCTGTAGTTGTTGTTGGTAAAGTGCTCCAAGTTGTTGCTGTTGTTGTAGTTGTTGTGGGTGTTGTTGGCAACAATGTTGTCGTTGTCAAATTGAGCAACATTAATGTAGTTGCAATATTCTTTGAACTGATCGTTATACGTCTGGGCATTGAGCATTTAACAGTATAATTGTAGCACTTTAATAATACGCCCGTTGCCGTGCTCGAGAAAATGCCATCTGTGGCAGCATTATCTGTGGCACCCCAGGATGTTGACGTTGTCATATCATCGTAGAGTCCATCTGTGGTACTATCACTGCCATATGCTGATGTTGTTGTCGTCATCGCACGCAATGCCGCAATGGAGTTCATTAAATTATACAACTCCTGCGTGTTGGTTTCATTATCCTTTTTCAGCAGTTGCAACGGCTTCTCCTTGCTGTTGATCTTGTAGATGAAGGAGAACATCAGAGAGTACAAATTCAACATGTTCAATATCATAATGCTGTAATGCGAAAATAGAGTGATTAGCAGTTGAATTAACTAATTATAATTGCTCTTACTTACCGCGCTAATTGCAGTCGCAGCTGTTGCCTGGGATGCCAGTTCTCAAACAGACCCAAAGCCTCAAATATCATGGGCAAAAAGAAGGATAGCAATGTCATGGTCACATTTACCGCATTGCGACTTAGCCAATTGTCATGCTTGGCCAAATCCTCGGAGCTTAATAAAGTAAAGTAGCTTTAAGTAATTTGATTAAGCTGCCAAACAAAAGACTTACTGATTCACTAATAGCACCACTGTGGCACCCGATAATCCCAGCAAGCCCATCACCAAAATGTTGACCAATATCCTTTGCAATATAACACGCCAGCTATCGTATATAATGTGCAAAATTATAAAATGCAATTGTCACTAATTCAACATTAAAACTTACTTGCGATTATCCTTTTTCTTTTCGGCTTCCTCCAGCAATGCCTCCTTAAAGCCAACTACAACGGATGCAATGCGATTATGCGCCGTCTCCGCGTGTCCTGTGAATGAACCAAAAAGTAAAAAGTTGCTGTAATTACACTTGTTAACAAGGAAAAAAAGCAACTGGGTTTTCTCTTTTTATTAATTTTTAGGCGTAAATTTTTAAAAGAAATGCAAGCTATTTGTTTTTTAATGAAATATTTGGATATATTTTAAAAACGCTTTTTTTTTTAATTCTTTTAATAACTGCAATCATCTGCATTAGATTTTATTCAAATATTAAAAATTTAATATAGTTCAAACAGTAATTGTATTTAGTTTCTAGCAGTATAATGTTTATTCGGAAAAAAGTGAAATTTTGCGGTGATTTAAAGGAATAACTAAATTTCAATTGTTCAATTTAATTTTAAAAGAATTTAAAAATATGTTTTAAGTTCTTTATAACAGTTAAATAAATTATCGAAAGTTAAAAATTTTTTTTTTATATAATTTTTAAGAATTTATATAACAACTAATTTTTTTATGAAAGTATAAATTTTTTTTTATAAAATATAAATTTACCTAAATCGGACAGAAAAACAAAAAAAAAATAACTTGGCGCTTCACAACTGTCTCCCTCTCTCTCGAGTGTTATATATTTATTTACACTCTTTTTCTGTATATAGCATTTAAAAATTAATTATTAAATTGCTTCTATATTTTTTCCTGATTTAGTAAAATTAAAACAAAAATTTTGTAAAAAATAAATTTTTTAAAGAATTCTCTAAAACCATTAAAATATTAAAAAAAATCTTTAAAAAGTCAGCTCCCACGCTGAAGCCATAATTTGTAAGCTAGTGTAATAGTTAAACTGCTAGATGCTGCGGGATTGTTGCAGAAATTGCTGCCTCGTGCCACTTACCAATCATAAAGTCCCAGCCGGTGAATAGCTTCCAGGAGAAGACGCACTCATCATCCTTTGAGGAAAGTTTCGAGTTGCGCGAATTCTCAGCCATTCTGTGAAAGTAGCAGAGAAAGTTGAGAGAAGAAAAATGAAAAAAAATAGAAAGTATTTTTTTTGTATATTTATTTTTTGTGTTGCAGCAACTTGGTTTCACAGCTTACAAGCCATAATTGGGGCACAAATCCAGGCAGAATAATGCCACATAAATATGAGCACAATTCACGCATGCCGCGCACGTGCCACACACAGACGGACAGACAGTCAAGTGGCTATAGGGACAAGTGTGGCAAGGTCAGTGTCGCTGTGTCGCTTGTGGCATCCTTGTGCTGTTGACATTGCTACTTTGTTCAATTACAAAATCAACATAATGCCGACAAAGCCATTAAAAGGAGCAACCATAGTATGACACTCCCTGAGACCCCTAACTACAACCTTGCCACAATTTGCCGCATGTCTCGTGTCTGGCCGCGTGCGTGCGTAAATCATAATGGCCAAGTTTTTCCTGTATAGGCGTAAAAGTTTGTCTTTTATTTTTGTATTTTTTTTCTATTTTTTGGACACGCCTAGCGTTAAGATTTGTATTATTTAATCAGCGCGACGTTCGTTTAATTAATTAACGACCAGTTTTTGGGCATTTACTTTGCTTTTGTGTCTTCGATGTTCAAAGATTTAATGAAGTGTCTTTTTCTCTCCACCATACTCACTTTCTTAACGTGGCCACAAAGCTATAAATATAGACCAGCACGGCGGTGAGGAAGTAAGCCAAAGGCAGCTTATAGCCGGATGTGCTGATGCCGGAAGTGCTCGAATAGTAACTAGAGGAAGGCAGAGAGGCAGCAAGAGATTAAGTCATACAATTAACAAAGGAACTAATCGGAATTACTTGGAAAACTTTTGTTAAGAGCCAAACTCACCCATAAAACATGGGCGAATACTTTAAGTAGCCCTCAAATTCCCAGAACGTAAAAAGATTACCAGCCACTTTGTATTCCGGGTCGGACATGCGTTTCCTTGGATCCGTTTCATCATGCTTGGTGGCAAAGTACTAAAATATATAATAGTATAATATTAATAAAAGTATTATTATTATTATTTAAGTATTTATGCCTTACCTCTGGTCCAATCACAAAGGCCACCAATGGTATGGCAATCATAATGTTCACCCACATCAGCCAGCGCAGAAATGTAAAGTAGGATGCGACTCCGGAGCCAAAATGTGATTCGATTTCCTTAATACGCAGCTCCCAGGGTATGAGCACGGTGAGAAAACTGGCGGTTTCACGTTTCCAATGTCGCCAGCGCTACAAAATGAAAAATAAAAATAAAAATAAAAAATAAACGGAGTCATGAAAAAGAGAATTTCAGCTCGTATTTTAATTGGTTTTCATGTCAACTTGCCACATAAAAATGCCTACAGTAGTCGACAATATTTGTTGATTTATTTTGGCCACATAAATTGTGTAAACATGGCCGAAAAACTTTGCTGTGCCCAGCCTTGGTAGTTTTGTGCATTTTTCGTATAAATTTGCAAAGTGCAGCAAGTGGCAATGATTTGTGTGTGTGTTGCAAGATAGAGAGTGGAGAGGGAAAATTCACTTACCGCTGCCATTAAAATTTTAAACCTCGCCCACAAATCTCTTGTGCTGCGTGACATGGCAAAGCGCTCCTGCAGCGCGCCCTCGTGGCGTGCCACATACGTTTTGGCCTGTCAACAAAACATCATTAAAAAAAAACATGGTTAAGAGAGGTTAGAGTAAGTTTGACACATGAAATCGAAATATTTAATGGCCCACTGTGCCCTCAAGTCAAGGCGTGAAAATGCAGAACACGCCCAGCTATTGGCCCAGTTTTTTGTATTTTTTTTTATATTTTTTTTTTATTTTCTTATATATATTTTTTTGCCTACCTGCCGCACCAGTTTGATCTTCTTGCGTATGGGCCATGGCTGTAATTTGACCGACTGTATTACCTCCTTGTGTAGGCGTATATTTTCAAAGATTTGCTCCTGCGTGGACTCCTGATTGGTGCCCTCCTCTGTGTGCAAAAAAGAAAGCGTAAGCGTAAGCAAAACATTACACATACGCCACGTTGACCACGTGCAAACAAATGGAAGCACGTAGCTTGAAGAAATTACAACATCAGGACATTGATTAGCCACTTGAGGCAAAAAAATCTTATACACAAAACAATAATTGTTAGGTTTTGTGGAGTACTTGCCCGAGCTTGTCGTATAGACACTGGCGCGTCTACGCTCCACACTATCCAATACTTGATCCATGGGACTTGATGCACGTCGCGAGTTCCGGCTGCCACGTTTACCTCTATAACCACGCACACTGGCACGTCTTTGCATTATCGCCGATACGGAAATTGAGTAATCCTCCTCATCGTCAACAGCATCGCCAGCGCCATTTTGTTGTTGTTGTTGTGGCAAGTCCTGCTGTATATCCTGATTATTGTGGGCTATACTCTCAGCGTCGCTGCTTTGGTTTTGTGTGTAGAAATCTGTATAGAATTGTGGTAAAATTAAGTAAAAACTTTGGTGCAATTTTTTTTTGATTTTTCTTACCGTTTAGTTCATAGGATTTATAATCGTCCTGTGATGCAGTTCTGTTTGGGTTTTTTGGGAAATTTTAAATTGAATTATTTCTTTACATTTTCTTTTATATTTAATTCTATTTTTTACATACCTTCTGGCCTTTTGTCCTCTATAAAATTCACGTTTTTCATCGGCACTTCCTTGCATTTGCCAGCCGCCTTTATCCAAGTCGCATGGCGGCGCCCAGGTCACGGACAATTGATGTGGCGATGTAACACCTGAGTTGTTCTAGCAATTTTTTAAATTTAATTTTAATTGAAATTTTAGTTTATTTTTTATTAAATTTAATTCATTTTTATTTTAAAAATTCAGTTGATTTTTTATAGCTCAAGCTCAGTCGTAGACATTGCAGCAAACACTTTATATATATATTTATTATTTTAGAAATATTTTCTTTAAGCACAAAAATATATTTATTTAATTTTTTATCATTAATATAATACTTTAATTGCCAATCACTTTATTTATATATTTTTTAATATTTTGTCGTCTTAATAAGTTCTTTTTTAGGTAGTTAAAATTTTCTTCATTTTCTAGTTCAACTTTTGAATATATTTATTCCAAGTTGTGCCCGTTTGTAACGCCTTGGAGCAGCTTTCTGCGCAGACTGAACGGCTTAGCGAGCTGAACAGACCAGGCAAGCCGCCAGACACACAGGATATCAAAAGGACAATGCGACACACACACACACACACACACACATTTTTTACTAATAATGAATGAATATGAATGAAGCGCCGAGAGAAACTCAAACTCAAAAAGCAAAACCCAACCTAGAGCTGACTTATCAAAGCCAAAACGTGCCCAAAACACACACACACTCGCACACACTCGAACACTCACACACACACACACGTATATAGTAACAACATTAAGGAATTTACATGGACACGCTTTGTGGCATTGAGGCAGGAATGAGAGGCAGGTAGAACTTCCTCGCCCAGTTGAAACGAAGACGAATGAGCGTTAAAATCGCCAAAGGCATGTGATAACAACGCCGGGCGTAACCAGCTGGACACACGGTTCAAAGAAGGTGTCCTGGGCCAGGACAACGGCTATGTGTGCATGTGTGTGTGTGCCACGATTGAGTCACGTTGTATTCTTGGCCTGGCTAGCCGACTAACCTGGCCTGAACTGGACTGGACTGGACTGACCATGTAAATGAAAATCAAACATGCAAAGGGGTTTTTGTTGATAAAGGAAATCGCAAAATTACAATACACACACACACACTACACACACACACACTACACACACACACACTACACACACACACACAACATATTTTCGCTGAAGTGGACGCGCCCACTATTGAAATATGTTTTCATATAACTTTTAGCTATATATTTCTTTTCTTTTTTTTTTGCGTTTTTACTTTCAGCTTGGATTTCACTATCCTTTTTTATATTTTTTTTCTTTTTTTTAATTAAATGAAGTTCTGCCTGCTACAAAACGGCTTTTTAATTAACGTTCAAATTTATCTGTGCGTGCGTAGCCTGAGGAAAGGGGGAATACCCGCTCTCTCTCTCTATCAGAAATCATGTCCGCACGTGTAATATAATTTGTTGGCTTTAATGGGTTCATTAGCCGCTCGAACAGCTGCAATGGAATTTTGGAAAAAATGAAGATGTTTTTCTTATAAAGTCTAAATCGAGCCAGTTATAGGCTGACCCAAATGCCACACCCACAACACCACACAACACAACACAACATTTAAGTGAATTTCCATGTTCGATTGCAGTTTTAAGGTGTTTCGTTTTTTTTGTCATAAATCAAAAGCACAAATATGGCTCACGCCTTTGGCAAGATATAGTAAATATTTGACCTCAAAAAAACAAAAAGAAATATAAGAAATATTTAACAAAGGGAATTTGGGTTAAAGTCTGGCCTATAAAACAATATTAATTTACAAAATTCACATTTTTCTGCTGGTCAATTAATGCGGCAAACGCTAGATTCACTCTTTGGCCGAATTAAAGGATTTTTTCTATATTCACAATTTGATGCACGTTTCACAGTTTTATCCACCACAGAGGAGCTACAACTATCCGAGTTGCTGCCCAGATGCAGACGCATCTCCTTGTCGGACAGGGAACTGCCCACGCTGCTCGAGCGTCGACAAATGCGACTTTTGTGCATTCGGGATGGAGTTAAAGCTTTGGGTGCCAGTATTTTCCATTTTGCCTCACTTTCCAGATTAGTTTTTATTATTTCACGTGCATATTTCGATTTGATATCCTCTTTGATTTGTCTGCTCTGCAGCTGTCCATGACGACAGTGTTCCCGTATCCAATATCTAACATCACGACAGCCCACATAGAATTCCTTACTTGGGCTCATGTGTCGCGGCATCTCTGTTAAAAATTCATATTCATTTAGTTTGCCAAATCCCAGATCGAATACATTTAAGCCCAGCTTTGGAGCTTTGGGTCCTGCATTGCATTGGTATTTGGTTGGACCCACTGCCTCCAATGGTGACATTTTCTCTGCATTAAAACGCCGATCTGCTGCTGTACAATAATTCCAATTGTCAAAATTTATTGTGTCCTTGTCTAGGTCAAATTCCACTGGCAAATTATCCTTGAAATTAATATTGTGTATCTTTACCAATTTGCCCTGATTATGCTCCACTTTATAACATATGCAATGTGGTTGCGGCATTTCAATAATTCCAGTGCCATGAAAGCGATTATTATGAAACTGTCCCAAATATTTGGTGCCATCTGGATAGACATATACGCCGTGATTTTGCATTCCCAGCTTATTTGTTTGGCCGTAGAATTTGCTGCCCGTCGGAAAATCTATTGGAAATTGTTGCGCTGTATCCATTGCTATTATTATATAATAATTATATACTATATATTGTCTAAATTGTATAAACTTTTACTTTAAATGTCAAAACAAAGAAAACAAATGAATTAAGGCAAAGGCAGCAACTGCTACTATATAAAAAAAAAATAAATAATTGGGGCTACTTAGTTGGGAATTACTATACTAATTTTTTTTTATAAATTATTTTTTCATGGCAGTTAAATTATTTAATAATAATCCCTCTTCTAATAATAATAATAATGATAATTATTGTGAAATTGCAATAATTAAAAACCTTGCCAATTTAATAATAATAAATTATTTGTACATTTGTAATTAGTTGGATTTTTGTTTATATTTTTTTTGAGGGAGGGTCAATTCATTGAAATTAAATTATTTGTATATCTGTTTATTTGAAACTGAAAAAATTAAATTAATTAAAAAAGAAAAGAATAACAAAAAACCATTTTTTTTAACTCCATTCTATATCCTCCTATTTTTTATTTTTTTTTGTATTGTCACAAAATTTATTTTTGTGCTTTTGTTGTGCGAAACATCTTATCATTTATAAGAATTGAAAACTCATAGTCATTAGAATTAAATAAAATATTAAGATGATAAATTGACAGAAGATAATATTAACAATTGAGGCAAAGTTTGAGAGAAAAGATGACAAGATAAATTTGGTTTTATTGAGGTTTCCTTAAGAATTTCTTTTTTTTTTTTGCTAATTAAAAGTAAGGCCAGCTGAAATATTACATTCATATTTAATTTAATACTAATAGATGGCAAAAATGTAATTATTTTGTTTGGCAATTATTTGCTGAATGTACATTGAATTTTAATTAAATATATAAACCGATAACAAATTATTAATTTTTGATTAACTTATAGATCGAATACTGAACGTGTTACATCCACAAAACTTAATGGACGTTTCATATTCGATTGTACCACATATAAGCTATCAGTTGGTTTCTTTAAGGACATTGTTATTACGTTATTGTACAGATCCTTTACATCGTCACGCACTGATAATTCGGATGGAGTATTGGATATGGTGCGTGTATCGCCAGAGTCGACATTTATAACATCCGAGCTACTGGTCCATTCACGAGGAATGTCCACATTTGGCATAGACTCACCAGGATGTTTTAATTGCCAAGTTTTGGCAAATTCCTTGGCATATTGAAGATCCTTCTGATGGCGTGAACGTAGACAATGTTCAGTCGCAGTTATCGGCACATATTTGGGACGTTTGATTGCAGATGGCAATGCATCAGATTCTGTCATTTCGACAAGGTTTCTCTCCTTGCATAGCTTGGGAAAATAACGTTCACGATGAATTTCCATATTGGGTGCATAGATGGTAATATTCTTTAATTGCATTTTCTCCGTCTCCAGATTATTGGCCACAATTTGACGACAGAAACTTGGCAATGGCTCCGTAACTTTCTCCTTCTGTTCAGCACGACAATGGCGTATAATCCATTTCTTATCATTGTCACAATTAACATAGACGGCATTTGAGAAGGGCCGTGGTCTGTCCATAATAAAACCCGTATTCTTATTATATATACCCTCCTCAACATCATAGCAATTCTTGGGCACCTTACGCTCTATTAAATTGTTGGTCAAATAGGAGGTAGGTCCCACGGGCTGTTGGCCATAGAAACGCTCTGATTGATAACGACGATCCTTGGGCGTTAGATAGTCCCAGGAATCGTTAATGAATCGACCATCCTGAAAAGTGCCTTGGATATGCAATCCATCGGAGAACCACATATCCTCAATGGTTATCAGTTTGCCATGATTAAATTCTCCCTTGATGGTCAGACGATGTGGATAGGCCAGTTTAATTTGTCCAAAACCATGAAATTTACCCTTTAAAAATCGGCCACGATATTCGGTGCCATCGGGATAACAATAGGTTCCAAAACCATCCATCATATGGACCTGTTCGTTCCAGGAACCCTCAAAGGTGCTGCCCGTAAGAAAGCGTAATGCTGACGCATTTTTTGTAGTGTCAAATAATTCGGATTTGGTATTTATTTTTTGTAGATTTTGCTTTTGCTTTAGTTGCGATTTCATGTTGTTTCAAGTATTTTTTTTATCCTTTTGTTGTAATATTTTTGACTTGTGTTGTGTCAAATAATATAACCAAAACAGCTTTAGCTTGCTTTGATCCACTTAAGTACCTTCATTCCCCTCCTCATCAAAGTTGCTGAGATTAGTTTTATGACTTTGCTTTATGGCTTAATGAGTGCGTGCTTAGGTGTGCTCTAAATGTCCATTTGTTTGTTCTGCTTGGATGGCTGTAGTCTGGCCATTAAGCATTTAGTCTTTTTATATACTCTGTACTTTGCAAATGGCTTACATAAATTTTTAATATTTATTTAGCAAAAGTTGTGATAATCATCTAAATGTTGCAGTTATGAAACTTTATTTTGTAAAGTTTCTTTTGAGTAAAACCTTTATTTCAATTTTTGTTGTGTTTTCCCCGAGAGTATCTAGAAAATGTTACATGTCAACAGAAAGTCCTGCTTTCAGTTTGCTTGGTTATAAATTCAAAATGATTTGCCTTTGTAACCTTAGCTTTAATCATTTCGTAAAAATTAATAAAAAATAAGACTTTAAAAGAAAAAGTCGATTAAAATTTCATGCAAAAATTAAAACTTAAAGTTGAAAATGATTTCCAAATGAAAAGTAGAGCAAAAGTGAGAAAATTATATTTTTTTACTACCCATTTATTAAAAAAATTATTAAAAATCGTAAGGGCAGGCTGTTCTGAATTCCGCAAAAAAAAAACTACAACATTAAAAAGGAAAAAAAAGGGATGCACTTTTATGCAAGCCCGAAAACTCAAAGTTAAAAATGAAGTCAAATTAAAGATAGCATAAAGTGGGAAAATTATTCACTCTTAATAAATATACACAAAAATATAAAAAAAATGAGAGCAAAGTAGAAGATTTACATTTTTCTAGAACGCCTCCTTGTACTAGAAAGTTATACAAAAAAAAAGCAAAAAAAAAACAAACAAAAATAAAAATAAAAAAATAAATAAAAAAAACAATAAACAAAAAAAAAAAATAAAAAAAAAAATAAAAAATGTGGAGGAACCTTCTTGCCTTATATACTGTCTGCCAAGAGTGTTTGAGTATTACAGGCGCACTGGTGTGCAACTAAGAGCGCCTACAAGTATGCAACACTATACATAGCTTGCCGATTTATACTCTGATATTAAAAAAACTAAAATTCAACTGTTATCTTAGTAAAAAATTATAAAAATTTGATTTATAATAAATATATAATTTGAATTTTTGCTTTTTTTATTCTCAGAGTATAAATCGACAGCTCGCGATTTATTTTTTTTTGTAAACAAAATGGTATAATAAAAGAAAATTAATAGTTCTTCATTTTGGAACATAATTTTTCGATCAGAGTTTTAAATATTTATATGTCCGTTAACCTAGGGTATTTCACGCTTCGACTAATGCCATAAATATCTGTTTGCTGATTTTTATGACCACTTGCAGGAATATATAAAATGATTTGAATGCAGTCAGCATAGTGTTTGACCAGGTGTTGGATGCTAATAGCGATTGGTTTTTTCTGTGTGTGTGTTTGTGTGTTGTGGCTGCTGTTGCTGCTGCCGTTGCGTTTGTTGCACGTGCCCCAAACCAAAAATGGTAAGCACTCCCTGGTGTACACTAAATCAAGCCGACTTACCTCACTTTGTGCGGCCATAGCACTGCCACTGCCACTGCCAGTGATGCCACCACCACCAGCCGCAACAGCACCAGGAACTCCGCTCACGCAACGAAAATCCACGGAACCACCTGATGAACGCCGTGGTTTACTGATATCCAGCCGTAAAATGCCCGGTTTGGGACGACGCGGCTCGGCGGCGGCAGTTGGCGGTGGTGTGCCTCGCATGGAATCAGCGGAATCCATGGCAATTCCTGTTTGTCCTGTTGCTGTTGTTGTTGTGGCTGGTTCCATATTATTATCACTCGGTTTGCCGTTTTGCATGGCAAGGATAATAACACACGCGAAGAGCCGCGCACACGTCCGCTGTGCAGCGACAACGCGAACGTACTATATCCTACTATATGTCCAGGACGAAGGAAGCAACAATTACGCGCACAGTCGACGCAGAGCAGCAGCAGCAGCAGCGAAAATAAAATGTGAATTAAACGCGTCGACGTTGGCGTTGGCGCCACAACAATAAATGTAAATGTGAATGACGTTGGCGTAGGCGACACTGGATATAACAGGACACACAGGACACGCGGCACTTTCAACTGTTTCTTGTTGCTGTCACATAGCTCACATGTTGATGTTGTTTAACTCTGCACACTGTTTGTTGTGCGTGTGTATCTAGTTCTATGAATTTCCTGTATGTCAGGGTCATCGCACTGCCTACACATTTACACACTTACACAATTTCTAGCTTTGTGTAATTATGTGTCCATGCCTGTGCCCCAAAATGTGTCAAAAAAAATTCAACAAAAAAAAAAAAAAAACAGAAATAAAAATAATATCGCATGTCGCGTTTTTCATTTTTCATTTGCTCGTCGCTCCATTAGTGCGCTTCTTTTGCTTTTAGACACTTTTAGTCACTTTACTCTAACCCCCCCTCTATAAGCTGCACTATAGGATAAATTTATAAATAAATAAATAAATTTGTTACACTTTATGCATTAAAAATACTTTAAATATTCGAAATATTATTTTTAGCATTTAATTTTAACATTTCTGACATGTTAACAGAAGTTAACTAAAGTGCACATAATTCCTAATGGTTAGACTTTTTGGTAAAGAATTGTGAATGGAGTTTAAACTCTGTTAATTGTACTTCGTTAATATAATTGATAATTTAAATATGGTAACCAAAAGTAGAACAATAAACCTTAATGTTTGAATTATTAATAAATATATAAATTCATTAAAAGATACGTATTCATATAAAAATAAAATTAAATAAATATATTGATACTTACGTATATAATAATAAATTTGAATAAAAATATAAATTTTACTATAGATACTTACGTATATAAATAAAGATATGAATTTCAATAAAATTATAAATATAAATATAAAAATAATTATAAATATATTTGCATACATTAAAATATAAATCTCTATTTAAATATTAATATGAACATTATTTTAAATGTGAATTTAAATATCATTTCATAACTCACATCAAAATACATTTCAATTAACAAAATTATCATAATATTTTGATATTGATTTAAAAATCATTTCATCAATTATTTTAAAAGTTTTTGTCGTTTTATAAAAAAATGATTTTTAATCGCTTAGCGAAAATAAAAAAAAAAAACAATTTTATAAATCTTCTCAAACAATCTTTTTACCTCAAAAAAAGCATCATATTTTTTTAGATTTTTATAAAATTAACAAAATATTATTATGGCCAAATATTGGAAAAATTGCAAAATTTTGGTATTTATTTTCTCTCCAAAAGATAAACTATGTAAATTAATTTAATTAACAAAAAAATTCAATTAATCTATTTACGGCCCCTGAATAAAGACTTTATAAAAATAATTTTAAATTTAATTATTGCTAATAAATATTAAAATAAACATAATTATAAATGCGAATTTAAAAATATACATAAAAAAATATAAATAAAAATAAATAAATAAAAATATAAATACCATTAATAAAAAGTCACATTTTATTCCATAGTACACTGCGCCTGGTAATTATGACCTGTGCATATAACATACACACACACACACAAACACACTCGCACACACACAGGTTGCCTTGGGTTTGTTTTCTAATTTTCAATATGCGATATATAAGCTTGCATGGCCATTAGTAAACGCCCCCATGTTACCAAAACCTTGCCCCAGAATCCTTGGAAGCGAGGAGTGTGTGCGCTTGTTAGCTGCCAGCAGCCAAGCCCAACTGCTGTGTGGACTATGTCCTGCAATGTCCTGGCTCCTGCTGATATGTTGATATGCAACGCTTTTCGCTATTACATGCGAAGCACGTTAAATTAATTGAACAGCAGTAAAACAGTAAAAAAAACAACAACAACAACCACTTTCAACTCTTCCATTTAATTTTTATTATTCATTTTATTCTGTTTTGCAGAGCTTAATAATATTAAATAGAATTAATCTAGTATTAAATTAAATGTAAAGAAAATGCTCTTGGAATGTGTGGTTGTGTGTGTGTGTAATGAATGTATATAATGTGTGTGTGTGTGTGTGTGTATTATGAGTGTGTGTGTGCGTAGGTATTTTTTTGATTTATGCTTAGTACAAATTTCAGTTTCAGTCTCAAAAATTGTTGCATAAATTAACTAAAAAATCATTACGTACATATATTTAGGCCTGTTCTGAATTTCACTTGCGAATTAAATTCATTAAAATAATATAAGCAAAATACGTCATATTTTGTGATTTCAATTCGCAAAGTGATATTCATAGCAGCTCTTTTTATTATTTTATTTTATGAGTTAAAAAATTTTGTTTTAAATTTTGTACCTAAATTGGAATGTCTTAAAATCGTTAGGAAAATCGTGTGTAAATTTAATTTAAGCTATGTCAATCAATAGAAAACAGCAAGAAAATTAAACTGTTTTTTATTGATTGTTTATTTAATTTAATTATACATAGTTATTATAAATATATACTTAATTAAAATGATTTTAATTTTAAATCTAAAAATTTTAGTTGCATTTTAAAGCAAATTGTGATCTAAAAAGTGGGATAATGTTGAGCAAATATTAAATTTGTATAATACACTATCGGAAGGAACTTCAACTGCTTTAGCAATTTTTTGAGCTCATTTTTTGGAGGAGCTAGGAGTTGTATATTTTTAAGAACAGACTGTAAATGTGTCTTTAATAATTTAATTTGAGCATGTCAAGGATTTATTTTTAAAAATTATTTTTTATAATTTTAAACCAAATTTATTACTGCGTTCACTGTAATCCTTTTCTATTTACTTTTTCAACTTTCCCAAAGTTATTTCAACATTTAAGACTAACGGACTTCTATTAAAATCAATGCAGTTTGCTGCTCAATAAATTCTTTTATCAATTCTTTTAGATCACACTCTACTTTTATTGCAGCCAAAAACCTTAAGCTATTTTCAAGCTATCTACCTGGTTACCAAGATTTTTGCCCCATCTCCTCCCTTTTTTGCCCAGATTTATAACCATAAATTCCCACAAGCTACCGGTAATCACTTATATGCCACGTCAGCCGCAAGCAATTGCTGCAGTAAATTTATAGAGTTTTGCCACCCGAAAAATAGTAAGTGCAGTAAAATTCGTATACCCAAAAAAGGAGGAAAATAATAAAATTGAAAAACAGAAAAAAAAACTAAAATCGATTTATGCATAAAACTTTAGAATGCTGGAAAACATTTATGAATAGCAAAGCATTTGAGCTGGGTACTTACATATGAACATGTGTAGATGTGTGTGGGTGTATGATGTGTGTGTGTGTGTGTGTGTGTTGTCCTTGTTGCTCGCTTGACTTATTTACTTAAGCACATATACATTTTTCCAGCAATCGAAAACCGCAAGGAAGCTGCAACAGTTACACGCAGCTTTGCCATTTGTGCTTTTTCTTTTATGTTTGTGTGTATGGTGAGTGTGTGTGGTGTGTTGTGTGTGAGTTGTGCGTGTGCGTGTGTGTTTGCTTAGCTTAATAACCAGTTTTTCTCAAACATGAAAAGTTGGCCAAGTTAAGCAGCCCATTGCGGTGGCATTTTATGATGTGTTTCGTTTACGTTTTCGTTTTTCGCTTTTTCGTTTTTGTGCCGTCATACGGGGCGTATGATAAATGCGCGCTGTGTTTGTCCAGCTAATGAATTACCTGCCTAGCTGACTGGGCTAACTACTTATCTATCTACTTTTACTTAGTTTATTAATACTTAAATACACATTGAGCTTAAGCTTTATGCTCGCTAATTGACTTATGTCTACACCTACAATTCATTGCTTTTATTTTGCTGTTCTGTGTGTGTTTGTTTGTTCATGGCATTTCAATGAGCATATGTCGTTCGTTTTGGGTAAATTTGGTCATTTAGTCTATTGATTTTCATTTGAGTAACTAACTAAGCTACCTGCCTATGCCTTAAAAAGAAATATCCCACTTAACAGCTAATAAACGCACACATTACGGGGGGGATTTGAGGGAGCGCGCTCCTTTTTAAAATGTTGTCACTTTGCCCAAACGCATGCCAAGCAATTTACGACGTTTTTTGGCGCTTAACTTGGTCCAAATGGTGCTGCTGCCCTCGACAAGCAAAAATTCATCGCATAAATCATTCGTTTCCTTTAGCATGCCGCCATAGAAATGATCCTCCTGATATTTCTCAGAACGTGAATCGCCGGATACAAAGCCGCTTTCGGGACGCGACAATGAGGTGGCATGCCACGGCAGCTGTTGAAACCATCGTGCCACTTTGGCCGTCGACGAGAGCTGTGAAAATGAGTCGGAAAAAAAAATATATATAAAGTCAGTTTTGTAAATTTATGCAAATGAGTTATGTGCGCAAATTGCCGTCTACCCAATAAACCAACACCGCCACCATAGAAAAGAAAAGTGAAAAATGGCGACACTTGTTCTTTTTTATATTTTTTTATATAGTACTATATATATTCCATGCATTTTGTGCTTGCGCCATCGTTTTTCATTTATTACGCATAATTTATGCACTGTCTGCTCGCTCGGCCGTTCATTATCCTGCCTCTCCCCCTACACGGCGTATGCGTAATACAAATGCGCTTATAAGTATGCAGCACATTTTTTTATTGCTGCTGTTGGAAAAAACTCATTAGGCAAAAAAGTTGCTAATTTTTTAATAAATATAAATGGGCGTGTTCTGAATGTTTAACGCGCCAAATGTTTACTAAAAATATAGGGAAATATTTAGAGTTTAAAAGAATTGTAGAAGTTGAAAGTTTAGAAATGAGTTTTACTCTGTTTTGGGTTTATTTCTTTGTGTCTATTTGAAGTTAGATAAATTGAAAAAAATATTTCTCAGAAAGTACAAATTATATTTAAATAAATTTAATGATTCTAACTATAGATTAATGTGTAGATTTTGTGTAATATCCTGGTACCGTAACAGGTATAATTTTTTAAATAGAAATTATAAAATAAAAATTATTTGATGATTTGTAATCAAAAATTAAAAAAAAACCTAATTTTCGATTTTAAAAAAAATTTGAAATAATAATTAAGTTTCAATTTTCATAAAAAATTATAATATAACTAATATTTTCCCATTTAATAGTCGACATATTAAATATTGTAAATGTAGCTATTAAATTAAGGGAGATATACTATTTTCACTATGCGAACAGAGTATAAAAAACAAAGTTTTCTTGTATATACCAATTTTTAAGCGCTATGAAAACTATTTAAAATTTTCATGAAATTCTGCGAAACTGACATTCAGAACATTTTTTATATAATATTTAATTTATTTCCCTATATATATATATATAGAGATATTTTGGACTGTTTATAATGCATTTTTATTGCGATTGTTGTTTGTTTGTGTGTGTGTATTGTTGTTGTGTGGCTTAATAAATAAATAAATATATATATAGTATGTATATTATAATAATAAACATTTAACAGTTGCTGCAACTAATTAATGCATTTGATACAATATATTACGAAAACTTTCGACATTTTGTTACAACATAATAAATTCTAATTATTTGCTTTAGTTTTTTTTTTTTTGTTTTTGTTGAGCAAACAATATTCTGGAAGTATTGCATAAATTACATTTAATAACAACAATTTACAAAATAGTTTTTATTTTTTTTGGTTTTTTTTTTAAATATTTTTTTAAACAAATATTTTAGACTTAAGTAATTTAAAGAGCTTAACAATTATTTAGTTTGACACGTTGCGGAGCGAAGAAAAATACTTTGTTTATTTTAGTTATAGTTTTATAATATTCTTTTTGTAGTTGCTGTTGATGATATGCTGCGTTTTTTTAAAGAGTTTTCTTTTTGTTGAAAAATACTTTTTTTTTGATAAATTTGAAAACTTAAAAAATAAATATTTGCGCTAACATTTAATACTGTTACTTATAATCAGTTTTAGATTTGTTTTTAGTTTTTTTTTAGATTCATTCACACGCCTGCTTAGCTTAGTTTGGACGACTAACTTTAACTTTAATTAGTTAAGAGCTTTGTTTATATATTTCTCTGAATACCCTCACTTGGTAGTGTGCCTGGCCCAGGCGGTTCGCTGCACTTGGCTCATCATTTGGCTGCGATTGGGAACCTTTTCGCTTGTGGTGCGCGTTATAAAACTGGGCGTAGCTGATAATTTACGCTGATGTCCCGCCTCATCGGTGACCCTTAATAGCACCGTATTGAAGCGTGTTTCCCTAGTATTATTATTATTATTAGTATTACTGTTATTATTATTAGTATTGCTGGTACTGCTGCCGGCTGGACTTAGGTTATTATTGCTGCTACGCTGCCTGGGCGAGGAGGGTGAATCCAGTGTGGAGGAACTGCGACTTGTGTCCCGTGTGCTCGTCGAACCGCCACAGGCAGCCAAACCCGCCAGATTGCCATTGGATACGGCCACCTTTAGCTGCTCCTCCAAATTGTTTAGATTCTGTTCTATGCTCAAACGCAGATCCTCATTGAGATTGCTGCTGCCTTGAAAGGAATTGCGTGTGGGCGTGAGTCCTGCTGGCGAGGCTAGAAAATTGAATGCACCTGCTGCTGTGTTGTTATTCGGGGTGGCGACTGGTGTGCAGGATAAAGGATTTACAAAGAAGTAGGAGCTGTGCGGTGAGGCAGAGGGGGTCTGCTGTTGCGATTGCTGCTGATGTTGTTGCTGTTGTTGTTGTGTATTGGCATTTAAATTTAGCGCCTGCAAACGATTCAATAGCTCCTGATTGACTTGAAACAGATCCTTGGAGAGCGCATCCTGCTGCTGTTGCTGCTGCTGTTGCTGCAACTGATTGCTGATGTTATGCAGCTGACTCATCGAGGGATATGGACTGCTGCCACTTGCAGCTGCAACAGTTGGCGGTGTTGGTGGCGTTAATTGAGCCTGTTGCTGCTGTGCTGTTGCTGCTGCTGGCGGCGTTTGTTGCTGTTGCTGCTGTTGCAGACTCTGCAGATTTTGTAGATTTTGACTTTGTTGATTGAGGCCGCTCAGTTGATGACTTAACGAGGTCAATTGCTGATTAATGTTGCCTAAATTGTTAATCTGTTGATTGATTGTGGCCAAATTGTTGTTGTTGCTGGTCGCCTGTAGCAACAGTTGCAGCTGTGATTGCTGCTGTGTGTGCAGAGAGAGATATAGAGAAGGGTATCTCAAGTCATTAACACTTTGCGGCTTTTACAATTTACAACTGAATAAATCGAGAACAACGAGCACAAACAACAAACAAACGTGCAAAAAAAAAAAAACAGCGCAAAATATAATTATAAATTAAATAAACATGCAATAGGGCGCCAGGCTACTCAAAATTCGCATTTTCCAATTATAAATGTTTATTTTCATTTTTCATTTTCGCATTTTACACTTGAAGACAACCAAAAAGTTATTGAAGGCATAAATCAAAGCGCAATTTGTTTACGGCAAACAACATAAATTCGGAAGTTAACTGACCACATTCAGGGCTTACTATCCGTTTATATATAGTAATATATAGTACTCATAAATTGTCTCTCTCACCTGTGGTGCCATGCCAATGTTCGCTGTTGTAAGTCCCGCACTTTGCTGCTCGTTGTACGCGCCCAGTGAAGCCAAATGTTCGAGCAATTCGCGATTCTGTTGCAGCAACTGTTGCGTGCGCGCCTGGTAGAGGGGGAAGAGGGAAAAAGGATGAGATTAACAACAGTTCTAGTTAAAAGTTATGCAACAATTATCGATTTACCGTTTTTTCTATCTATAGAATTTAATTGCTTTAACAAGTCACTTTAAGTTTTCCAAACATCTTAACTTGTTTTAAACTTAACCGATTTTTATGCCGAATGTCTTTTTAATCATAATTTGATCTCTTGATTAAATTGGCATTTAAAATAAACATACAATTTTTTCGATTTTTTTTATTAAATTTTTTGCTTACACATTTTGGAAAATTCGTAAAAAATGTAATAACCTACAATTCTATATTTATTTAGATTGCTTACATTCAAAAGATTATAAACTGCTTATTTACAAGCCATCTGACATTTTTTTAAATTCATTTTAAGTCAAAAAAAATGCCAAAAATTTTTAAATTTTCTTCCCTTCCTAGATTTCTAACTCCCACAACTTTGTTAAAACTGCAGCAATTTACATGCGGAATGTAATTTTGATTATTATTTGTCCTCCAGATTGATTTGGCATTTCAATTTGACAAATTTAAATTTTCAGATATTTTATCAAATTTTGCATAAATACCCCTTCACATTTTTGAAAATTTTTTGAAAAATTTAAAAACTTGAAATTATATTTTTAATAGATTGCTTGCATAAAAATATGTATAAAACGCTTATTAACATTTTATTCTGCTGTTTTTTGTTGGTTTTTTTGAATAAAAATAATGCCTAAAGTGTTCAAATTTTAACATTTTTTTGTGATCTTTTTTCTAACTGCCATAAATTCCTTAACATTTTAGAGTCTTTCATGTGGAATGTCATTTTTGTTCACTAGATTAATTTGGCATTTAAAGTAAATTTTTAAACTTTTCTGGCTGATTTTTCTTTCCAATTTTTACTCTCTTTTAACCAGTCGAAATTCTTAGAAAATAATACTCCTGGACTTTTAAAAACTCATAGCTTGGTCAAATCTAAACCGATTTTCATGCGAAATGTCTTTTTATTCAAGGTTTATTCTGTAGATCATTTTGGCATTTCAATATAAAAAATTTAAATTTTTTCTAGTTTTTGTCAAATTTTTCCATATACAATTCGGAAAATTTAAAAAAAAAAGTAAAAACATGAAATTCTATTTTTAATGGATAGCAAACATAAAAATTACTATAAAACGCTATATTACAGCCTATTTTGTTCTCATTTCAATTTATTATCGAAATAATTAATAATTAATAGCCTGCACTGATTAATTGATATATATATATTTAAATATTTTTTATAATATTCTCACCTGTGCCTCGATGCGCGCATTTGTCTCCGAGATGAGCTGCTCACGTACGAGCATCAACTGTCCTAGAGCCTGACGCGTTTGTTGCGCCTGCGCCTCCAGCTGATCCTTGAGCTGAGTAATCTCAGTGCGCGGCGATGAGGGAGAGCCAGGAGATTTATCATCCACGTCGCACTGTGAAAAAAGTAAAAAAAATTAAGTTAAAATTGCATTTTAAAGAATTTTCTAAGAGGTTAAAATAATATATTATTAATTTTAAGTTGAAAAATATAATTAAATGCAATTAAAACATTTAAAGGAATATTTTCCTTAACAATCATGTTCAAGATATTTATGCCCAGTTTATTGAAAATATAAATAATTTTTTCTTTTTTTAAATACATTTCTATATACAATTTGATTATTTATAAATATTTATAAATGCACTTTACTTGTGAGCTCATTTTGAGAATACTAGCAAGCTCTGCCAGATTTAAATATTTAATTTAATTTTTTTTAAATAAATATATTTGTTTATACAACTTTATATTTAAGCTAAAGCATGTTTATATATGCCAAATATATAAATTTTTTTTTTACATAATCACGCGGTTTTTCCTATGAAAAAATCGTTTAAAACAAAGCGTTTTTTTAATATTAACAAGAAACTTGTTTACAGCGTTGTCTGTTTTTGAATATAAACAAATATTTATCAATTTATAGAAATGATCTAAACAATATAAACTTTAAGAATGAATCGGCGCATATATATTTATGGTATTTTAATTCCCAAAATGTGGGCGATTATTTAATTTAATTATGCTGATAAGTATTTAATAAGTAGAAAATGGGATTTCTATGTATTTTTTTTTTTATACTCACCAACAGGCTGGTCGATTTACGTAGACTCGATTGCGTTGGCATTAGCTCCAAGTGGTTTGGTCTTTGTGGCTGCGTGTGATTCAAATCGGGCGTTACGGCCAAGTGTTCTATAAATATATAAATAAAATAAAATCCACAAGGGTTACACACACAGATTTAATTACCAGCTGTGATAGGATAGAGGCGCAACTGAAGCGTGTAAGCCTCAACAAAAAAAAAAAAAAAAAAAATAGAATAAAAACCTTGGCACACCTGCTGCTTCTTAAACAAGGCCTTATATTTCTGCACTTAATTACAGCAGCTTAATTTCAATATTTGTTTTGATTATACAATAAACTAATGATATAATTAACCCAAACGCTATATCACACTCAATATATATTCGCTCAAGGGTCCTGCAAAGTTCAATGTTGTGTTTATTTGTGCCTGCTTGATATTTGATTTGTGTGCAAATATTTCAACAATTTCTATGGCCACAAAAACTAAAATTAATTTTTCTTTTTGCCGTTTAAATTGTGAAAATGTGTGAAAAAATCGTAAAATCTAAAAAGAGATTTTTGTACTATGAAATATATTTCAACAATTTCGCTTTCGTTTCGCACCTGAGCATTTGTTAATAACTGCGTATTATTTCGGTAGTACAGAACACAAAAAAAAAGAATAAATAAAATAAAAATATTTGTTCAACAAAAATTTTTTCACAGCATGTAAAAATTAATTTGGCGCATTTAATTGTTCATTTAAACAATTTTATATACCTCTCTCTCATTCTCACCCAGTGTCTCTCTCTCTATATCGCAATGCCTGGCTGACTTTTTCGAACAAGGATGCGTACTATAGCAAGACTAATTAGAATAATATTGAAAAAAAAAACATATGTTTTGGTCTTCTATTTATGTCCAGTGATTCATGGATTTTACAATCCAAATGACCTATTTACCCAAAAGAACATTAAGCAAAAGATCATACATCTTATTCAATTTTAAAACTGGCTAATGGATATATATTAACAGCTGCAAATTGTGACTCAAACAATTAGTTGAAATATATAAGAAAAAAGAATAAAAAAAAATCCTAAGAATTATGATATTTTTTTTTGACAAATAAAACACAGATGGAATAAAGATTGCTTTGGAAAGACAAAAAAAAAGTATCTTCAGCAAAAGTCAGGTTTTTTGTTTTTGCAGAGGTCATAAATGTCAATTATACAATTGAGAATTTTCTAGGAATATGTTGCTACCGAAAGGGCTCTTTAAAATTTTCTTTATTTATTTTTTACTTAACAAAATATTGGACCTTGGAAGTTTTTTATTTAATAATTAAATTCTTTAAAGATAGCTCTTATGCCAGCTAACTGAATAAGCTTACAGAAAGCTAGATATTATTTAAATTTGTACAATTATTAATATAAGCAATATAAGTGAAAAATTTATTTTTAAGAAATTCCTCATGTTGATAAACTTTTTTTGTAATATTTTTGTTTATATTGTTGTATTAACCTAAACCATGAATATGAATTCCGACGAATTTAATAACAAAGCTTGTGTTTTATTTATTTAAAGCCGATTATCTAAATCTCTTTTCAGCAATATAAATAATTTATTTTTTTTTTAATTTTTCAGGTCTAAGCAAGTTTTAATGATTTAAAAAAAGTTTTAATTAAAATGCGAAAATTGCAGAATAGTTTATAGAAAAAAAATGTTAGTAAAAAAAAAATTTTTTTCCTTAAAAAAAGGCTGAAAATTGAATTTGTTTTTTTTTTGTAAGGATTATATTTTAAATATTAAACATTTAATAGTAAAGAAAATAACTGGAGAATGGGTGTGTATTTTACAATAAAGCCTCTTGGTCTAGAAAAGCTGCTGAATTAAAAAAATAGCTAAAGAATTAATTTAGTAAATTCAAAATCAGAACAAAAAACATTTTTTTCTACACAAATTTACTAATTTATTTCATGCCACAATTACACCTACATCACAAGATAATCTTTCAAAACAGTTCACTTTGAATATTCAAAAAATTTATTGTAATATATATTTCATTTGCTAAACTGTCCTGACAGCTAACTTAACTTTAATTCCCAGCAAATTCGCAACAAAGACAACATCTGGCAAACAGACACAAGGCAAAACCAAAATCAAAAAGCCAAGAAAATAATTTCTTTCAAAAAAAACCTCAACAGAAGACGACGCCGCCTACAAAATGAAAAATATGAATATTAAAAATTACAAGACCATATAAAAGCGCCCAAAACAGACAAGAACAGACAAAAAATAATATTATTTTTTTGTTGCTATATAAACAAAATAAAATATATAAATTATTTTTGGCACACGACTGCCAAAAAGACTAAATGCCGCCCACTTTCCAAATAACCACGCCCATACAACATTTGCCACGTGATTTGTGGGCGTTACACGAAACCTGAAGACAAAGTTTTTTTTTTTTCTGGTGGGGTTTTATATTACAATCTATATAAAATATATATATCTAAATGATAAGCCCACACACATAATCATACTTGAGTATATATTAGCTACAAAATGATGTCGTTCGTTTGTTTTAGATGAAAATTTTGTAAGAGAAAAAAAAAAGAAGAAATATATATACAAAAAATAAATGAAGAAATATATATATTTCTTTTGTATTTTGGCAACGTTAACGTGTTGATGACGTCAAAGAGGAAAATTGTGAAAAGACGACTTTGAGTTGATTGAAAAATACGTGGAAATTGCCTAACGCCGCCAATGAAGTGTCTTCTTGCACAATATTTCAATATTTCAATATACACATATTTCACTAGAAAATGCGCAGTCATATTTTTTTTTTTGGCTGTTGTTGGTTTTTTGTTTCGGCTAATGAAAATTATAATTTGTTTTATTTGCCCATTGGCATTGTGCTGGCATTTAATTGTTTATTAATTTTTGCTAAATTTTTAAAATGTGCCATATTTAAATATAAAATCCCGCCCTGTCCGCCGTAAAATGCAATTTAAATGCAAATGCTGCCCGCATTGAACTGAATTCAAAATTAAACAGCACACAAATTTGCATTGAAATGCCAAACTGAATTGCAAAACTAATGCCAGGCCAGCTAGGTCCAGAACAGGCTAGGAGACTGCTCAGACCAGACCAGACCCGACCAGACCAGGCCAGGGGCCACCCCCTTGTAGTCAGTGTCGTAGACACATCTGTTGGAATCTGCCCCAGGAAGCAGCATCAGCTGCATCAGCAGCAAACAGAAGGCGACGACAGCGCAAGCTTTTCATTTATTTATTGCCAATGAGAAAACGAAGAAAAGGAGGAGCAATGTATAATACAATGACCCACCGAGTGGGCGGAGTGGGGTTCAATCATTCGCTTTTTAATTCAAGTAATCACTTGAGTTGCATCGAATTGTGGCAAATATTTAAGTTCAAGGGAACGATTCAAAAAAAAAGTTTCCGATTGCTGTTGATTTAGTTTAGTTGCATTGGAATTTAAATTAAAATTAAATTATTTGAGAAATATATTCTCAAGCATTTATTCTCTTTAAAGCAATAAATAAAATATAAGTTAAAAAAAAAAGTATTTAAATATAAATATAAAATAAAAAATTATACAAAATTAAATACAAATAAAAAAATTTTAAAAATAATATAATTTATTATTATATTTATTATATATAAAAATTTAAACTAAACTATAAGCAATATTAATAACGAATTTATGTTCAATTAAAAAATTAAATTTAAATAAATAAATAAACCAAAAATAAATAGAAAATAATAAAATAAATTTAAAAAATTTGTGCTACAAATGAAATTATGAAATAAAATAGTTTTTAAAAATATATAAATACAATTAAACAAAATCTAAAAATAATAAAATAATAAATAAAAAAAATACATATTTACTTATATATAGGAAAATATAATATAAAAATCGTATTAATTCATAATATTGAATTTATGTTTAATATAAAAAAAATAAATAAATTTAATGAATATATTAGAAAAAAATGATTAAAAAAAATTTGAATAAAATAATAAAATAATGCAATAAATTAAAAAAAAGCCAAAAATAATAAAATAAAAAAATTTAATTGATAATAAATAACAAAAGATTAAGTAAAAATTGAATTTAGATCATAATAAAGAATTTAAGTTCATTTTATTTCACTTCACTCAAATATAAAACTTTAAAGAAAAACTATTTATTCGTTTTGCGGTATTAAGAGCAGCTAATAATTGCGAAATGCTAAACGAAAGTAATAAAAGATCAGTCTGCGACTTATGCCTTAGTTTACCCGTAAACTTTGCTACTAAAAATATATTCTATAAAGAATTGTACTACCTAAAATATATCTTTGATTATATTAATAAAATTCTATTAAAATTAAATCAATCACAATTAAAAAATGTACCTTTCTTTGGCGTATCGCTGGATATAACGCCAATGCCATTATCATCGCTTAGCTGCTGTTCGCTTATTTGTTCCACATCCAGCAGCTCCGACGATGAGACATCGGAGCGTTCATCATTGGGCTCCAGGGAATTCTTATGAAGATTAAATTTGTGGCACACTTCAAAGGCTTGTCCGACGGTGCGCACAATGCGCATGGCCTGAGACTGCAAAAAGAGAGGGGAGAACTGAATATGAGACACACATATTGTGGCAACAACAATTAATATTAAGCCGCACAGCAAGCAATTAAGGGCAGCCAAGCATTTCAAATGGCTTTGGCTGGTAAATAACAAAGCAAATTACGCATACGCCCCCGTAGCGCACACAGGAGAAAAAAAAAACCCACCTCAGGATCGCAGCAAATTGCATCCTTTGTGTGATTATTGTTGCATAAATTATCACCGTCTGGCGTGGCATGCAACATTAAAGTGCGTTCCAAGGGTGAACTGCGACGTCGTTGCCGTTCCAACATGGCCGCCGACATGGCCATCACAACGGGCGCAAGTCCTGCCTCAATGGGCTCACGAAAGGATAGCTTCTTGCGTGGCTTATCCGTCTTGGGTCGCTCCAACATAATGCCACTGGCAGCAGAGGCAGCTGCCGCCGCCGCTGCAGAGCCACCGCTGCTCAAACTGGAGCTGCTCTGCTGCTCATAATGCGAGACTTCGCTGAGACTCTTGCGACGTTGCAACATGTGACGCTGCTCGGAGCGTTGATAGAGCTGCTGAGCACGACGCAGTGCCTCCGGTGAGGCTTCATAGTGATCGCTGGGTAAACGTTTAAATTTTAAACGTGCTTTCAGCACATCCCCATTGCAGGGTGAGGGCGGCTTGTGTGTGTGTGCCTTGGCCACCGGCTGTTCCTTTTTAATTAAATAAACTGTATTCTCATCGTCGTTGAAGAGTATATGCCGGGATTTATTCTCTATATAGGTATCGTCGAGGAAACGTTGTGGCTGCGGCGATGGCAAAGCCAATGTCCTGGGCGTTAATTCGCTCTCCACACAGCCAATAAGTTCGCGTATATCGAGGCTTTTGTTGCGGGACAATTGCTTTTGTTTACGCGACTTTTTGGCAGCGGATAGAGGCGATTGTGGCGGCTTATCCATATGCAGTTTATCCTTGTCACCGACAAGTATGTCGCGTATAAGACCACCACCGCTGCGAAATATATTGCGATGATAATGCACCTCGGAGGCAGAAGCAGCGGCAGCTTCCGTTTCCGCTTTGTTGCTGCTTGTTGCGGCCAACTTGCTGCTGCGACTTCTTGACCAGGGCAAAAAGTCAAAGGCCTTGGTAATGGGACTACGTGATTGGGCAGAGGATTCCAATAGATGTTGCTGCTGCTGCTTTTCACGCTTTTGTTGTGGCATGCCATGGGCGGCCATGGCTATGGTCTTCTCATGCTTCATTGCGTCCAATGATCTCGCTTTTTTCTTTCTTGCTCACACGCTTAATACAAGGTCTTTAAAAAGTCAACACTTTTATTTGTTTTGGTAATTTCTTTTCTTTTTTTTCGGCTAAAAGTTCAATGCTGTTCAAAAAATATAAAAAATTTGTTTTCAATAATCGACGCCAATTAAGAGACTATTAATTTCATAATTGTTTAGCTCCTTGATTCAGGTTGTTCACACACAGCGCCATATTTCGCACCTCAAGTTTTTGTTTTCACTTTTTTGTTTTGTTTTATTTATATTTTCCACTCAAAATATACAATATACTAGATTATTGAAATATTTTTTATTTTCGTCGGCATTTTTCAATTGTTTTTCAACTATTTGCAGTTGATTTTTGAGTTTGTTTATTTGCATTTTTCAGCCACATGCATTTCCAAAAAAAAAAAAAAAACTGTCAATCTTTTATATTTATTTTTTATTTTATTTTGTTGAGGTTTTTGTTTTGGTTCAATTCATTTGTCAGGCATCAAAATCTAAAGTGAATGATTTTGCATTTCTGGCATATATATAAACTGTTTGGTTATGTTTTTTTTTTTTTTTTGTTGCTAATGTGTTGTGATGCGTTCTGTGAATCAGACGCTTTATGCATTTTATTTGACTGGCATGGCGACAACAGTTTGAAGGTCTTATTTCAATATTTAAAAATAGCCTTTATGCTAAGTAATGAAATTAGTTGTTATTTGGCAAGATATGCATATGTGTGCAATGATTATATGAAATTCAGTATTTCAATAATTCATAAAATAAATTTGCAATTGAAAAAAAAAAAGAAAAAATGCAATTTTTATTTATTGAAATTTAGTCTAATTCCATGGGCATAAAATTAATCTAAATTATTAAAAGGAACAAATCGATTTTTATTTAGTGCAATTGTGTGTTTTTTAAAGTCATTCTATGAGCATTAAAATTAATCTCAATAATTAGTAGACAAAATTGTGTTTTTCATTTTTTTTCTAATTTAAAAATTGTTCATAAAGTCTGCTGAATATATTTTAAAGAAATATTTGAGCTCTAAATTTTTTTTCATTCCCCATCTGAAGCTTTAATTAAAAAACAGGGTTAAAAGTAAGTATTTTATCCAGAAAGCTAACAATTCTAACTACAATACTGCATCTTTAATTTTATCATAACTATAATTTAGTTGGTAAAATTATATATATATTTTTTTAACTCGGCAAAATATTCTGTTAGACTAAGCAAAAAAGGCAAGAAAAATAAATCGAATTCTATTTTTTTTTTGTAATTTATGTGTAAATTTTAATGTAAAAATTAATCAGCCTAATTATATTTTTATTAAACATTAGTTTAACAATCCAAAAACAATGACGTATTTCAAACTATGACGCATTAACAGCAAGTTCGTCTAGACAGTAGTTCAAATATTAAAAATTTAATGTAAAGTACTAGAAAATTAAGAAAATGTAAACAAAAAATATATATCATATATTAATAAATAAAATAATTAGTTGCTACAACTAAAAGTACTCAAAACGATTGTGTGGAGACGATTTATTATTTTCCGAAATTGTAAACAAAATTTGACTAAAATTTAACAAATTAAAAATTTACTTTAATGGTGTTGCTAACTAGTATTTAAAACCAAAATATTTTAATGCCACTAAGTTGAGAATATATGATTTTATATGTGTACTTATTTATATATTCATTTGTTAATTTAGTTATTCATTTATTTATGTATTTATTTGTTAATTAATTTAATTAATTATTTATTTAGCTATTTTTGAATTTATTTATTTATTTAATAATTTATTTATTTATTTATTTATTTATGTATTTATTTATTATTTTATTTATTATCTTACTAATTTATTTATTTGTGTATTTATTTATTCATTTTTTTTTTATTTATTTATTTATTTTTAATTTTTTTTTTATTTTTTTTATTTATTCATTTATTTATTTATTTAGTTATTCATTTATTTATGTATTCATTTATTTATTTAATTATTTGTTCATTCCTTTATTTATTTATTTATTTGTTTATTCATTTATTTACCTATTTAATTACCTATTAATTTATTTCTTTGTTAGTTTATTTCTGTCATCAAATATGAATTTTTTATACTTTGTTAAGAACAATATTTACGCTCACACTTAATGTAATAGAAATTGCATATAGGCATATAAATCAACATATATATCAACACGTGCAAAAATATATATATTTCTGTTGATTTTTAGCTGAAAATACGTTTACATTGTATTAACTATTTTGATAGAAGATAGCTTTTAACATAAATCATTTCATTCGACACGTTTGCCGTCACAAATATTTCAAAATTTCTGTTGCCAAAGTGAAAGTGTGGTAAACCCAAAAGAAAAAAAAAAATAAATGTCCATCAATGTTAATTGTAGTACATTTGCTGGCCCAAAATATTCTCTAGCACTTTGCAGGACAACTACAAAATAGAACAGAACAGAACAGACGACAACTAAGTAATTTTGCAGGGGAACATTAACGAGACATCAATTTGAATTATTTTGACAAGCGCAGACAGAATTAGTTTGTGCTCAAAAATTAAAAAAAATAAAAAACTGATTTATTTCTGTACTTATTTCAAGTTAATTTATAAAGTTCACAAATGTTTCGTTTTAATTTACAAACAAACATTGCCCATACGCTGCGTATGCCGGCGAATTTGTCTAAACAATAGATTGATTGTCTGTATATCTATTCATTTATCCATCCATCCATCTATCTAAATATCTATCTATCTGTTTTGTCGGTTCACATTCAATCCATGAGCACTTCGCTGACGCAATTGCTAATAAATCAAATCAAAAACTATAAAATATATATAAAAAGGCAGATGAATTGCTTTTAAAGTGTGTGTGGCAATTTGCATTTGTTAAAGCAAAGAAAAATTAAAAAAACTTAAATAAATAATAGTGCAAAGTTTTGTGGAAAACTACTTGAATATTTATGTCTGTATGCAGATGTCGAAAGAATCGTTAAAAACTCTCTGCCCTGTTTTGCATATTTTTTTGTGTATATTTATGTATTTATTTGATTTTTAATTTGAATTTTTTTTTGTTACTTTTGCAAAGCCAACAAACTGCCAGTTTGGTTGTTTTTTTTATTTTTTCTTTTATGTCTCATTTCTTTGTACGTTCTGTCATAAGGGAACATTTTCCTTTTATTTTTTACGTTGAAATCTTTTTGCGCCACGCACTTTGGCCCCGGTTCGTTGTTTGAGTTTTTTAACAACCGCGTTTTTATTTATTTTTTTATTTTTTTTTTAAAATACACTTGTAGAGGGTTTTTTTGATTTGGTCAAGAAATGTGTAGGGCATTGAAAGAGGTGTGTTTTATTTTATAGAGTATAACATACATATATATTATTAATCGGAATAGAAAGACGAGTTGATCAAGCTATGAAAAGTTAATTTTTTGCAAATTAGTTTTGCAGTTTTGGAAATATATTAATAAAAATTTGGTATAGCTGCTTTTTATTGTTATAGGTAGAATATATGTAGGAACTAATCTCATCGGACCACTATATCTTATAGCTGTCATATGATCGAAAATTTAGCTAATTTTTAGTTATCAAAGATTTCTTAAAAAACTATCTAATTCCAGGTTGCATTGTGCGTTTTCAAAGCCAACTAATTTTAATTGAAATCGTATAACATAAACACTTTGGAAAGTTTAATTAAATGCAGGAAATACTGGCTTCATACAGATATATAAAATATATAAACAAAATAAAACCAATTTAACTGTATTCAATAGCCAATTTATAATATTTTTTTACATAAAAAATAAGAACTGATTTTTTAGTAAGAAATTCAATTAATGGCAATAATTTTAAAAGAATCTGGTAATGCAAAAAATTACATAAAAAAAAATAAACTTTGAATTTCATTGTAAGTCCAGCTTCCAGATTTATATTTTATGCACTTAAAAAATTTGTTTTAGCAACGATTATTAAATTATTTAAAATATTTTATTGAAACATTCTGCTATTACGGCTTTTTCTACACTCTTAATTGACTTTCGCTTAGTGTAGTCCTAAAAACAATTGAGTTAAAAATATAAAAAAATTTTAATTTAACAAATAAATCTAAAAAAAAATACAGAAATTCTTAGTTTTATTATATTTTAAAAATTTTGTTAAATTCTAATTAAAATCTGATAACTGTATCTAGCCTTGAGTTTTTTTTTTTATATTCTAGCCACATTTAAATAGGCAGCTACATATTTAAGGGTATTTATACAACGTTTTACAAAATATCAGTTTCATCTCTTTTTTTTTATATTAACGCTCTCTGAATTGGCATGATTTTATTGCCTGCCCCCAGTTGGTGCATGTTTACTGCGGCCATAAGTCGTGCCACCGGCTGTGTGGCAGTGCCAATGCCAAAGGCTGTGTGGCAAGAAACCACACACACAACAACCACCGAAACCACAAGCCGCTGTTGCGTCAATTGCAAAAGTGCAATAGCTGCAGCTAAGGGGGGGCAGGTGAGACGGGGTAAGTTGTTGCCGTTGTGGGTGTTTTGAGTTTATACAATTTGCACGTGGTTTGTTAATATTAAACATTAATTACTAATTAACTTTTCATTAGACATGCCAAAAAGCGTTCTTAAAATTGAATTTACATTATCACGCCAACCCGAAAAAATAAAATAAATAAATATACAATATATATTTATATATACTATATATAAAAATACACACACGTTTATGTATTTATAATTTGCCTGTTGTTAGGTTCAAGTAGCCGCAGCATTTTTTTTTTTTTGTATATAATCAGCTTGTAGAAACCGCAAAAAAAAATGTGTCTGCTAGACTGTTCGATTTTCGAAATACTTTAGAGCAGGCTATTAAAATAATGGATCTATTTTGGTTTAAAAGTGTACAAAAAAAAAAAAAATACTCAAGCAAATTTAAGCAAAAAAAAAAAGAAGAAATACAGGAAAATACACAGAATAATTGAAAATTCGGCAGCAGCCATTTTTGGCTTGAAAGCTACAAATTACAAAAATATATATAAGCAAAAAATTGTATATAGAATACTCGTATATATACTATATAGAGCTGGCTAAAATATGGCGGCTACTTTGCTTTGTTTATAAGTAATGACAATTTTGAAATTTACAAAAAATTTTTAATTTTTGTATAACAATTTCTCATTTTTATCATTTTCTGTTACAACATAATTTAATACAATTTTTAATTTTTGTTTATAAGCAAAGACAATTTATAGAAATTACTTTGAAAAAAAAATTATTTATTTTTGTACAACAATTTCCATTTTTTTCATAGTTCAAGTTAAAGCTCATTTAAATTATATTTATGGAAATTATTTTGATTAAAAAAAATTGTTTTTTTTTTGTACAACAATTTTCTATTTTTTTATAAATCAAGTTCAAACTTATTTAAATCAAATTTTACCAATTATGTTTATTAATCATAAACGAACTTTTATATATCAAAATTTCAAAAAACCCTTTGTTTTTCCAGTTTTCTTTCTCAAAACACAAACAGTAAAATTTATAAATAAATAAGCTAAAAATCATAAATATTTCATGCTATCACGTGTGTGCCTCTGATTGACCATAATTTTATTTATTTATTTATTTATGCAGCATTCTACACTTAGACAGAGCTCTTCTCTACCTGTGTATATTTATTTGTAGGAATTCAGCTCATTAACTGCTTTGCTCTTGATTGCGATTTGCGTGGGCTTTTTTCTTGGTTGAAGATGATGGAAATGAATGAAAAGATGAAAATGAAAATTGAAATAAAAATGAACATGATTGCCGCAATTTTTTTTTATGGCATTGCCAAAGAACTAATATGCATAAACAAGTTCAGTAAAGTGCGTCAGTTGCGTTTTGTTTGTTTTTGTTAGTCAGATCAAGGCCTAGATAATTGAATATTTAACATAAATGAAGATATTGAATATAGGAATATATTTTTGCTTATTAACTTTGTAGGGTTGTAAGTAAAATATATCGATAAAATCGATTATAATCGCAAATTGCTTAAATTGATCTTTGTTATTATTTACTAAATAGAAAGAGAGATTAATAAATTGCCAGGAATGTACAATTAAAATGCATTATTCTATGTTCATCAGATTTGCAATGCTATATAAGTAAAAATCATATAAATATATTTTATTATAATTATATTTTATTTTATTATAATATGCAGGTAAATTTTTAAAATATATATAAAATATTTAATAAACTATTTCGGGCATTTTAATATTTTCTTTTATGAAAATTGACTTTTATGCCAGGAAACCCGGCTTTTGCTTTAAGTTTTTCTATTCAAAACTATATTAAAATTTTTATTAAAATTTATATTTTTTTAAAAGTGTTTTTTGTTGTTGTCATATTTCGAATTAATTTTTTTTTACTTTTAAAATATTTTCCCTAAATAAATCGATTTTTTTTACAATTATATTTCATATTTAATATTTTAAAATATTTGTATCAAAAAAAAATTGATTTTGTTGCAATTTAATATTATTTTTCAACTATTTTCAAACTATGCACATTTCTAGTCTCTAGCCAATTATGGTTTAGTTCAGTTAGCTCATCGCTTGAGTAATTCCATTTGGCAAAATTTTCAAAATATTCTAGTTTCTTTTATTGTTGTTATTTTTGGTTTATATATTTGTTGGCATTTTTGCTCGGCACGTTTTTGGACTTTTGTTTTGCAATTAATTTTCCAGAGTTTGACAATTTCTCAGCTGATGCTTGTGGTTTTAATTTTCAAAAATCATTTGCCGCTACTTGAATTGTTGTTATTGTTATATAAAGTTGTTGTAGTTGCTTCTTTGCCTTTAACTGATTGGCCAGCCTGTGCCAATTTGATGGCGTCAGAGCAGCAAATTCATGACAAACACTTTTCTAGCTTGGATTTTTGTTGGCGTATGTTCCACCAAAAATTAAATTTTTTTTTTGTGGCCTGATGATCTATGGACTGGCAAAAATATTTAGCTTTGGCATTGCCTGAATTTATTTAATTAATACTTGTGACATGTTTTTGCATATTTATATATAATTTTTATTAGTTGCTGCGGCGGCAGCTGGCAGAAAATTGTATTTTTATTTATATATATTTCGTTTTATATTTATTTTTAATTTTTTTACGAATATGTTTATGTAGTTGTTGTGTAGTTAAAATTTATTTAATTAATTATGAACATATTTTTGCATATTTATATATTATTTTTAACTAGTTGCCGGCTGAAAAGTTTATATTTTTTTTATTTATTTTTTTTTTTAGTTATTTTTAATTTTTACCATAATATTTTTAGTTTTTATATTGTCTGAATTTATTTAATTAATTCTTTTCAAGTTTTTGCACATTTATAAGTCATTTTTTGCTATTTGCCGGCAGAAAAATTGATTTTTATTTATTTATTTTTTTTTTAAATTTAAATTTAATTTTTACAAACTTATTTTTAGTTTTTAAAGTGCCAGAATTTATTTATTTAATTCTGCACATGTTTTTGCATATTTTATTATTTTTATTTTTTGTTGCCGGCAGAATATTTTATATATTAAAATTATTTTAAATATTTAGTTCCTGTATTGTCTGAATTTATTTAAGTAATTCTTGCGCCATATTTCTTATTTAATTCTATTTAATTAAATTGGTTGCTGCTGCGGCAGCTGGCAGAAAATTGTATTTTTATTTATATTTTTTTTATATTTTATTTTATTTAAATTTAAATGTATTTTTAGTTCTTATCAAATTTTGTTTTTAGCTATTGTCTGCATTCATTTAACTTATTCTTCACATGTTTTTGCATATTTATATAAAAATATAAATTTTGTATATTGATTTATATATTTATTATAATTTCACTGTTTTAATTTATTTTGCATTTTTACCAATTTGTTTTTTAGTTTTTATACACTGCACTATTGCACTTTTTAGACACACACGCACACGCACACACACACATTGCATAATTAAATAAGATGATTTTGTATCTTAAAAAATCAATACACGTCTGCAGCGGCACAATATCAAAAAGATACTGGACAAAAGATCGTGCAAAAAGCGCGTTCGGAACAATTCTGTGATGGATCGTCGTCTGCCGGTTAGCTGAAGCTTTTGCTCTAGGCCAAAAAAAAAAAAGATTTTAATAATGAAAATCAAAATATATAGAAGAGAAAAGCTTTCGCCACTCAGCTGTTAACGCGGCAGTTTGTTTCGGCCATGCTGCGTTTGTTTTGGTCTACATTTTGATTCTTTTTGGCTAAGGCTGCCCCTGCTGTGTGTGGCCGCTAAACAGGGCGTATGCGCGATTTTGTGTGTGCTGTGTGACGTCACGGGCTTGTGTTTCGCGGAAGTAAACAAAAAAGAAGGCAATTTTCACTTTTCAGTTAGCTTTTTTTCTGCTTTCTGGCTTTCTGCCTTTCTGCCTGAAGCAATTTATAATTTTTCTTGCTGATTTGTTGGCTTTGCTTATGGCGGCGTCTGCTTAGGCCATAAATCAAGCGTTTTCAACACTCTGGTGTGCGCTTGTTTATTTTATTTGATGATCTGATCCTGATCTCATAATACAAAGTGCAACAATTGCGTTGCAGTTTTTTTTCTCTCTGTGTACTGTAGATTGTTTATTGTCTTTGCTGCCATTAGAAGCTGCTTGACTGACGCACACACGGCGTATGCGCAATGTTTTAAACACGTGCCACAGCGTGGCAAGTAGAGTGCCACCGTCTATCACTTCGACAGGGCTTTTAGACAACTTGTGTGACATTTTTACGTTGAACCCTAAATGTGCTGCTAATTGAAAAGTTGTGTCGAAAATAAAATTGAAGCTTGAACTTAAAGGCCAAACAGTTGGCAAATGCAAATAATATTGCAACTGGTTGTTTAATGTGCCGCGAATCAAAAGAAAATGCATTTCCACTGCGGCAACTACAAAGTTAAAAGCAATTTATTTATTTGCCAAATTACGGCCACAACGGCAGCAATATTTTGGCCAAGTTTCTATAGCTCAGACACGCCAGAGACATTGGCCATAACACGGAAATGTAGCGCCGTATTGCCGTGACGGTCAAACTGACGGACAGCTGCGTCTTTGCATTTGCTTAAATCATTTGAATCATTTAATGCCAAGTAAATGTGTCGACTGTCTGGCTGGCTAGCCTGGATATAGACGGAACGGCACACTGATTAATGGTAAATGGCTAAAAAAATGTCATTTGCAATTTTTGGGATTTGTCTAGATCACAAAACTTGTCTATAGACACATAAATGACAAGCAGCAATTTCACAGTTTTATTAAGGTTATTAAAAAGTTGAATTATTCTGATTAATGTAAACTTAAATTTTAATGCCAGAAATAAAAGTAGTGGCATCAAAATTCAACTAAATAAATCGTTAAAGCGCTACAGTACAACTAAAAATAAAACAACTAAAATCTTATTTTGGTCTGCACTATCGAAAAAGACTATAATTTATTTTTATTTTGTAATTTTAAAAATAAAAATATTTATTTAAAATTTATTTCTGATTTTTAATAAAAACAATTTATCAAAAATTATTATTTGGAAGTTTTTACTTTTGCAAATAAATTTTATTTGTATTTTTTTTTTTTGCAATCAAAAGTTATTCATTTTGCACTTTTTATATTTAAATTAAAAATTAAAAAATTAAATATTTTTTATTTTATGAAAAGAGCAAAATGAATAACTTTTAATTGCAAAAAAGAAAAAAAATACAAATAAAATTTATTGCTAGCTTTCATTTTTAAAAATAAAAAAAAAATCTAAAATATTTATTGCATCGTAATTTTCATATTAAAAGTGATAGCACGGTCCCTGGCTTTAAGTGTTTATGTTAAATACTTAACATTACACAAATCACGTGCTAACAGCATCCTAACTATGTTATAGAGCAGAAACCTATTATGTTAACAGAAAACTAACAGTAGCTGTAGCTGCTCTAATAGTCATTTTAACATAATTTTTTACTAGCTATATAAAAGAAAAAATTAACTTTTAAGCCTCTGTTATTAAAAACGTATTATGTTAATTGCAGTTAAATTAATTAACATTAACATTAAAGCTACAGTTTTTAATAGCTGACGCAGCTGATTATTTAATAGGAAATTTTAACATTCCAGTCTCTGTTATTGAACCTGCATTTATGTTAAATATATTATTTCCAGTTAAATTAATTAAATAAAATAAAAAAAGAGCTTCTACTCCCTTTTAGCTAACAGAAACTAAAAGCAGTTATGTTATGTTAATGCCAAACGCAGCTGTTAACTTGTATTTTAATCTGAGCAATTCCTCATCAGTTTTTGCCTTTAAATACTATAATAAATTCTATATAGCAATTCAAGAAATCCTCTTTCTATGCATATTTCACATTATTTTGTTTATTTACTATTTGTTTGCATTTCAGTTTTCCAAGCAGCATCGCTGGATGTTAGCCAAATTTGTGCATATGAGAACAGATTTAGCCAAAATACAAAAAAATCAGCAGAGCCAAGAAATGTCAAATAGAAATGTATTTCTCTAAAGATACATAAGACAGACGCAGAGAGAGGGGGTGTGGGGCTTAACAAATGTAATTAGTAATTATACTATATGATAATTAAGTGTGCAATACATAAAATCAAAAAAATAATATTTTTGCTGGCATTTTATAAGCATGTGTTTGCGTTTAATAATAATATTAATAATAATAATAGAAAAACTTACCTTTTTGTGACTTTTGAATACGGAACATTTGAATGTATCCGTGCTGGCATCGCGTGCTATATAACTGAATATTTTGAGATCGCTGCTGTCGTGTGACACATAAAATATTCTATAGATGGGATGATTGAGCAACTCGATTTCCTCGGGGTCATTGGTCCAATTCTTTTTCTATTAACAAAAACAACAAAGTTTTAGTTTTTATAATTATTTAATTTATTTAGGATTAAACTTACTTTTCGTCGACGTTTCTTGAGCACAACGCGAACACCGTTTACTGATATTTGTACGGTTACCTTGCGTTTCTTTAGATTCTGCACCTTGCACTCGTACTGTAAACAATAAGAATTGAGATACATTTTATATATATTTATTTTATCTACATTTTAGAAAAACTTTATATTCGAATTTTAGCTTTAAATGTGATGAATGTCACGTATTCAAACTGAATTCTTGAATTTTCAATTAACATTTGGCTGCCTTTGACGTTTACGGCTAATGGCAAGACATGACAATAAGCAGCGTCATATTAACCGCGCCCTAAATTGAAGCCAAATAAGGCTAATAATACACACACACAGAGAGAGACACACACACAAGCTGCCAACAATATTTAAGCCGAATCACGCACGAGGCAAGCGCCTTTGACTCTGTGGCAGGCGCTTGTAGCGGGCGGGGGGTTTTGGGGCAGGCAGATAAACAAGCCTCATATGTGTTAGCTGTGGCACGTTGCTTTTAGCCAACTTCGACTGTGTGCGGCTTGTAACTGTAATCAAAGAGCAACGTTGACATTGACAGTGGCAGCTAAGCAAATAACAAAAAAAAGTATTGCCTGCTTTTAGGCAGCAGCAAAAAGGAATTTAAAGGAAGTCGAGGCCTGACTGAAACTTTCATTAATTGGCGAAATGGCATATGAAAGAAAGTGAAAGTTTTGTTTTATTTTGTGTTTTTTTTTTGCTTGTGAGATGCGGGCTCGTGAAAACTCTGTCTGCTTTTGTCTGAGCACACACATTTTTTACAAGCAGCCTTTTATTTGCACTTCAGTATGCGTCTGGCTACGCTGCAACTGCTTAATATGTATATATTACAAATATTACAAATTACACTCACCCGTATGCGTCGCATGGCCTGCACAATTTCAGCGCGTGTATTTGGACGCGGCACCTCCTCCCAGCCCACAAACTGCAATGAAAAAGTTGAAAAATCAAACAAATTATTATTGCTGTGTGCGAAAAAAAATTATTTTAAAAATATATATAAAAAAAATTTATATATAAAAGTAGAGCGTCCAATTAACGTAGAACATATAAAAAATAATTTAAATAAAATAAAAAAATTATGCATATAAAAAACTTCACTGAAATTTGCGACCAATCAAAAGAGAAAATAATTTAAATAAAAATATACAGATAGTAAAAACGCTGCTGCGTAATGTTAAATAAATTATTACTATACAAAAAATCTATAGTAACAATAAAAAAAATAAAATTAGATTAATTAAATAAAATTAAAATATACCCAAGCACTACCACTTAATTTTAAGAATTGCCAAAAAAGCGGACAAATATAAACAAAAAAGAAAAAATTTTATAATTAAAATATAAAAAAAATATTAAAAAAAATATATAAAAATATATAATTATAATTAAAATAAGGAAATACCAATTTACTATTTTTATATTTTTTATTATTTTTTTTTTTCAACAGGAAACATTTAAAAAAAAATTTTCAATCAAAAGAGGCATTGCAGATTTTTTGATTAAATAAAAATTTGTAAATATGTATTTTCTTAAAAAAAAATAAATAAATTACACATTGATGCCCAAATTATACGTTACACATTTTATGCTTAAGTTACAATAACTTTCACAAGAGTATAAAAAAAAACAAAGCCCAGAGGCGCCAATAAAGCAATTTAAATTCTTACACAAATTTTCTCCCTTTCTCTATATTTCCAGGGCATACAATTTAGAGTTCTCTTAGCTAATATTTAAAAATAAATTCAAATATTGCAACTGTTGGCAATTGCAGCCTTTGCCAAACAACCTCGACACAGTAAGCGCATAAGTCATATATATATATTTTTGATCTGGAAAATATTCTAAATATAAAGCAAAGAATGGACTCGAAATGCAATCAGATCTTAAGCAGCAACATGGTCGGACGGCCTGCTGCCCTTTTTGGACAAATTGTTTAACAAATTGACGTCATTAATTTCATTTTCAGTTTCATTTGCATTTTGCATTGCATTTTAAAATATATACTACATATATTGTGCCCACAGTGTCTGTCTGGCACTTGAAAATTTGTACTTGCACTTTGGCCAACACAAAAAAATTTATGGTCAAAATAAATGCACAACAAATGCGACAAGCCGCAAAAACAACAATAAAAATAAAAGATAAATAAGCAAATCATATTGTGCACTCATTTAAAAACATACAGAGAGACAAAAAAAATACAGAAAATACAGAAAAGAAAAATAAATAAAATAGAAATAAATAAATTTGCAATATTCACGCGCAAATTATACGTTTTTGTCAAGGATAACAAATGCGTAGATATGGACCTAGATTTAAGCATTTTATTACAGTGACAAACAACAATTTAAATGAAAATGACATGGCCATAACATTAGTGAGCCGGGCTAAAAGCAAGAGGAGACGTAGAAGCAACTTCAATTGGCAGCAATAAAAATGCTGCATAAAATGACAGAAACGCCTCGGCCATAAAAACAAGTATTTTTATGTGTCAGCTTAGTGTTTAGTTTAGTCCTTAAATGCATGTACTCTGCTTAGGATTTTCGTTCAACAATTCTAGCCAAAAAATTTGCTGCGCATTTATTACTCAGATGATGAATGTTTCCATCTATATAAATATTATAATTATAGCAACTAGGCTGCTAAAACCCGGGCGTGTGCCATATTTGAAAGATCAACACATTAATACCTTTACCTTCTCCTCTTGGCTACCTGATTCCAGATGTCTATATCTATATATAGCCCGAGCAAATGTTTAATTTTCGTAGAAAATAGATTTTGGCATATTGGCAGAAATTAATAATAATCATAATTCTTTGGCTTCTGTGTGTTAAATTGAAATGCTTTCAAGCAGATGATATATTTGCATGTTCCCTAGAAAATTTACAATTAATGTGTTTTTTTGTGGGGGGCAAGGAAATTATCAATTTACACATAAGTTCATTAACATGGAAATCATTTTTTTCTTATTTTTGCAAAATATTTATTTATAGTTTTGTGTTGAAAGATGTGCAGCAAGGTGCAAAGTTTATGCAGAGTAATTTTTTTTTAAATACGAAAATGATTTTTGCAGAAATTAGCGTATTTTTGGAAAATTGATTAAAATACATTTATGAATTTTTTTTTGATTAATTTTCATAAATTATGTATTATTTATGAGCGCTGAATATTTTTGAATTTTTGTGTTATTTATTTAAAATGCGAAATGATTTATGCAGAAACTATCGTATTTTCGTAAAATATAATATATAAATATATTTACATTTTTTTTTTTTTTATTCATTTTCCTAAATGATGTTTTATTTATAAGCGCTAAATTTATTATAATTTTTATTTTATTTATTTAAAATACAAAGTGTAGTGTATTTTTTAAAAATTGGAAAAAAAAACATTTATAAATTTTTTTTTGATTAATTTTTATAAATGACATTTTATTTATGATCTCTAAAATAATTTGAATTAATTTGTTATTTATTTAAAATACGAAATGATTTATGCAGAAAGTAGCGTATTTTTGAAAAATGTAATATATAAATATATTTAAATTTTTTTTTTTTTTATTCATTTTCATAAAATATGTTTTATTTATAGGCGATTAATTTATTTTAAATTTTAATTTATTTATTTTAAATACAAAAATGATTTATGCAGAACTAGTGAATTTTTGGAAATTTGAAAAAAATACATTAATAATTTTTTTTTTGATTAATTTTCATGAATTATGTGTTATTTATAAGCGCTAAAATTTATTTGTATTTTTATTTTATTTATTTTTATTTGTTTTTTAACATTTTCAACATATTTGCAACAGCTAAGCCTCACTGCACTAGGCAAAGTATTTAAAAATGCACTTTCAAAGCACATAAGAGCTTTTAGTAGCTTAAAAGCTTTACTTAAGCTAAATGGAGTGCTTCAAAATGTGACACTATGATTTATTTTTTATTTTCTTAACATTTATCTCACCCTTTTTACACATTAATTAGATTTTTTCAGCTTTTAAATATTGACTTGTTTTTTTTGGCTTTTCTCACCGCAAGTCTTACAAAACTAAATCCATTTAAATAAAGCGTTGTACACAAAAAAAAGGGTTAGAATAAAGAAAGCAGCATCTCCCACAAATATTTAGATTGCACTAAATTCATGCAAAAAAAAAGAAAAAAAAAAAACACAAAGGATAAAGGATACAGCGCTTATCCTCTTCAGCTATACAAATCCTCCTCGTACAAATAAAAACCAGCTCAGCTTATTTCCAACTTCATTCCCGGCGTCTGATGCTATTTTTTTTTTTACTTTTTTCTAGTCTTTTTCTAGTCTCTTTTATCATCTATTGCTATTCGCATCCTTTTTTTTTACTTTCACTCAAAAAACATTTTACTATATAGCGAAATGCTATGCAAATAGCTCAAGGACTTTATTCGTCTCAACTCGTTTAAATTCATTTGCTTTGATTAAAGCCCAAAAAAAAACAAAATAAATATAAAAAATGTTAAAAATGGCCATCTTAGGCATTAGAATAACTTTTTCTTTCTATCCTGGAGTTTTCATGAGCAAGAGTTCATAATTTAACTAATAACAAATGCATTTTATCTACAAAAATTTTTAAGAGCTTTTTTAGGCTTACTCGAAGACAACTTTGTGGACGCATTATTTTTATTGATTTTATGGCTGAAACTTCTCAGCATTTTTTTTTGATTTTATAATACAGCTCACGTTTTTTATGCTTGTCCCTTTTTTTTTTGGTATCAATTGGTTTAACACCATTTATATAATTTTCTTTTTTACTTTTTAGGCAATCGATTTTCAGTGAAAATTCTATTTCTGTTCATTTGTTTATTTGCGCTCATTTAACATTTTGATGAAAATCATTTTTAAAGAAATATACAAAAGCAGAGTACTATAAATGAAAAGTCAAAAGAAAAAATAAGAAAATAAGAAAATAACTAAACAATCAACGGCTGCTCTCTGTCTAATCGCCCTGTGTGACGTCAGGCTCAAAAATCTAGCGGGAAAAGATCTAATAAATTTGGAAAATGCTCAAATAAAGCTGCACAAATTTGCTCAACTTTGCGGCAATTAAGCAGCGCTTAAAACCACCTGAAAGTCTGACTAATATCATAACGAAATTAAATGCAAATCCAATGTTAAAACATCAGCTCGAAAATGAGGTTTATGGCTAGCAGGGTGGCAGGAAGTTGGGGGGTGGAGGGTAAGGGTTAACGGCTACTGCCCAAAGAACGCGTAGGCGGCTGCTCATGATAACCCGCCGGGCAATGGCAAACAGATTAGAACAGCTTAGTTGAGCCATAAAAAATATATTAAAAAAAAAAGATTAAAAAAAATAATTTATAAAAATATATGAAATGAGCAAAAAAGGATTATTTTTGAGTGTTGATGTTTTAATGCCCTTTAAAAGAAGCTAATTAAAACTTAGTTAAAATACAGTTTCTTAGTTTAATTTCCACGTTTTAATGGCCTTCAAAAAATGCTAATTAAAATTGAGATAAGATTAAATTATATATTAAAAAAAAATCAATTTTCGACTTTATTTTTTTCCAAAAACAGATTTAAAATTTAACTAAATTAAATAAAATATAAGTCTAAACACTCAATTGCTGAGTTTGTTTGAGGTATCTTTAAAGACAATAAACTTCTTTGTACTACTTATTTTTTAAGATATAAATAAAGATATTTTTTTCTACAACAATTATACGACAAAGGCATTCGATTTTAATAAAATTTAATTAATTTATATTAAGTATGAAACTTTAAATTGCTAATTTTGTTGAAATTAATTTGAAAATTCATAAAATTTGCATTCTAAAATTAATTTATCACCATATAATTCCTATAAGAGCTATATGGTATAATAGACAAATATTGATCCAATTTTTTTAGATCGAACAGAAAATTATAAAAAAATATTTAGATATTTAAACAGAAAAATTGTGTTGAATTTTTCACTAATAGTTTCCACAGGATTAAGTGATTCGATCCAACCAGTTCTGATATATTGTTTATTATATAACAAATCATTTTTAATTTTATGAAAATTCTCAAAAAATTAGCAATAAAAATATTAATTGTTTTATTTATTTTTTTTATTGATTTTTGCTAAAATTCAAAATTAATTGTTATTGCTAAGAATTATTAAAAAATATTTCCACATTTTTAAATAATGATCAATACGCAAACAGTTACAATTAATTTTGGCATATTTCTCTTTCATTAAAAGTCAATAATAGTAAATGAAAAAAATGCAATAACCCCTACGCTTCCAGAAATTAATATATTTCTTGTTTTAAATTCAAAAACCCATCTTTCAATGCGTTACATATTTCAACACAAAACTGAAATACTCTACACTAGCGAGAGTACAAACAAAAAAAGAAGAAATATGTATATTCATGTGAAAGAAAAATCAGTGCATAAAAAGGATTTGAATTTGGTTCTGGTTTGGGGCTTTGGTTTCGGTTTCGGTTTCTGTTTAAACTTGCGTTTGGATACGGCTAATGGCGCTGCAGGCCAAATTGTGAATTGTGTAGCTGGAATGGACAATGGGGCCAAAGAGACCGGCCAAGACCGAACAAGACTGGGCCAGACTGGATTGCCCAGCAGCTTTTAGCTTTGTTTAAGCATTTTTGCAATGTTCTTTTCAATGTTTTTTATTTTTTTGTATTTTGCCTTTTAGCTGCTTTTTCAACAATGTAAAACATTTGTTTGAACAGATTTTTTTTAGCAGCGTTAAACACATAATTTTTCATAAATACATATTTATATATATGGGGGAGTGGGGTTGTATGTATGTTTGAACAATATAAATTTCCTTTTTTTTTTGAAAGCTTTTACCCTTTTGCTCAATGCCGCAGGACAACAAATTGTTTGTAATACTCTAAGATAAAAAGGGGCTTATAATTTTGGGAAATTATAAAGAAAAAGATTTAAATTAAATTTAAAATAAATATATAAAGCTGTGATGTGATTATATGGAGGGCGAATTCAAATAAGTTAAACAATATTGTCTTGTAAATAAAAATAAATAAATAAATAAAATAAACAAATAGACAATCAAATATAACAACATTTATTTTTCAATTTAATGAAAAATATGCTATATATATTTAAATACGATAATTTATTGTGATTTTTTTTATTTTTAAAAATATTAAAAATGTCAAAAAAATAAATAGTTAATATTTAAAAGTAAAAATTGAGCTTTTATTTTATTTTTGATATTCTGAAACTTTTGAAGACTTCAATAGTTATCTATATATATAAAGTTAATTAAATTCAATTGAAACAGTTTATATATAAACAATTTCTTTATATTTAAAGAGCATACAAAATTCGTTGTGCTTTAATTAATCATTTTCCTTAATGCTTTTTCATGTTTATTTGGAATATTTTTATGGTGCAAATAGCTCAAGTCTGGCGACCAGTGCTGCCCATGCAAAATGTTTATACAAAATGTTGTAGCATACTTTCGGGCGGCGACTGAAAAATGTACAAGCAAAATAAAATAAAATGCCAAGAGAGCGAGCAGAGTATTTGCTTTGTTTGCTGCTCTCTTTTTTGTATTTGTTGCTGTTGCTGTTTGTGTTTTTGCCATAACAACAACAACAATACTGAAAACATGTGAAACAAAAAATTGAAATTAATTAGCAAAAAAATACAAAAAAAAAACAATGTTGGAAAATAGATCATTATTTGTGGTCGTCGTATTATTTTGCGCTGTGTTTATTGAAACATTTAATTGGCTACTCTGTGGTCTCAAAGCAGGCATTAATGTTCCTTAAATTACTACTTTGCCCTATTTACTCTATATACATTAAAAACTGGGATAAGTGGCTTTAAAGCTTTTTAAATTTGACTTTTTACATAAAATGGGTAAAATGGGTAAAATGAAGCTGTCTAGAGTATATTAAAGCTGTCAAAATGTACTTAACAAACAGTAAAAGACAAAAAAAAAAGTGGAATTATTTATTTAACATAAATAGAGGAGCTGCAACTGGGGTCTATCCGATTTTTAAGACTGTTATGGCTAGATATACCAAAAATGTTGGCTTGCAACTTCCTTATATTTTCTGCCATAAGCCCAAAAACTAATAAATATATTTTATAAAAAAAATGTTCTTATTTTTTTGCATTGATTTTAATTTTTAGTTCACTTTTACTGCACAAATTTTATAACGATCGGTCAATAAATACAAAAGTTATGTAAGAAACAATTTTTTGAAGAAATTTTCTTTCAAACAAGAGCGAAAATCAGCTTAGGAATGCGCTGCTTGCTGGCATTGCTTGAAGTGCAAAAAATGCACTGCTTGACATCTGTTAAGAGACTTTAGATCAATGTTCATCTTGTATTTAAACAAAATGGATAAAATGGCTAAATTAAAGCTGTCGAAATTATACACATAAAATATATAAAAGAAGAAAATAAAAGGAAGATAAAAAGTTAAAGTTAACTTAAAAGTTCTCTGCAAGTTGTGCACTGCTTGACACATATTTGTGCACTTCAGATCAATGTACAGGATATATTTTTATCGAATACACACTTTTGGAACAATCTAATGTGTTTTAATGCCAAGTTATAAATTGATAATGGCCACAACAACTTTTTTTCAGCTCCTCTTTTTTGGGTAACAAATGTTGTATTGTAATGAAGCACGAATTTAATGCTACAAAGTCATAAAAAATACATTTAAAAACAAAAAAGGAAAATCAACAACAGGAAGAGGAAGAGCGGCTGCTGTATACCCCAAAGCAAACGCAAAAACCAAGTGCCAGGCAGCTCAGGAATTTCCGCTAATAATGTTAATTCCATTCAACCAGCCCACCACAAACCAACTCCCCGCCCCACTCTAAAACGCAGATAATCAGCGAATGGCAGCGCCAGGACTTCACGGTTCGTCCTGTGGGGTTTTCTCATTCTTTTTATTCATTTTTTCTTTCATCTTGAATTTAGTTTTGAGCTGCGTTTCCCTTTATATTTATTCACTGCGCGCATTGTTACGCAACTTGGGGCATTCTGCAACTGGGAGGTTGCCTGCCTGCCCACCTGCCACAGCAATTCCCCTCCTCTCCCCTCTTTGCCATCATCAAGTTTCAGCTTCCAACTTAATGATAGCGCATAAAAGTTTTCGCCTGCCATTTTGTGGCTGCGTCAATTTTATTTTTCGCTGTGCATAACTTTAGGCGATTTTGCGCCGCGTTTAATTTAAAACAATTATTTGCCAAGTGGCCAAATGGCCAACTCTGGCCAAAGTCAGCTATTCCGAGCCTCAGGACCGAAAACCCCAAAGCCCAAAAACCAATTTACAGCAAGTCACAAAAATAGAGAAGCTACACTCAACAGTTGGACTCTCAGGCCTCATTAAATTGCGGCCTAAACATAAAAAAGCAAAAAAAAATTTAACTTGTTGCAGACTGACAAATTGCAGTTTACAAATGTTTGCGTTTACGCCCTCAAAAAAAAACATAATTTGATGGTAGTTTTCTCCAGTTAAATGTTGGCCAGCGGGAGGCTAAATTTAACAAGCGAAAAATGAAAAAAAAGATATATATATATTCAAGAAACAAGAGCTTTCCTTAGGATGCCACAGATATAATACCCTTGTAGGAAAGTTTTTCGAAGAGAAATACAATTTTTAAAGAATTCATTCTATGGCAGTGATATATGGTATAGTCTATAAAAAAAATAAAATTATAATAAAATAATAAAAAAAATTAAAAAACAGTCGCAAAAACTTTGAAAAATACCAGAAACATAATTTTTAGCTCTAAGAATTATAATCATAGAAAATAATGAACTTCTATTAAAAAATGAAATACAACGGCCTTATTAATCAAATTGCAAAAATTTAAACAGAAAATATAAAATATAAATTTAAACAGTAATAAAGTAATAAAAAATAAACTAAATAATTCAATACAATTTTTACATAGTTATTTGCGAAGTTTCATTGCGATTTTTGTAAATTTAAAAAAATATTTTTAAACATGAACAAATTTTTCTGCGAATTGTCTTACTAAAAAAAAAAAGAAAAATTTATTTAAATTACATAAGTGTAAAAAATTCTGAAATTAAAAAAATAACTTAATACATTAACAAAAAAAAAAAATAGTTGCTCATACAAGAATTTATTTTTTTTATAAATTGTTCCCAATTTATTTATTTTTTTCCTTTCCTAATTTATTTATTTTTTTTTTATTTTTTTTTTTTAATCTAAGAATAACAATTTATTTTGCAATAACAAGTATTAATAGAAATTAAATATAGTCGATTGGTTAAAAAATTATTCCTATTGCATATATTAAATATAAAAATCAGATTTAGGCAACTTTTAAAAAGCATGAAAAAATCTTGAAAAAGTAAGAGCAAACTTAGTAGCAGAATAGACTGAAATCAATTGTTGATCAGTAATAAATATATATACATTATAGGCTCAAAAAAACGCCTATTTTTTAAAGCCTTACAAATTTTGTAAAATTTTTCAAATACCCTCTAAAAAAGCGTATCAAAACCAACAAGCATTTGGTCAAACAAACTGCAAACAAATGTTGTTAAGTGGCGCAATAAATCAAAGTGTAAGTAAGAACAAGGAAAGCACAGCTTGAAAAATACATATATATTCTCCCTTCTTAACTGCCATGAAATGAGGGGAAAGAGGGCAGGGGAGGGTACCACAAACATCAAGCTAAGTGCAGGCTAAAATAAACAACTGAATTTCAGGTACAAAACCATTTCAAGTTTTTGGCCAACTTAACAATTCTTTTTTATTTTTTCAAGTAGTTTTAAGTTTTATCTGCGGAGTCGTAAAATTTTCCAACATTTTGGTGCATTCTTTTTTTTTGTCCAATAAAAACTTTTTGCTATCTTAATTCTATATGCTTTCTAGACATTTGCATAAGCTGGCTAACAAGACCTTAAACAATTTGCCGCTTTGATTGACTTTCGAGTTGCCCAAAGAGACTTTATTTACACACACATAAACTAAGCACCGTAATAAGCTATATCCGGTTTGGGGCACGCCACACTTCCAATTACGACACTCTTCACACTCCCCAGAGTCATAATAATGATGTTGATAATAAAAACGCCATAGGAAACTTAAAGTTTAAGCAGATAAGCAATCATAAAAGTAAAAGATACACACACGCACTCAACAGTCTTAAAGTATCTATGAATTCTTTGCTTTTTCTGTTCTTTTTGTTTTGTAACTTTCGCTGTCTCTCTGGGAATTTTTTCATTAGCTTTTCAGCTCTTCTAGACTTCAAACGCGCGCCCTATACAATTGAGAAGTGTCAAGTTTTTTATTAACTCTCTTGGATATGGTTCAATGCACTTTTCAGATACATTATGACGCCCATATCAATTTATAAATCAAATTGATAGCATTCAAAACATAAAAAGTATTTTTTTCATTTTCTTTTTTTCAATATTGAAAAGTAAAAGTTATTTTTTTATTTTCTTTGACTGCTGACCCACATATGTTTCTATCTATCATATATTTATTTTCACTGGGATTCTTTTATATAACAACAAAAAAAAAACCTTTTTTGATTAAATGCAAATGCCAGCTGCAGCTACAAAATTTTATAAATGAAGCTGATGGCTGTAAATGCCATCATAAGATTACACATGATAATGATGATGATGATGAGGCATGGGAATGTGGCAGCGTGTCTGTTGGGGGGCATAAAGCGTGGGTGTTGGCTTTTCATTAAATCTAAATAAATGTTGCATAAAGACAATGCTAGCACTTTGTTTAATAGAACTAAAAAAATGTTTTGAATTCAGATATTAAGTTAGCTTGTGGAATGTCATAGATAAATAGAAATTAAATTTCTCATGCAAAAATTCAATTTTAGGAAGATTAATGAAAAAATAAAATTGATTAAAATTTTGAATTTAATTCGGTAAAACTACAAAGATATAAAAAAAATCTATAAACTATAAGTTAAGTTAAGATGTCTTGAAAACACAAAATATAGTTTTTATTTAATGTGTATGGTAGCTGCATAATATATTAATCTGATATTGATAAAAATTGGGTAAAGGATATTTGTCTTTATAAATATATTAAAAAATAACTTTCGATCTTCGAGCGTGATTTTTATAGTTTAAAAACGAATAAACAAAAATTGAATTTGTTGGATTATTGTTCCTCTGGCAGATGTATATAATATTTTACTCCGATTTAAATAAAAACTTTGGAACATAAAACAACCTAAAATTTGGAAACTTTTAATACAAAATATATTAATTCGGTTTGACGAAATTTGTGAAAACATTAAAAATAATAATGCAACACGAAGTGCCTGTTTTTGGTTGAGAAATCTGGAAGAAAAATAAATTTTAAGCAAAAACTCAATTTTCAAACTAATATTCTATAAAAAATAAAGAAAAAAAATAGTAAATCGATTTTGATAAAACTTGTTCTACTTGTATAAATCACAAGTTTTCTTAAGATAACTTGAAAAACAAGAAAGTTGTTTCTATTTCTATATACCAATTCAATCTGCCTAAATTCCACAAATATATAATGCCTGCAACAATCAGAAACCTTTATACAAAGTTTCATTAAGATAGCTCAAGGACATACATACATCATCTTTCTAAATCATCGTCAAATGCTATTAATAGTTTGTTCAAGCATTTCATCAAAGTCCAAACTTTAAGAGACTTAGTAGTAAAATCAATAAATAAGCTGGCTTAAGCAATACATTACAGGACTTCTTCTACTACAACCACTCAAGCCTGTTCTGTGAGTCCTGGCACAAGGACCAATACAAGAAGCGACAAAGCGCATAAAAGTTGAGTAGGCAACAACAATAAACAAGCTGAAAATCAATTGAAGTACTTAAGCAAACAATGGGGCCAAAAAGTACAGACAGGGCCAAAATGTAATATAATGAAAGTAAAGTGGCCAAGGGGGGGTTGGAGGGGGAGTTGCGACCAAAACAATTCCTCTACCAAAAAAAAAAAGAAGAAAAGCTCTAAAGAAAAGCTGATGCCATCCGCAAAAAAAAGAAATACAAGTGGCGTCTAATTTAGCACAGAGCGATTATTTAGATATCAGAGAACAACAATAAGCTGGCAATTTTTTTAAAAGAGTGAGAGAGGGAGAGGTAGATAGAGACAGAGAGAGAGAAAACAAGCAAACATCAATTAAAATAAATAAATTGCGTGGCAAACGGGGCGTATGAGCAACGCCGGCCAAACTAAACGACCGGAAGCATTTAATTAGCGGCTCTAATAATTCAATCAGCATTGTATGCGTTTGTATCTCTACCCCTCTCTCTACCCCACTCTTTATCTCTGCGTGTTTGTAATTTGAGCCGCTAATTTTTTAACAATTTATACAAAAACAATAAATTTGGGGTTTCAATTTCACACACAAACGCTAAATAAATTTTAAATGGCTTCGATTAAAAAAATTATTTAAATTGATTTTTATTTTGCTTGTTATTTCTTTTTTTTTTGTGCTATTTTGTAAGCCTGAGTAATGAGGCGCCTAATGTCCTGTGGCAGGACTATCAAAACGAGCCTGCGGTTTAATTGTAGGGGTTGAGTTTATTTCTGGGGGTTGCTTGTTAAATAAAGCTGCCCGCGGGGGGGTTGGCCCTTTGCACGTTTTGTGGTTTTGTTTGCACACACAGCCAGCGGGTTGCCAGGTTGCATTTGCCAGGGTGCTTGGGCTTTTATGCATGTATACCCTGTAAACAGATATCGGTTAAAAAGGGACTTATAAATTGTGTGTGCTAAGAAGCTAAGCTAAGAAAAAGCCGAAGCAGTGAATGATATCTTTGTCCCCATATCGGCCAAAAAAGTGCGCCAAAGGCAAAAATTTATTTTCCGAGCGTATATAAAACTTGGACAGTAATAATTATATTTCAGATAATAAATTCAAATAATAATCAATAATAATATTAATAAATTCAAATTAAAAAAAAATAAATTTAAATTAAATAAAAGCAATTTTATACAAATCACTACCTTTAAATTATGAAAATCACAGAGAAAGACACTAAATAAATTTTTTCTTTTGTTAAAAAAATTATTTTTTTTATTTTAATTTTATTATTATTTAATTTTTATAATATTTTTGATGATTTATTTGCCTCACTTATTGAGTGTAAATATATAAAATTTAAAAAATAAATCATAAAAAATAAATATTTTTTAGTAATAAAAATTAAAATTTAACAAAAAGCAACAGGTGCTGCTCATAAAATAAATGTCTAAGTTGAATGGCTTTTTTATAGCTATATGTGAAGTTTGATATTTTTTTCTCAATAAAAAAACTAAGATGAATATGAAAAAAATTACATTAATTAATTATAAAACTAATTTGAGTTTCATTTATTTTAATCAAAAAAAAAATATTTTCTGATTAAATAAATAAAATTCTAATATTAATAGTTATAAATTGAAAAAAATCGATTTTTGATTAAAAAAAAAACAACCAAATAATTCATAATTATGTTCCACGATTAGATTACCTAAAATCTAGATAAAAAAAAAGTTGGTATAGATATTTGAGACATACCAGAGTAAGCTCCTAAAAAATATGCTCCACCAAAGTGTTTGTCCGTATATAAAACTAAAAAATTCAGTTATAATATCCTTCCCAACATTCACAGGCATACACAATAAATTTAAAAACAAAATCCCACCAAATTGTCTCTATAAAAAGCTAAAAATACATATTATAATGTCCTTCCCAACATCTACAAGACATTTTAAAAAACAAACCCTAGTACAACAATCTTTTACTTATAATAAAAAGCACTTACAGAGTATTTCCTCGTCGCACACTCTCAACTAATACTTGCCTACTTTTTTCCACTTCAGGTTAATGAACTTTTATTTTTTGTAATATTATGTTTAAGGCAATTTCAAGGGTCTTGGCTTACCCCGCTTAAGTAGCCCGAAAGGCCATTACATTTATTGGAATATTTCTTGACTTACCTGCAATGATAGAAAAGTTGAAGAAAATTAATAAAGTTTTAGGTGTAGGAGTAAGAGTAGAAATATTTATATATATACATTTTTTTTTTCTACATTTTTCCCGATACATTTTCAATGCTTTCAATTCTGTATCTCGCTTGTGGCTTACTGAATGCACTTTAAAGCGTTAAAATTGCGAATACCTGCGTGACGTAAATGGGAAAAATGCATTGCAATAAATTTTCTCAGACAGACAACAACAGCAGCAGCAACGGCAGCAGCAGGGAGCAAATAGCCGCTGGTCAGTGTTGTGTTGTGTTGTTGAGTGTTTGCCTGCAACTTGTCGTTGTTTAATGAAAAAAGAAAAGAAGAAAAAAACGAAAAAAATCACATCCAAAGCAAAGCAAAACGAGGCTTGGTTAAAGCCACAGTCAAAGCCAAAACCAAAGCCAAAGCCAATACCAATTGATGCCTGAGAACACACACAGTAAGCTGGAAGCAGACGACGACGCACTCGATCGTCAAGTAGACAGACAGATAGACAGACAGACAGTCTAAGACAGACTTGGCCACAGACAGCAGACAGACATAAAAAGCCATCAAAGCCAGCGCCAAATGTTGGCAATTGCTAAACTCAAATATGGTCATGCTACAAGTAAGTTGGCCCAATGCATTTGGTTGCATCTCTTGTTGCCAGTGTTGAGGAAAGTCTAAAGATAAATGGCACATTTAAAGCTATAGATAGTTTTCGTAATGAAAATTTCATTATTTCTAAAGAAATATTTTTTTATATTTTTAAATTATTTATTTTGAAAAAAAAAACTATGCTGTCTCGTTATAATATTTCTAAATTTTAGTGAAAGTATAGAAAAAGCGTAAGGAAACTACATAATTTTCAAATATTAATCAGTAAAAATAGTTGAATTTTATTCCAAAAAGCTAATTGTTTGTATTTAATTATCTCAATCAAAAAAATAATCGATAGTTTCGCAACTTATACCAATCGCACTAAAATCAAAATAATTTTTAAATACTTAAATTTTTTATATTACTTTTATATTTATCATATTATTTATTATACAGAATTTTTACGCATATTTCTCAATTTACGTTATTTTAAAAATCATTTTATTTTATTGAAACTGATTTTTGTTTCACTCAAAAAATTACAACAATTTTTTTATTATCATATTTATTATTATATTATTTAATATATAGCATTTTGAGCATTTTTATCTTATTGAAACTGGTTTTTATTTCACTCAAAAAATGACAACAATTTTACTACCAAATTTATTATCATATTATTTATTATATAGCATTTTGCAGCCTCAAAATATTTTTATTTTATTTATTTTAAAGGTCGTTTTATATCATATTAAAACATATTTTTGTTTTACTCAAAAAATTATATTAATTTTTCGATTTAAAAATCATTTCACAGCACCTTATTAAACAACTGCCCTTTTGTTAAAAAATATTTTTTAAAAATTATTTCATAACGCTTTCTTATTTTTGGTCAAAAATAAGTTAATTTTTAAAGGTTAAACTTCAAATTAATTGTTATACTAACAAGGAACAATTGAAAAAAAATCAAAAAGCAATTATTATCAAGCTATTTTATATAAAATAAATAATAAGAGTTCCAGGGTTTTTTTTTTCGAGTTTATAATTGTTTTTAATAAGCAGTTACTAAAACAATAAATGTAAAAGCTAATTCTTAACTGATTTTTCAAACTTGAATGCTGTTAGAAACATTCCTAGAGTATTATTAATAGTATTAAGATATATTTAAAAATAAGTTTTACAATTGCGCGAAATAGTTAAATTAATAAAATGATGAGTATCTTTCAGTTTTAACTATTGTTTTGGATTTTTTTTTACCAATAACAGAATATATCAGTCAATTGTTAGCATCAAGAACTTTCAGTTTATTATATTCTGTTAATTATATAATTATCTTTTAAACATTATTTCTTTTCATTCATAACAAATAAATAAATATTCTTATCAAATTTCGATATTTATTTTCGATATTTACGTCACTCTCATCTCTATTTCTGTGTCAACACATCAATTTTTAGCTGCATGCGTCTTTGTTTGTCAACTTTGTATGGCAATTTCCTTTAGTCCAACCTGCGTCTGACTTTTGCCTCTATGACCGTTTGTGGACATGATGTGATGATGCCACAAGAGGCACAAACTGTGTGTCCAACTGGTCCCTGATCTGTCTGCTCTATGCGACTTGTAGTTAGCAACATTTCTATGTGTGTTTCTCTCTTTTTTTGCAACTTTTTTTTTCTCTAGGCGCATTTCACTTTGTGCAGTGAAATTTTGTGAGATGTTTTTTTTTTTTAGTTAACTTAACACTCAAGTTAACGACAGTTTGACTGAGCTCAGGCGATTTGTTGCTGTTTAGTCTAGATCGCAGCCTAAATGACCGCATCCGGCGTTAAAGTCGTGAGAGCTCATCGCAATATGAAGTAATTTCATGCAATTTGATAGCCAAGCTCTAATTATATTCAATTTCAACTTGTTGCACACAGTTGCAGCAATGCCAAGTGCAAAAAAAAAAGCAAAAAAAAAAAAAAATCTAATTTGTGGCAAAACGAAAGCAAAGTGTTTGTTGATTAGAGATCTGTGTTGTTTGTTGTTGCTGTTGTTGCAGTTGCAGCTTCTAACTAGTACAAAGCGTTGTGGCACAGTAAATATAATTACAATGGCAGCTGGCACACATTGCGGCAAGTGCGAGCAGTTCATGCAACATCAGCAAAAATTTCAGTTCAATTTTCAGTTGCAGAACACACAATGCACAGATTTCTACAGCAGCAAAAAGAAGTTGCCACAGCAACACGTTGCAAGCTCATACAATTGGCTTCTTCACACACATATATATACACACACACACACATATATACACCCCCACACACACTTGGAAATTACCCCATATGAATATGTTAAGTGACAAGCGGATGCTTTGCTCCTTCCTTCCGCTTCTCTAATGTGGCATGCGGCATGCGACGTCTGCATTTGAGCGACATATGCAATCACATTTTAGATTGCAAATTCCAACTGCCACACGTGGCATGTTACGTGTTGCATAAACTAGCTATTAAATACTAATAGCTGACACGTACTTTGCAATTGCAAATGCATTTATTTGTGATGTAATTAACTGTGATTCATTTGAATAACTCGTATTTACTTTTAAAGTGTCATCGTTGATTATGACGTTAATGTGCTCTTCAATTTTTAATCCGCCTATAAATAGTTGCTAATTATATTGATATTGGTATTTATTAATTAGTTATTAAACAAATATTTATATACCCAAGATTTTGATAACATTTTTAGAAGCACAAAATGCACATTTAAAGTTGTTGAAAGTCTTCTTTCTCTCTGCTTTGATGGAATATAACAATTTTCATTTAAATATTGAATTAAATAAATTTAAATATTTTTTAAATGACTATTTAATTTAGTATGCACATTTTAAGCAGTTGCCGCTAAAAATGTTTTTTTCACCAATATTTATTTCAAGCTTATTCGCACCAAAAATATTTTAAACCTTTTTCTATTTTTATTTAAAAATCATTTCATAACATTTTCTATTTTTTAATTTTTTTTATTTAATTTAAAGAATTTTCTGTCTTATTTAAAAACAATTTATTACTTTTTTTATGTCAATATTATTCTGTCTCATTTAAAAATATTTCATTAATTTTATATTAAAATTTTGTAACTATTTTATATGTGCTTTTTGTGAGAACAGTACGCACTTATTTATCGAATTATAATTGGCACTTATTTGATTTTAGAACACAGAAATTATTTGAATAATTTTTTTACAGAAAATTTGTTATATAGGAATACAATACTCAAATTCTGACTACTAAAACCGATTGGAAATTCCAAGCACACATAAGTATTCAATAAAATATAGAGCATACTTATATATGCAACACTTGGCATACACATTTCAGTGATATCTTATAATTTTTTAATATAATAAAATTGAGAACAAAATATAATAAAATAAAGATCGATTATTCTGCATTTTTGCACATAGTATTTCCCTTAGTGTAATTAAAAAAATAATATAAGCTTTTTTAAAGTAATTTTTTTTATTCATAACAAAACATTGTTTTTCTAACAAAAAATAAATCTTTTTCTCTATAAAAATTAAATTTAATTATAGAAAATATTGATTTTCTAACCGAATATACATTTTTGCCCATGAAATTGCACCAGAAAAGCCTTTAAAAAAAAAGCTAAAAACCAACAAATCCAAATCCATTTACAGCAAAGTTTATCTCTGCCAATAGTTTTGCAACATTAATAGAAATGCCACGCCAGGATAGAAAGTTAAGCAGCCAAAATCTATGACAAATGGCTGACAGTTGCCATATATAGAGAAATATTTAGAGATATACAGCAAGTATTTCATCAAAATAATGACAGCAGTTCAGGCTTAAAGTCAAAGCTGTCAAAAAAAAAGAAAAAAAAAAAGGAAAACCCCAATTGAAGTTTTGTATGGCCAAAACAATGGACCAGCATGGATGATGGCTTGGCAGTTGGTGTGAAAAGCGCATTTGGCCAATATTTCTATGTCAGCGCTAAAAAAGAAAAAGGAATATTTTTTTTTTTTTGCTTAGAGGCTTATCAAAACTTTCGCCTAAAGCGCAATGAACCAAACCAATGTGCGACATAAAAATTTAATGTTGCCTGCAAAATTTATTATTATGATGAAATTCTTACACTTCATAAGCCCGAGCCGAGCCGAGCCGGTTTCATAATGTGCCAAGTTATGCATAGGCTTTAATTAAATAGAAAACTTTATGAATGGAAATCGATATGCGACGACACACACCCTAACAAAAAAATACAAAAAAAAGCCAGTTGACACGTGCAGCGGAAATGTTGATGGGCGCACACGGACAACATTTGTTCGAGTCATAAAAAAAAAACAGCAGAAAAAAATATAATGAAATTTTGTTCAGCATAAGAACTTTTATTTTTTTCTGTTTTTTTTTTTTTTTCGTTTAATGACACGCAAACGCTATGGCATTGAAATTTTAATATCAAATGGGTGTGGCAGTCAAAAGAACAGTTGTAATACCGAACAAAACTGGCATATGTTACAGTCAAACGCGGCGTATGAGTGATGTGAGCGTAATGCGACTTTCCAAGTGAAAATCACAAGCTGCAAGGCACAAAAAAAATAGAGAGAGAAAAAAATGTAAGAAATAAATCCAAGCCATTTCAAAACAAGCAAAAAAAAAATTGCAGTTGAAAGTTTTCAACAGCTGTATACTCTGTTTTTAAATGCTTGGAAAGAAATCATCAATAGTTCTTACTTTAAATTTAATGACTTAAGCTATAAAAGTTTAAATATTGTGAGAATGAAAGAGTTTTTTATAGTTTCTGTAATAGGAGTTAGAAGGCAGTCGATTAACTAGATAATATATTTGCAGAGATGCTCTGAGAAGTGGCAATTTTCAGGCATTGGTTAAAAGAAAAATACGAGAAATGGCAAAAGAAATGCAATATGCCATTTAAAAAAATTCAATTTATTTCTATGAAAATTGAATTTTATTGTATTTAAAAGTTTAGGAAAAATCTATTTATATTAAAACTGTTAAACCTGTCTGATTGATTGGCGAATGGAAGAAGCAAGAAATCTGAAATCTTCTTGAATATCTTGAATATCTTCCTATTATATCGTAGTTAGGCACTCTGGAAAAATTTTATTAAAAATATATCGGAAAGTGTGTGAAAAATGCATTCTACAATTACATCAGAAAATCTCAGGTGGAGCATATCAGGTGACGTACAATAATAGTGACATTTTAGAATAAAATTAATTTGTTATTTTGTTTCCTAATTTATTTATTTATTTATTTATGTATATGCACCCGGGATGATCTATTACTAATATATAGAAGCATATTCAAAGTTTTTCTAATAGACAATTGTAGGCTTAGATTTTATTTCAATAAATAAGATATGATCAACTATGAAGCACGTCCTTCTGCAAGAGATTTATTATCTAAAAATTTTGGAGAATACGATTACCTAAATTGACAGTTTTTAAGCGAAACAGCGGATTTTCCAGTCCACCAAAAATCGTGTATTTATTTAGGAGAACTAATGTAGGTGAGGTTTTGTAAGGTAAAAAAAAATTGTTATTCCAAAAATAATAATGGCGCTAAAAGTTAAAAAAAAGACATCAATATATACTACAAAAGATATAGTACACTGTGATTCCTGGTCTAGGAAAAGGTGTCAAGTTTTTTGAAAAAAAAAAACTGCTAAAGGTCAAAATAGAAAATGTTGTGTGATCTTTAGGACTTTATAGATTATAAGGGTTTTTGCTTTTTATACCTTTCACCACTTTTAAATAATATTTTGTTGTATTAATTATTTCCCTAAAGCAGCATTATTAAATAGAAATCCTTATAATTTACATTTAAGCGAATAAATATGAATAAATTGAATTGAATATGGACTGATCCGGAATAAAAATTTAATTTCTCTCTCTCTGCTTATTCCACATTAAAATAAAAATCTTTTTTTTCCACATTTGCACTTTTCTTTCTCCTCGTTTTAAGTAAGCTTTACAGACTTTACGACTTTCTGGTTTTCAGCACAAGAAAAAGCGTTTAAAATTCTATTCGTATTGGCAAAAAAAAAGTGGAAAATGATTTTTGTGATACCTCAGACCACAGGTAATAAAGTTCTGTGTCGGGTTTTATAGCAAATTAGCTAAGCTATAATAAATATCTGAAATAATTGCATTCACGCACAAGTCCAACATACTCATTAGGCCCCCTTGGGGCTATAGAGTATTAAAAACGAGGGCACGCACATTATATAGCAATTTGTGAGGCTGCAACTAAAAAATAGAAAAAAAAAATAGTGCAACTCGACTTTCGCACAAAAATTAAAGCAATTTTGCCGATTGGAGGCCACTTTTTTTTTGCTGCCCCCCTTGCTCCGCCTCTGTTTCGCAGCACGCACATTTTTCTATGCCACTTGAAGGCAAAACCAAATAAGGACATGGCAACATTTGTTGTTGCACATTTAATGTGCATTATTTCTGGTTTAATTTGATTTCCATTGAACTTGTAGCAAAAGTCAATGTCAAGGTGTTTGCTTGTCAAGGCGGCATTCAAGCCTTATTTTACAATGAATGCATTTTTGTTTGGCATTGTTTAATAGTTGATTGCTACTATTTGATTGTTAATTGTTTATTGTTTATTTGCTGCCGTTGCTGCTCATTAATTATTTATTGCAAAATACCACAAAAACTGTGTGAGTCACCAGCAAAATGCGAGCCACAAAAATGCTTATTATTTTTGAATTATTTACACAGAAATTACAGCAAAATTGTTGCGAAATTCTTGGCAACACAGTATTAAAAATAGTGATTAATAAATATATGGATAAAAGTTTATAATCTGCTGTTATATTATTTATTTTATAGCATTTAATTTCCTAAAATATATTTTGATATTAAATATATACAATAATATTAATATTAAATGCGGTGGAAATTCAAAACAAATAAATATAAATTATAAAAAAAATGTTTATTATTTTCTGCGTTTTACAAGGAAATTAAAAAAATATATATAATTAAATTCGCTGCAATCTAAATAATTTCTTTTTGTGTAATTATATGACATAAATATTTTAAATTAAAAAAATAATATAATTAAATCCTCTACAATCTAAATAATTTATTTTTGTATATTTCTATATAACATAAATATTTTAAATGTTTTACTACTCAGTATTTTACGATATTAATTTTTTTATATATTTATTTTTAATAGTAAATTCATCGTTTCGTCTTTTAAAATTATTTTCCAATATTTGTTATTTCATATTTCTTCAAATTAATTTTTCCGGAATTTAAATCAATATTTAAAATTTAATAAGTTATATTTTGAATGTTTAAAAATATATAGCCTTGTCAAATTAAAGAATTTTAAATAAAATATCAATGCAGAAAAATAAAAAAAAAATTCCCTCAAAGTTTGTATTAATATTAAATTGAACAAAATAATATTTTTAATATTTTATATACATTTTTTTTTCACACACAAATTTTATGAATTTGCTGACTATATTATATAATTTTTCACACTGTGCACATTGACGATAACAAACAGCTCGTTTGAGAATATATATATATATATATATAACACGAAAAGTTTTAGCTAATTCAATTGTTCTGTAACATGAACTAAATTGTTTAAAAGCAACACAACACAGAGTAAAATGGCACTTTCATTTGTTGCTTGGCAGTTTTTTAATTAAATTTTGTGTCAATCTATGTTGAAATAGCCAGAAGCTGATGCCCAATACAGTTTGTCCGAGAAGTTTCTTTCACATTTTACCAAAATGTCTATCTATTTCTTTTAATTGACAAAATTGATTAAAATGTTACTTAACATTTGCGTCAACTGACATTTATCTTAATTGCTTGGCTGAAGATGGAGAACAACACTTCAAAAGCTTTTGAGTGTTTAATTAAATAAAGGCTATTTATTTTTTTTATATTTTTTATTTTTAGATAAATTGACATTAATGGTGTTGGAAATTGGCAAAATGATTTTTCGCATATATTACTACTATAAAGAGCTAAGATATAGTAATAAATTTGTGTTTGTTGAAGATGTTAAAAAAAAATAAAATGTAAATGTTTAAGTTTCGTCAGAGTCAAAGAAATTATTGGTTTTGGGTATGTAAGGAATTTAAATTAGAAACAGAGGAGATGGGAGATAGAAACAGGAAGAGGGAGGGATAGATTTCAGAGAGAGAGAGAGAGAGAGGGGTGAGAGAGAGAGGACTGACAGAAAGAGTGAGGTGAGAGACTTGACACTTAGGGGCAATAACACAGACCTTATATTGTGAGTGCAATAACCGTTTGAGAATTACAAGCTCATCAATGTAAAATGTTTTATTTATAGTTGATTTATTTTATTTTAAAATTAAAGAATTTTTTTTCGTTTTAAGAACTTAAATTGATTTTAAATTTAAATAATTAAAAAAGGTAACAAAATTTCAAATTTTAAATAATTATTATTATAATATAATAATAATAATAAAAATATAATAATATAATTATAATATATGTATTTTTTATTGCGAATTCCAACCTTGATTTAATTTATTTAAAATTGATATATAATACATAAATTAATTTTTTTTCGTTTTAAAAATTTAAAGTAAAAATTAAAAAATATTACAAAAATGTCATATTTAAAATAAAATATGAATTTTTATATTTAGAATTCCATTTTTTCTGTGTACAACGATTTTATATTTCACATAATTTATTTAGTAAATGTGAAATGTAATATATTTAATCCTGATTTAATTTATTTAAAATTTATACATTTTAAAGAATTTTTTCTCGATTTAAAAATTTAATTTAAAAATTAAAAATTTAAAAATTTAAAAATATAACAAAGTTTCATATTTAAAATAAAATATGTATTTTTAAATTTAGCATGCCAGTATCTTTGTCTGTGTAGCTAACGTATTTATATTGGATAAGCATTTATATTAATTAGTCAATAATTATTTCTATAAGCATTTATTCAGGTATACTATCACTTTAGGCTATTTCCCATATTTTTACTATCAAGTTTATTTTTAAAATACATATTTTATAAGCCATTTTAAATTTCATTTCGAGCTCTATTCGTCCATTGTTTTTTCTTAGCATGTCTGCCCCCATTTTCACCTCTAGCAATGTGATATAAAAGCCCACCCGGAATCCATCATATGTTTGCCACACATCACACAAATTTTCTGTCATTCTCAACAACAAAAAATAAAAAAAAAAATTGCTGTCCGCCTTTTAACCACAATTTCACGCGTTTATTTTTATTCATAAGCAAAAATCAGAAAATATGCTTACACAAAAATAATGATTTACTGCTGAATGAAAGAGCTACATCAACTAAATATACGCTGCGTTTCCTTTTATATATTTTTTTCTTTCTTGTTTTGATTTTCTTTTTTTTTTTTGTTTTAAAAAATCCTTCAGTTTTTGCTTTATTTTATTATTTATTTATGTCTTGTGCCATTGAGCGACTGTTGACACGACGGCGTTGACACGCCCCTCGCCGCCTTTATGTTTTTTTGTTGTTTTTATTATACTCTTGAAGAGAGGGTATTTTAATTTTGTGGAAGAGGATGTCTATTTTTATATATTTTCATATTTTTTTTTAAATCAAAAAATTAGTTTTTGTATGTAAAACATTTTTGTTTTTTAAGATATTTCAAAGAAACTCGGCGATTCTGAGTTTTTTTAAGCTTCATATTAGCTGACTTAATTTAATAGAAATCGGTTTACTACATCTTATAGCTGCCCTAGGAAAAATTAGTCGAAAATTTTTGATTTTTATGAAAAGCGATTTTTATATGTTTTATAATTTAATCAAAGTTAGCAATTGCAAATTTTTAATAGACTTTAAATAGTTTTTAAAATTTTAATAAAAATATTATGACTTTATTTAAGTTTTGTTATGAAAAACTCTTATTAAAGAGCATTTATATTCGTCAATTAAAATATATGCTAGCTCGTATTTTTAATAACATTTGTTGCGTCAAAAAAAAAAAGATATATTCTGTGTGAGAGATTTCATTTGTAAGGCATCAAAATGTGATTTATGTATTCAGCAGTCAAATAAAAATCATATAACATGGCGTATGCGCAATATTGCAACACAAACAACCAGAAGAGAAAATTCGCTGTTAAGCCTTGGCCTAACTTTTTAAAGCACTTGGTTTTAGGCTCTTTGGGGATTTTCTTTTTTTTTTATTTTGTTTTTAGAGGTTTGGGATTTGTGGCCTTTGAACTGCCGCAATTTCGAGTGCTTTCACTTTACACTGCATTGCACTTGACACGTTTTGAGGGGGGAGAAATGTTTAAGGATATTGGCATTGCTTGACATAGATTTCATCCTAGCTATATTTACTATAATTTTTGAATTTGCTGGCGGCGTTTATTGACTTTATAAATTGGAAATTTGTTCAAGCACCAAGCGGGGCAGGCAACTCATTTAACTAATCAAAATTAATTTTAATCAAAGAAAATTTCCAAAAGGGGGTTAGAACCTGACACAGATAACCAAAGCGACCAAAGGGCTAAAGCAATTAAAGCCACGTGCAAAAGTTTGCAGCCGAAGGTTAAGTAAAAGTTGCCTAGAAGCCAGAAACCAAGCAAGGAGCCAACAGGACATGCTAGGGCAAAAAGGTAGACCAGAAAGCAAGAAGGATTGCTGTTAGTTTTGCTTTTTTCTCGTTTTTTTTTAATTTTTTCCCTGCAGCAAAAGATCAGAGCAGAGAGTATTTGCCATTGCTTAGGCGGGGCAAATGACTTGTGGCAAGCAGCGACAGGATGTGGCAACAGGATGCGCAGGTTGCGCGCTTAAGCAAACTTAATTAATAAACGGCAAAATGAAGTTGTTGTTGTTGCTGCTGTTGAGTGTCCTGTGTGTGTGTGTGTGTGTGTGCAATGAATCGAAACTCATTAAAAAGTTGCGCTGTGGTTTCCCATTCAAGCACGTCAAGGACTTCAATGGCAGAGCGGCAACAGCTGCCTAGCACACTTAAACAGACACACGCACACACACACATACGCACAACCTACAGGACATTCACACACTCAAAGCCTGGCCACACATTGTGATGACAAATAAATTTGAATAATTAAAAGACGCACAAAGGAACAACAACAACAACAACCGGAGTTGAACAGATGTCCTTTTTGTGTGTGTGAGTGTGTGTGTAAATTATCCTGGCTTTGACTTTCCCACTTCCATTATGTGCTGCCATTTAAATGTGCTTCATTATTTTCATTTAGGCACTGTCCAAGCCAAAAACATGAAACCCGCCCAAAGACAAAAACAAAAGCCAAACAAATAAGGCAAAAGATAAGAAGCAGAGACAGACAGAACTCCCCCTGCCCCTTAGGAGGACTCAACAAGGACCTCAGCCAGACGACAGCTTGACAAACTAATAGCAAACAACGTAAAGTATCTGGCAGATACTAGGACTACATAGTAGAGCAAGGATATATAGACCCACAGACCCAGAGATATGAAAGACTGCGCTCTGCAATAGACACGATTCAACCAGGCAGAAGCAGAGGCAGAGGTTCCAGTTCCAGTTCCAGGTCCAGGACCTAGAGTGCTTAAGGCGGTCGTTTAGCTCATTAAAAAACCAAAAAGAGAATTGCATGTTTTTACTATGTTAAATGGGTTTGAGTTACACTTGAAAAAATAAATAAGATTTTGTTAAAATTTGACTAGCAGTTGTATAGAATTCAAGGAGATATTTTTAAGGTCTTAAGTAGATTTGTTATTTAATTTTTTTAGTGATTAAATTGTACTTAACATAATTCACAGCCTAAAAATTATTTATTGTCAAAAAAAAATTGACTTTAATCAAAATCTGAACAGCTTAAGAAAGAAGAAATTTTGAATTCATGAATAAATACTCTTTAAAACTTCGTCTATATATGACTGCCAAGCTTTGTTACGGCCAAATTTACTGCCAATATATTAATATAATATTAATCGAATTGAACAATCTACAGATAGTTTAAATTGAATTTATTATTAAATTAAATTATTTAAATATATATAATAAAATAAAAAATAAATATTAAAATAAAATAAAATAAAATAAAATAAAATAAATTATAAATTAATTTTTCTAACATACTACTCTAGAATCCTGTCTAAATTTATTTTTTTAGACAAACTTTAATATAATTATATATTTAATAAAATAATATATATATTATAAATTTCATAGAGAATTATTGGCTATTATACAATTGAATTAATCTGAAGGCAAGAGTCTATTGAAATGGTTTATACGATTTTTGTTACCTGAAATTCTTATATATATAATCTCAAGTTCTAAGTTGACAAATAATATAACAAAATAATAAAAAAAAAAATAATAAAAAAAATAATAATAAAAATAAAAAAAATATTGTAATAAAAAAAATAATAAAAAATAAATAAATAATAAAAATATAAATTATAATAGCAAATAAAACAAAAAAAAGGGTAGTATAAATTACTTTGTCAGCAAAAAAAATGTAATAATAAAAAAAATAAAATTACAAAAAATAATAATAAAATAAATTTAATAATAAAAATATAAATTAAAATAAAATCCAAAAAGCCAAGTATAAATAAGTTCGTCAGCAAATAAAAAAAATTTAGTCGGCTTATTTTATTCAAATTTTTTTTAAGAGTTTTATTGATTTTCGGAATTAGGAACCTTAAAAAATGATTTAAAAAAAAGGAAACAAGCTAGAATATTATTATTATATTGACAAAACTGCCTCAATTTATGATAAGGTTGTCATTGATATTTTTGTTTACTATTTATTAAGTTCAATTAAATTTGTTATTTAAGAATTAACACATATATATAAAAAAAATATAAATTAAATAAATCACTCTTATAAAAAATTTATTTTTCTTAAGTATAATCCATCCACAAACTTCCAACTTAAGAAAAATCTCCTTTTGTTACAAGAGTTTTGTGTGTTCTGTTTAGAAATTTAAAAGCTTTCTTTGTTTTTCAATAAACAAACACTTGAATTTTTCTCACAGTTGAACTTTGCTTAAGCATAAGGATACGAATGCCCAACAAGTGCCAAAGTCAGAATTTTAATTTAGCACACAGAGAAAACACTGGGAAAACCAGGCTAAAAACAGCCCCGCTCTTCAGGCCCCCCTCCACCTTCAGGCCAAGAAAGAGTTGAGTTTGTTAGTGGCTGTTAGCAGAGATACCCCTCAGCCTAAGGGTAGTACTTATGTGTGTGTGTGTGTTTGAGTGGGTGTTTGCATAATCATTTTCAAGTGTACCAACCCCCTTCAGCTACCCATCCCCCCCCTGTGCACTCACTCACAATATGATTAGCCAACTTATTATAGGGGCGCAAAAAACATTTGAAAATCAGCTTAGCGTGCAAATGTTTGCAACTTGGAAGCGACAGCTGACAAAATGTATTTAATTAAAATAAAATTTGTAAATTTAAAAAAATACATTAAAGCCAAGAAATATGCGCACAATTTGTTGAAATTTAATTGAGCCAGAAATTGAAGAAAATAATACAAGACAGGATAATAGCAGCCAGGACATGCGTGTCGTGTACTTTTACGCTTTATAAATTTTTACGTTTAAAAGAAAATATGTCAAGCGTATTTTATTTTTGTTTAGCAATTTTAGCCAAAGCTAAAGTAATCAGAAAAAATGAATATAGAAAAATTCTTTATTTTTTTTTTTTTATATTTCTTAAAGCAAACTAATTGGCCGCAAATTGAAAAGCTTTCAACAGCCGCAAGTGTTTAGCCACACGGAGAGGTCAAAGTTCAAACAAAAAGTGTACAAAATTGTGGCGCCTGCCTCTTTTGATATTTAACAATTAGCCGCCAATCGACGGCATTATTAATTTGCCTTGGCTTTCAATTAAGCAATTAGGCAGCCAGCAGCCACGCTTCCATTCCACCAGCCGCAAATTTGTGGGCTAGAGCAAAAATAATTCTGAGAATTGCCGCAAAACAATGGCAAAAAAAAAGCGTAATATGCATAAAAAGTTAAAAAGAAAATTAGGCTATTTATGAACGGGGCAGAAACGATGCGACGTATGCACAATTTTTAACATTTTCAGCAGGCAGCAGGCAGCACGCGGCTCAAAAGCCCCCAAAATGCCAAATGCCAAACATTTTATGCTAATTTCCATACACACAAACAACAAACAACAAAAGAGCATCAAGTGGAAAACTTTCACAGTCTTTTTAACTGTCAAGAAAAATGTTTGTTTAGAATTCGGTCGAGCGTTATTTATGGCCCAATAACTTTTAACTTCACATGCGGCCGTGCATGCAAATTAGTTGCCATTTGCTTAAAAGCGAAAATAAAACGAAAAAAACAATTGAAAATTCCCAAAAATTTCAAATCAAATCAAATCCAAATGTTGCAGCATTGTTTGTTTGTGTGTCCTGGCAGAATGTCAATTAAATGTAAGCCACATTAACAACAAACACAACAAACACAACAACAACAACTACAACAACAGCTGTTTAATTAATGTCCAAATAATTGACAGCAAAATACATTTCATTTAGTTGAGAGAACGCCCACAACGAAGGTCAAACAAGTTGAAAATGTTCTAATGCCCTAGCAGAGTGTATTTGTGGCTTTGTTATTAAATGTGTAACGCCTTGAATATACAAAAAAAACAGCTAAACTTTTGATTAGAATGACAAAAAAATTAAATTAATTTTAAAAAATTAAATCAATTTAAAAAAAAAAATTATAGCTGTATAGGCCTCTATAGTCCAACGCTATATATTTCTCCTGTTAGTTATAGTTTTATAAACTAAACCATCTATTAATAATAAATAAAATAAATAAAATCAATTTTTTTGATAATTTAATTATCTAATAAAATTTAAATTAAATTAAGTTTCTTTGTCACTGCAAAATAATAGCCATTTATTAATTTATTATAAATGTATTTTAATATGATTTATTTTAATTTTTATATATTCATTAAATATCATATTTAATATTTCATATAATTTGTCAATTTTGGGAATTTAAGGGTTTCTGTTTTTTTATTTTTTTTTTGTTACTCATTATAAATTCGTTTTATTTTGATTTACTTAAATTTATATTTTATTTTATCATAATTTATATAATTTATTAATGTTGCGAAATTTATATATTCTATTTATTATATTTTATTTTATAATCTTATTTATTCTTTTTTTTTTGTATTTTATTTTATGTTATCTTTTTTAATTTGTTGATTTTTTTTTAATTTATAATTTATAGTATAAATTTATTTATTGTATTTAGAATCTTTTTAAATTTTTTATTTTATTCTATATTTTTTAAATTCATTTTAGTTTTGTTTATTTTTTTTAATTATAAATTTTTAGTATAAATTTATTTAGTTTTTTTTATTAAATTTTAAAGGGTATTTCTTTTTAATATATTTTTTTTTTGCTAAGAATTTCTGACTTTAATAACAGCCCACAACATTTGGTCAGAAATTAATTTAAATATTAAAATAAACAGACAACAAAGGCGCTTCTGTGCTTGTCATCAAAAAGCAGCCAAGTTATTTATATATACTCGAAATATACTTGTATATATATATTTCTATATATACAAATTATAGTATATTTGTATATTTAAGTATGAAAATTATTTTCTTTGCCCCTGACAAATCCAATTAATTTTCCAGCTATGCAGGATAATCAAAAATTGATATGAAGATTATTTTTGCTTTCACAAAAAAACATTTTATACGCAGCCAAAAGTAAATAGTTAATTAAATTGTATTATCGGTATTGTTGTTGTTGTTGCTGCCGCTTACATGGGGCAACCTCTGGCGGTCTCTGGCGGCAATGTCAAAGGTCGTGCCGTTGCAATGTGAATGTCTGTCTACATCTCTCTCTCTGTCTCACTCTGTGCCACATAATTGCACTTGACAGTGGCAGGCAAGAACTACAACACAAACAAACAACAATCCACAGTAGCTGACAGTCAAAGCAAAATGCCAGAAAGCGCTGAGATAAGAAGGGAAAAAAATACAAAAAAAAGCGCCATTTTGCAGCGTCTGCCACCAACAGCAGTTGCAGTTTCAACAGTTGCAACAACCAGCATGACAAATGAAAATTCAGGACTTAAATATACTCTGTTTATTGGCTTTTTATTTATATGCTAAAATAAGCGCTCAAAGGAGTTAAGCTTGGCAGCAATTGAGACTTATTTGAAAAGACAACAAAAGTACAAGAAAATATTTTAAAAAAAATAATTCAAGAATTTTTCTTCGTCAATAATTTTATTTTTTAAGGAATCTTTAAATACTATCTGGGATCCATAAAAACTCCTGATTTTTGGTTGTATTAAAGATAACATTTATTACTTAAAATTCGCAAAAAACAATTTTAAAACCAGAAAATTCTCTACCTTATAGAGTATCGGGGATGCCACGGAATTAGCTTTTAAAAAACTCTAAAAAATTTTATTTAGGATGTTTAAAAGCCTTATGGAATCTCACAAATTTTTTTGTCTTGAGACATAAATTTAATATAACAATAAAAACCGCCATAGAGATTATTTAAAGACTTCTTAAATCGTAGACATTTTTTTTAAATAAACAATCTTAGATTTTTTATAAAGAATTCATGCTTAAAATTCTGACTAACCCAATCTCTTAAAGAGTTTTACCTGCAGCCTAAACAAGCCCTTAATTTAAAATTAAATTTATAATATTTATAGTTCTGTTAAAAATAACCCTCTCCTATATTTTAACTCTCAAAAAACACCATACACTCTCTTTACCACAATTCGTGTATAGAGTATATAAAGCAAACTGTGAGAGATTGCATAGCAAAGTGACTTCAATTGCATTCAATGCCTGTCGCTGATTAAACTGGCAAAACTCAACGCTCGGGCACTTTGATGATGATGACGATGGGGCTCCCAGATAATTTTCAATCTTTTTTTTGTTGTACTTCTTTTTCATCTTATTCTCAGATTTTTCTTCTTTTATCTATAGTTTGAAACGTGAGCAGCAGTTAACGAGCTATTTTTGCAGCTACCCTTTAAGATTTGCGCATTGGCAAGAAATTGGCATTGCCCAGATTGCAGACAATCGATTTTTGTCATTATACAGAAAGCAAAAAAAAAAATAATAAAAAAAAAAAAAAAACAGAAGACAAAAAATTGTTAGTTTTATTTGCTGCTACAATTGTTTTTTTTTCTAGAAGGAGAGATACCTTTCCAAAGGGCATGACGGTTTGATTATGATATAGGTATAATCTTCTTTTTAAGATAAATAAAAATAAATGAATTACAATTATTTTTGATTTATATTTTTATTTGGCTAAAATTTATTTTATTAATATTAAAAATAATAAATAATTTAATTACGATTATTTTTTTTTATATTTTTTTTGTTGACTAAAATAATTTCCTTTGCCTAAGTTTTAATTAAAAATCAGAAAACAAAAAATATTTTATAATTTAAATGAAAAAAAACTCAAAAAAAAAATTTATTATTTCTGATTTAAAGTATATAAAAATTCATAAGAAAAAATTATAAATAATCACTTTTTTTAAAGGCAATAATCCATATTTAACCACATTTCGTTAACGATTGTTTAAAAAATATTATAATATTTAATATGAGTAATAAACAGCTTGCAGACCTTTGTTGCTCTGGCTTAAGCATTTTTTATAATTTAAGATTAATTCTAAGATACAATTTTATAAATAAATAAATAATCAAAATAAATCAATAAATAATCAAAATAAATAAATAAATAATCAAAATAAATAAATAAATAACAAAATAAATAAATAATAATACGATGGTCTATTTTTTTTATCATTTATAACTCAATTTTAATTAATTTTCAAACATCTGGCAGTCTGTCCATTTAAGGGTGTAGATATATCGGCATTGCCCCAAAATCATGTTGCCAATTTTTGTTAACTATTTGGTCAGGGCCAAGCCCAACAATATTGGCAAACGGCAGCTGTCAGCGACCATTGGCAAACACTAGACACAGACACAGACAGCCTGAGAAAGGGTCGAATTGTTTGTTTGGTTCGGGGCAAATTGGGAGTGTGCCACATACGAGTGGTAACAAGCGTTAAGGCAGCTGCTGTTGCAACTTCCGCAATGCTGCGCTTCGCTAGGCAACAACACAGCAACAACAACAATTACAAATAACAACAAATAATACACATTTTGCGTGCTTTACAGAACTACAAACTCTGGCATAAAGTGGGTGAGTATTTTGTTGTTTTTGTGGTTTTTCTGACTCATATAATAAAAAAAAATTAAATAAAAAATAAAAAAAATATATATAAAAAAAATGTTGCACATGTGCAGCAACCACACACAGCTGCCACACACACACAGCACAGCAGCCAGGTGAAAAGCCTCTTTTTATATATATTTTTTACCCGCAATGTGCTGACTGTGCATGCAAATTGTGCAATAAGTAGATAATAAATGAGCATAGTAGAGCATGTGCCGCATGTGCAACATATTCATGCCCCATTGAACACACATACGAAGTGAGTCATTAAATGGCAACACACAAGACACACAATACAACACTTTCATTGAGAGGAGTTCCAATAAACCAAACATTGATACCATTGTCGACCCAGTAATATTGGCCATTTAATCCATGATGGTCAACATTAATATCACATTTGACACACATTAAAATGCCATTCATAGTCTTGGACAAGTGTTGAGATTTGTGGCAAGAGAATTTAATGCTTTAAGTAGCTTTTATATAGTTAACAACTTTGTTGATTTGTCAAGTTTTCATCATATTTTTAGCAATCAGAAAAATTGGTAATTAAATAAAAGAATTTTTATGTGAAATTTATTTGTCTGTTATTGTGGGATCTGTAGCTGATTTTGGCGTTTAAATTTGAAAAGCAATATATTTTTGAATTTTTCCAAATTTTTCCCTATAAAAATTCTGACTTTTTGATATTCCATTATAACCCGAAATATAATTTTTACCTTTAAGCTCCCATAACTTTGTCAAATTTTCATCAATTTTGATGCAAAATACATTTTTGTTTATTATTTTTCCTCTAGATTAAATTGGCATTTAAATTTTGATAAATAAAATTTTTCGATTTTTTGGAAATTTTTCCATACCTACCCCTTGCACATTTTGTTAAAATTTTGAAAAATTTAAAATCTTTAAATTATATTTTTTATCAATTGCGCACATAAAAAAAAGCATAAAAAAATAATTTAAAGTGTCATCTGAGCTTTTTAGTTAAACGTGGAGTCAAAAAACTAAAAAAAAAAATTCCGCAAAATTCTCACTTTCATAAAGAATTATCTACCCTGTCTGTCAATATCCACAGCTCTGTCTGAACATCATATTCAAATTAGCACACCTTCCACACAACAAGAAAAATGTTACTTCTACTTTTATTATTTTCACAAATTCCTTATATATTTTACTTTATAAACTCCCTATAAAATTCTTCTTTTCTCTTGAATAACACTCAATGCGTAAATCTACCCAGCACTCAGCATAATAATGAGCGCAATAAAGAATGACACCTGTACAGTCAAACAGCGCCATAACATGGCCATAAAAATATTTAACTGATAATTTGCAATGAATATGAAAATATTGCCCTTAAGCAAAAGTCCAAATCGAATGAAGCTAAGCCGCATAATCGGCTTTGAATGAGCAACATTTTATGGCCTATTATTATTATTATGTTTATTGAACATTTGATTGGAAGAGAAGTGTAGAAAAATAAAAGAGTTTATGGCGAATTAAATACTTAAAAATTGTAGAAATCTTAGAAGGAAAGAAATAAGTCAAAAATGTACAAAAAAGCTGATGACAAATCAAAGATTTTGCTTGCCAAAATATTAAAAAATTATAAATATAGATATATGGTTATTAAATACAAATTAGAAACACATGCAAATTTGTTTATAAATTGATCAACAGGCCGTTAAATAAATTGTTTGCAATGCCATGTCATGTCCTAAATGCAACAAAAGTGTTGGCCATAAAATATCTACTTTTTTTTTGGCCACATTGCAAGCGTGTTAATGTTGGCCATGTAAACCAGACAAATTTAAACAATTGCAGGCCTCATTTATGGCGCAATGCCAAAATGACTAAAAGTATAGTTTCGGTCGGAGAAAATGTCTTAAGAAAATCAAAAAATATATAAAAAAAAAAATTGAACTTTTATAAAGTTAAAAATTCGTGTATAAATTTTAAAGCATCTTAAAGTTTGCAACCGATGACAGGCAATATCAACACACAGGCATTAAACTCAAAAACAGGACCTCTGACAATGACATATATAAGGCTGGGTGTGTGTGAGTGTGTGTGTGTGTCTGGTAGCTTCGCCAAAAGGACACTTGAGTTTTTATTTGCATTTTATGACTCATTTTTCACGCCTTCTTCAGCGACAGCGCCAGAACCCAGCGCCTGTGTCTGTCAGTTGAGGCTGATAAAAGCCAGAAGCAGGACGAGTACCAGGACGAGCAGAACCAAAGAGCACAGGCATAATCCTTTTCGGTTGTGTCCTTTTGACCGTCGCCAATGTTTTCTGCGTTGCCTGTGTAAAACTCGAACCAATAATTTATATATACAACAAAATGGACGAGTTTTTTTTGCCCTGAAACAAAAATGGCCCAGATAATTGAAATTGATATATGAAGAGGCGGTTTTCTTGGTTTCTTGGCACAAAATTCCTTTGTCCCTTTTTATGCCTGTCCCTGCATAAACAAAACAAAAGCAACAGAACCAACAACAACAGCAACAGAGCGGAAATATTGCGTATACGAGAAACGAGAAAACACCATATGAAAATTCATAATTTTGCGTACACAAATGAAAAATGGATAAACAAAACAAATGTGAACAAGATAGAAAAGTTATATTCCGTTTTGGAACGAAGAATTAAATACGCTTGCTAAGGATAAATACATTATAAATTTTTGGTAGCTATACATATATCATATTTTATATTCTAATCACTAAAGAGGACAAAAAAAACATAAAATTTATCAATTTATTAGAAATATCTTTCAAAACAAAACTAACTTCCACACAATATATTTAAATACATTTATATTTAAGTTTTTATTTGACAATTTAATTTTTCTATTATTATTTTAAATTTGTCATATTTCTATTAATATTTTAAATTTGTTATTTTTCTATTATTATTTTAAATGTATAATTTTTTTGTTCTTATTTTAAATGTAATATATTTTACATTTTTATTTTTTCAGTTAAAATTTTTATTTTAAAATTTCTATTTATTTATTTATTTTTTTATTTGTAGAAAATAAAAAAATAGGGCCTAAGAGACTAGTTTCTATAGAAAAATAAAGAAATATTTAACAATCTTTTTATTATTATCTTCTAAATTGTTTCTGGCAACAACTTCTTTTTCCATGCATTACACACAACATGACTTATGCATAACACCCTTTTAAAGAGTATACACATCACACACACACACAGCACGTGTGTGTGCATACATATATATACATCTGCTCGATTTGTCTGCTTTTTATATGTTTTTCAATATTTTCTTTATGCGCCATATTTTTTATGTGTATATATATATGAATATATATAAAAATATTCTTGAAATAAGCGTATTTTTCTTTTGCATGAAAATTGTTTTGAAACAGATGCGTTTCACCTTCACCTTAATTAATATTATTATGTAAATAATAATTAATTTTGCAGCACACAATTTTCAATTTGTTAAAAATAAACATCAACAACATTTTTATGCTTTTAATTCTTTTCTCTCTATTTTTTTTCGAAATATTTTTCATAAATACCAAAATCAACAGAGCAGCAAATAATTTTGTAATAGAGCGCAAACGGATAAAGGAAATTGGAATAAAAAAATAAAACCACAGGCGGGTAAATTATTCAATTGGATTTATGTCTGTATATATATATATATATTTAAAATTCCAACCACAAAATAAAATTGAAAGGAAATTGATTTCGGATCACAATAAATTGGCAGAAAGTATTTAGGAATTTATTTGAGGTGACAAACCAAAATAATGTTTATGCATTTATAAATATACAAACAAAAAATAAAAGTGTTTAAAAAATATTATTTCACATAAGCAAATCTTTCATTTTCATTCAAAATATTTTGCCTTAGACATGGCAATTCAAATGGCATTTTAAGCCCACACACAAAATCTCAAATAAATAAACTGAATACTGTGTATAATTCTACGCACAAATAAAATACCACACATATATTCGTAAATAGCAAAATAAACATATGTGTCTGCTTTGGGAAAATATTAAGGAAATACAGACAGACAGACAGACACGCAGGAATCAAACTTACGAACATGACAAAAAAACCCTAACTAAATAATTGATGAGCAAAGTGTGAAAATTTTGCGTCAAACAAAAACGGAAGCGAACGAAATTTTCGTGGAAACATAAATCGAATCGAACTTGAGGGCATTTGAATAAATATTTGATAGAGCTGCCACAGAAAGCTGATGCTTTTGCTGTTGCCGCATAACAAAAGGAAATCGCAGCTAAACAAATGTTAAGTATACGCCAATGTTGCCAGGCAAAAGTAGCAAAAACACAAGTTGAAATGTTTTAATTGCCTGTGATCGATCGAGAGTTACCCTTTAAATTGGTTTGAAAAATGCCACAAAATTTGCATTTAATATAGAACAAGCAGTGCACTGCTTGCAATTTAAGCAATTCTACGATTTTGTAAGGAAATATTGTTTAGAAAAAAAAAACAAATAAAAATAAAATAAAACACTTTTTTTATTTAGCGTCTGTGTAAGAAAGTTTTGTTTAAAAAAACAGTACAAATCAAATTAAATTATAGTTTTTTATACAAATTTATCATTTTTTTATATTTTTAACTATTTTTTTTTTTTATACAGTCATCATGGCATTTTCCTATCAAACATGTCTATTAAAATTCTGAAAAAACTTCTATAAAATATTTTAAAAATGTTATTCTTTCCATTATCAAAAAAGCCTTCATCAGCCTGTTTTAAAAATGCCATTAAACAATTTTTTTAAAAATCCCCTTACTTTATATGAGTAAAGAAACCCTTTCAACTTCATTTATAGCTCCCATTTGCACAGTTTTATAGTCCATATATTTTTTTATGAGCAAACCAAACAACATCTCTCCCATCACATCAAACATTTGCAAAATTTCTAATGCCTACAGGGTATTCTATGTATATACAAAAACAGTGCGAAAATCACGATAAAAAATACGACGGCGCCAGGCAGAAAGTGCGTGAGAGCAAATAATTTATACACCTTTTGAAAGATTTATGCGCTATGGCCCGCACACAGGCAGCAAACCAATTTTCTACTATATACATATATATATATACATATATATATATAATATAACGCCCCGAAAATCAAAGCGTGAAATTCAATTAATCTAAACATGAGGGAATATCAGCTTTAGATGCGCGCTACAACACAGAAAAGATCTATAAGGACTGTGTAGCATAAATATATAAATTTATAAGTGGCATCCTATAAGATACTCTTCATAAATAATGCCTCCAATGACAGCTTCACACAGATGACTCACATCTCGTTATTTGAGCCTGCAACGCAGATGAATCAGCAAAAAAATAAAAAAACCCAAAAGGAAAAAAAAAGATATATAAACAAGAACTGTCTTTAAAGTTCTGTTATCTGCCAGTTCTCTGTATCTTATTTGGGTTAGCCAGCCAAGCATATCGTATATAGTATGGCATATATATAGTACATATGCTAACGGTCATCGAAAACACACAAACAAAGCGAAAACTGTAAAAATGCAAAGGCATAATGAAAACAAAAAAAACAAAACAAAGCAAAAAAAAAGTGCAAAAGTTTTTGTTTTTGTTCGTTTCTTTGCTTTTCATTTATGGAATATGCAAATAACAGTGTGCAACAACAACAACAACATCTAACCAGCACGTGCATAGCTATAAAAATCATCCATCCTATATAAAAAAACTATCCTATAGGAAATACATAAATGTGTGTGTCTCTAAAAGAACCAAGTTCCAACTGGAGTTGACAGAAACACGATTAAAATCTTGGTTTAAGAAGCAAAGGTTCCTTAAATGTTTGCATTTTCACTATTAAAGGGATTTTGCGGATTTAAATCACCTGTTTTTGATTAATCATTAAATTAAACTAAGTAAAAATTTAATATATTAAATTAACTCAATCGTTTTAGATTTTATATTTAATTTTTCGAAACAAATTCAATTAACAACAAAAATATACGCATTTTAAAGTGACTTTGCGGATTGAAATCACCTGTTTTTACTTTAAATTTAAATCAAATTGCAATGGATTTTAATATAATTTAATGGAATTATATTAAATTTTGTTATACGCTTATTATTTTATTTGCAATCCCTCAGCTCAAACACAATCCCAAAAATCACTCAAGCCGAGTATTTACACAATTTTAGGTATTCATAGCAGCTAAATATTTTCTTTTGTCTACAATTTTAATAAGATTGTTTTCAGTATGCACTTCCTATTTGGCTTGGTGTTCACATCCCCATCTCTAACTCGACTCCAAGCCCCCTTCAAGTGCCACTGTCAATGCAAATTGTTTTGCAGTTGTTATTGTTTTTTTTTTGTAGCGTGGGCTTTAAAAGGCTACAACACAGCAATTTGGCATGGCAACTGAGTGCATTTAATTGCAACTGCAACAGCAACTACATTTGCAACAAAAAACTCAACTCCAAGTGCAATGTCTCCTACGTAAAGACAAAGAAATTAAGTATGCAAAATGCTTGGGCAAAGTCTTTTTGGCTGTCTCAATGATGCGACTTTATGTCAAGCGTTTTGCATACAAAGTGTGGCATCAACACGAAAGCGCAACGAGCAACGTGCAACAAGCACAAAGTCAAAGCTCAATGTACCCCAACATACAAAAATAGCAAATCATGTTATGGTAAAGGGCCTGTGAAATTTGCCTATCATCGGGTAACTTGGATATATCGATAGTATCGCTTGGGTGTGAGCAGAGGGATTCATTATCGATTGTTTTTATTCACTATAAAAATTAAATTTATATTAGTTAATAGTCTATTCGATAAATCGTTAGTTTCTCAATCAATAAATGTATCAATAGAATTTTAATTAAAACCAATTTTCAGTTAAAAATTATATCGATTGTTTTTGGTAACTATATAAATTATATTTGTATTATTTAATAGCCAAATTTAATAGAAAAGCCATCTATAGTATTTAATAAAAGACAGAATTATAACCAATTCGATTCATCGATAGTTTCTCTATCAATAAATGTATCAATAGAATTTCTAATAAAACCAACAAATTTTCAGCTAAAAACCATATCGATATTATCGATAAAATTCTCCGTTTGTAATCTATGATATTTTTACTAGTACATTTAAAATTCAAATAGAATTAATTCACCGTCAATAGATACATCTACGGAATTTTAAATAAAAATTAATTTTTAGCAAATTTATAATATCGATAGTATCGATAAGCCGCTCTCCGCTTGCAATTAAAGATTTTTCTGATTAATATTAACTTTTGTTAATTAGAAAAATATGTTTCACTGGTTTTCTATATATTTTTCCGACATGAAAACCAACTATCAATTTCCAGCTACAATTAACTATCGATATTAATCGTTTTACAACACTTAAAATCAGTGTCAATGGCCTGAGAGCCCTCATAAATTTGTGCATATCATTTAAAATGGTAACTAATCAAATTAAAGAGAGGGAGAGAGAGCTTTAACAAACTGAAACTCAAACAATAATAACAATGATATGAGCACACTTTAAATACAGAATATGAGCTTGGCACGCAAACAATTTCCACACATTGCACAAAAATAATAAACAGAAAAGAAACAGAGAGAGAGAGAAAAACAATAACAAAATGCTAAATAATTGAATGCCCACATATGCACACACAGACTGACAAACAAAAATGGAAAATTTGTTTACAATTTTACCCTCCTCTTGCCACAATAACAAAACAACAACAAGTTTTGGCATTGTGACAGTTGACTAACTCAGCATTTAAACTCTATGTATATAGTATCATAATATAATACTCATGTATGTATACATTGCTTCCGTCAACAGCAAACAGGAAAAACAAAAAAAATATCAAAAATCTTTAATTGCATTTAAAAATTACTAATAATCGTTTTATTGGCAACGTTTTGTGCAACAATTGCAAACAATGCACAAAATAAATAAATTACATTGTGCATTGGGGGACTTTAGATTGATATGTTTGATTATTATTTATGGACTGTGGAGAAAATAGAGAAATTGAATATTGTTTAAAGTGGAAGTTGAAGTTGCAGTTGACACACCTCTTCCTTAATTTAACATTGTTTTGTAGAGAACTTAAAAAGACATGCCGCAGCAAATAAATTAGTATGCTGCAAGAGCGTGTTGCATTTAAGTACTAGTAAGGAATATAAAATTATAAATTATTGTTCTACACATTTTCATAGTACAACTGACTGCTTGTTAGAATTTTTAATTATTTAAAGATAATTTACTAAAAGGGAAAAGTTAAGCATTTATTTTTCCAACAAATTGTTGTTTTTTGGGCTTAAAATTTGCAAGGAAAATATTGAAAATTATAATGAATAATCTTTTGTATAAGTTTTCTATTCTTTCAATGTTTGTTGACTTTGCCTATAAACAAAGCTATGAAAAGAGTGAGTAAGGGGGAGGAGGGAAAGAGGTGAGACGGGAGAGGGGAGGAAGAGAAGGGCTAAAGAAAGACGGAATAGCCAGAGTATTAAACACAATGTGTCTTTACTTAAGACCTCCGAAATCGCTAACAACACGGACCTTATATACTGACTGCTTAAACTGTTTGAGAATTACAAGCACAACAAAAAAAAGACCAGAAATGTGGTAAACGAAGTTGTCTTTAAACAAAGCATATAAATGTTAGCTATAATTTTATTAACCATATATGAATTTATACCACAATTTGCAAGTTAAGAAAAAAATTAATGCAAATAAATTTTTACTAAAGTGTACTTCAATTTCTTGTTAAAAAAAACCTATTAGTATTAATTGTACTCATAAAATTAACTTCTTCTAAAATAAACCTATAATTATGTGTATTTTTACATAAAAACAAATATAATAAACTTTAACTGAAAGTTTCCTACTGTACAAGAAAAGAAACTAGAAAAAAAACCTTTTCACATTATATTCAGAGTAGAATACAACCCCATAATCTTTTCACAACCCAAACCCATAATTTTCATATATATTTAAACATTAAAAAATAAATAAACTTACCTTGGCCTGAAATGTGATGCCTTGAAAGAAGGCCTGTTCGGCATGGAGGGGTACACGCAAATCCTGATCATCCTGGACAAGATCATACGGTGTCGATGGCATTCTTAGATAGTTTAATAGCACCGATTCGGACCACTTGTAGTATCATGAAATTGTTTTCATTTTCCTAGTGCTACGTCTCTCCAGCTGTTGGCCAAATTGCCATAAAAATCCACTTGGATTTTTGTGCTTTTTCCCTTCTTCTGCTTGCTGTGCTGCTGTCGGTTGGCTAATACTTTGGCTCATGCAAATTGTTGTGGAGCGTCTAGCGCGCTTTTATTTTTTGTGATTGATTTGGTTTTATTTTTTACTCTTGCTCTTCACTCCTGCTGCTGCTGCTGGCAGTTGCTCTTCACTCTGTTTAATCTCAATTTATGAGTTTGTGGTCGTCGACTGCTTTCTGTTGCCTCGCAAATTGAATTGCGTCAGTTTTAGCCCGATGCTTGGCAATTTAGTTGCTGGAGATTCGCAAAGAGACTGCGATTCTTGTTTGCGTTTTATTATGAAATCTGCCCATTCACTGCCAATTTGAGCTGCAAAAACAAAAAAAACAAAAATAAATAAATACGCTATAGAAAAGATAATAATAATCACATAAAAGTAGACAAAGTAAACGCTGCTAATATACAATATTTTGTAATCAAACGCTTTAGACTTGGTCTATTAGACTGTGACTCATTTGAACGCTTTCGAACTTTAATTTTGAGTCATCAAATCATGTGGCGAGTTCATTGGAATCATGTTAATTAGTTAAAGCTTGAATCACAAAATCATCGTGTTGTCTACTATGTATATAGAGCTGATGACAACCTGTACTGTATTGTAAAATATTGTAGTCTTAGGCGCACCTACGCGCACGTGCCAACGAACGCATTGTGTTTTTTATAGATAGGAAAAATAAAAAAAAATAATATTAAAAAAAAAACTTATAATAATTACAATTTGAAGAGCACGTTTTTATTTGTACTTGCTGTTTATGCTTCATATATGGATTGCTGCAGGAAATGTCTGCGTTTTAATTCAAAGCAACAATCAATTGTTTTATTGATTATAACTTGTATTTATAAAAATATACAGAAGCGTTAATGTAAACTGTACACTCAGAAAAATATTAATGTTAAATTTAGCGAAATTATGACCAAACAAAATAAAAAAAATTTTAAAAAATAAAATAAAATTCTCGGTTTTGCCGCTATAATAAATAACAAATAATCTATAGTTAAAAAAATTTTTTAAAAAAAATAAAATATATAAATTGGCTCAATTTTATTTTTTTTTTTAGTTGTTCGTAATTGACAGAAAAAGGTTTCTAAAAAGAAAAATTTTAGAAAAACTTTCTGGAAAAATCACTAGCGCCTCAACAGATGTACGCACTGTTAACGTATACCAAACTGTTATAACAATCACAGTAAGCAGTATGTTGTTTAATAAAATACGAAAATTACAGCACATTATAATTTTAAATAAATACGAATTCTTTAGAAGAAGAGGGTTTAGCCACGCAAGCCGCGTACACTAGTATAATATATAATTTAGTTCAATTTATTTAAAAGTATAGTATATTTTATTAATTTACGTCAATATTTCAATAGTAATTTATGTTGAAAAAGCAGAAAAATTAAATTTTTTCCAATGTTAAAGCTCATTCTGTACAGAGACTGTATATTTATTTTCATTTATATTAGAGCTTCCTTATTTTCTAGTAATAATAATTTTCAGTGTAATTTTGGTTGAGAAAAATTGTACAATCTTTTTTTTCTGTATCTCTATTAGGCACTATATGCAGGGTATATCCTATTCTAGCATTATTACTTATTTATTATTTTGAGCCTGTCTGGCTGTCAAATCAATGCGGTATTTCGATATCCCTCCAATCAACGACTCTATCAAAATTTGATCAAGTCTGAGCAGCTTTTAATGAACTCACAAACTGAAACTGAAATTTTGATGTCAACAGCTGTGTTCCTTTTTTTATATTTATTTTTTTTTATTTTTCTTCTCAATTGCTTTTGTCTCTTCTCAGACTTTAGTCTCTGTTTCTCTCTCAGAGGCAGGCCAAAGGGTCATGGACGTTTATGCTTGTAAATGACAACAACAACAACAACATCATTTATTCTCCTTTACTCTGAGTCTCTTCATCTACGTCTCCCTCTCAGTCTTCTTTATAAAGTATTTATCTGTGTCTCGTATCTCTGTCTCAGTCTCCAACTGAATCTACATAAAATGAGAAAAAATAAAGCTGCAACAGCTTTTAAAAGGCTAAAACAAAAGTTATGTCCAGCATTTCTGGAATTTCCTCTGTCTCTCTTATTTTTTCTTTATATTTAGCGTTGTGTCTGCTTCTCTGTCTGTCCGTCTGTTTGTCCACACATTAACTTATCAATTTGGATGTCGATTGGGTTCAAATTGCAGCCAGCTCTCTGACAGTTAAATGGAGGGCAGTGGGTTGACCATTTGACACTTTTTGGGGCGCAACATAAATCAGCTAAGCTTATGTGGAGGTCAATTGTTTATCAGGGCCGGGATTAATGTGTGTACAACACATATATATGTATTTATGTGGTAAAGGCGCACCTTTCATGAAAATACATGTTGAAAACTTGAACTTAAAGTCGTCTCCTTGGCCAAAAGAGCCCTCGCAATATTGGCAAACAGTTGCAGTTCAAGTCTTTTGTCTAGTATATATTCCCACAACCAAGTTCAATGCCTGTCTACGCCCACAATCATATATCATATATAGGAAAATTGTATATATACATATATTTTTTAGTAGGTGCTCCTAAAGGTAGCTGGCAGTACCGCCATTTTGTGTCCGTACCAAGGTTCAAGTACCTCAAGTACAAGGCACAAGAGCAGGCCCAAGTACTCAACGCATGCGTTGTGAAATATACTTAAGTAAAGAAAAAAAATACTAGAAAATTGCCTCACATTGCACCCGCATTTATCAGAGAGAGAAAGAGTGATAGAGAGGGAGAGGAGTGCAGGCAGAAGGAGAGCGCAGTCTATTGCAGTCTTTACTTGCCTTTGCTCAGCTTTGCCCAGAACTTTCTTTACTTCACTTCTCTGCTACGCACTTCGTAGGCTACACTAACAAAAATTAAGTGTCTAAAATATTGTGGAAATTATATTGGTCGCTCAATTTATAAATTTAATATTATTATAATGTTTATAGCGTATTAAAAAGAATACATAAATAAAATAATAAATGCTTTGGCAAATGGAAAAAACTTAGTTAATCCAAGTTAAATAAATAATTTAAGAAAATAATAAACTATCAAGGAATTTGATAAACAACAAATTAATTTTTAATTTTTTTTAACTCGAAGAACTCTTGGGTAAGCTAGCGATTTTAATTAAAAAATTGTGGCAGAATATAACTAAATTGGCTAGTTTTAGATTCTGCAAGACAAGTAACCAGTTTAGATTGGCATAGAATTTCCAAAACACACAGTTTTCGTGCCACAATAAAAGAACTTTGATGACAAATATGTACATGAGAAACCCGATCAAATATAGAGAGTTAGTTACGTCGTGATTGCCGCATAAAAAATAAATTCAAAACAAAAAAGTCTTTGATATTATACCTTTTTTATGGCTAAGCACTATAATATATACTGTTATATGGTCTTTTTTGAGCACCACTTGCCATTAAAATAAAAGTATTTTAAAAGTTCTTAAAAAAAATAAGTATATTAAGTAGTAGTTAAAGTGGTTTTCTACTTTATGTACTTATTTTTGGATTTTTTTTTAAAAGCATTTAAAATATGTTAATTGTTTATTATATATGCATATTTTTTTTAAATTTAATTTTTATTTTTTTGTTTTAATTTTTTACTTTGCACACACAAGTTTCGTTCAGTGTAAACATGTTCTATGCTGCACACTTTTGTTCTTTACTTGCACATGCCTATCTTCTGTTCTGCGTCTGTGCCAACTATTCTGTTTTCGTAATGCGCTTTGTCTTGTGCTTGACTTCGTTTCGTTTCGTTTTACGTTTCGTTTTGTTCTTCGCCCGCACTATCAGCAAAGCTGCGCTTGCGCTTTGCAGTCGACGCAGCAGTAGCAGCAGCAGCAGCAACAACAACAACAACAACAAAGCACAATATAAAAACTCGTATCGCATGCAAGTGAATGACTTGGCAGAGCGAACGATGACGACGCCAACGACGGCGACGACGTGCTTCCAAGAAGCGAACACGTACAAGACTTGGGAGTCGGCAGAGAGTCAGCGCAGCTGAAACCGGTTTTTGTGCTTCGTTGTTGTTATTGTTGTTGGGGAGTCGAAGTCAAAGTCTTGGTAACTTACACGTTCACTTCCTTTCCGGTTCTTGCTGCAATGCATGCAGCAGCTCCTCCTCTCCGTCGCCACCTCAACTGCCCTTCTGCCAGCTACCACACCTTTCAGTCAGCTGCAATTTGTGTTTGGTTTTTTTATCTTCTTTTTTGCAGTTTTACAAGTTTTAAACATTTTGTTATTTTTTTTGTATTTTTTGTATTTGATTTCTTGTAATTACGTCGCCAGCAAATCAAGCGAATCGAGCTTTTGCAAAATATTTCTCTGTTGCACTTGCCACAAAGCTGCATTGCCTCTCGTATTATGCAAGTCGCAAAAAACAAAAAAAAAATCGAAACTGGTATCCCGCTTGAAGTTTAGCGTCACTTTTTGGTTTTGGCTTTTTTTTTCTTGTGGTATTTTTTCATTTTTCTTTCATTTCCAAAAATTGCGCACATTTTTCTATTGAACAGTTTGTTGTTGTTTTTTTTTTGGCAATGCGGAAAACTTGAAAGCGAAATTGCTGTTGTTGCTGTTGCTTGTTATATTTGCTTTTGATAACTGTTAAATAAACACATCAAACAACAATTATGCGCTATGATCTGCAAAACTTTGCCAGCTGCGTCGCCAGCTGCGTTGTCTCTCTCTGCCTTCCAGTCGCTGCCAGCAGCAATTCCTTTATCGTTCACTTCTCTCCTTCTCCATCTCATCTTCAGTTTGCGCTGACTGCGTCTGTTCATCAATCTTGTTTTCGTTTTCATAGCAATAAACTTGTGGGTGAGGGGGCAGCGCAGTCTGATTAAAGGCTGGGGAGGAGATGCGCAGAGACAATTGCCAATTGATGTGTAGCACGAGAGAGAGAGGTAGGTATGGAAAGCAGAGTTGCATTCTTTAGTTCAATTCAAGGAACCACTTCAATTCATTGCAGGTTCACACATGTAATTTGTTCGCTCTTTCGTTCATTTATGTGATTTTTTTAGTTCGCTCATTTGTTTTTTTACTAGTTCACTCATTTGTTTTGTTCGCTTTGTTCGCTCGCATTATAAATTGCAAACAAATTTATTTTTTTATTGATCGCACGTTGGTTCGTTTTTTTTATTGTTTGTTTTAGTTTTGTTTTGCTGTTCGTTTAATATTCGTTTGTGTGTTGAGTTCGTTTATATATTTTATTCTGCCTGTTGGTTTGTCTTATATTCTCATTTATCTGTTCGTTTCCCTATATATTGTTTATTTTATTTAAATATATAGAGCTTTTTACTTTTTTATTAAATTAAAAATAATAATTTAAAATTTATTAAATAGTTGATAAGACTAGAACGATAAAAAGAAAAATGTATTCTAAAATCCCGGTAACTTAAAAGCCAAAAAAAATAAATAAAAATAAAAAATAATCAAATAAATATAAAAAATAATAAAAAATCAAATAAATAAAATAAATTTAATTGAAAATTAACAAAATAAATAACATGATCAATGCGCACAATTAACTTACTTGGCAAAAAAAAAACACATTTATCAGAATAATTTGGAATTAAAAATAATAATTACAAAAATTTAGAATTTATTTTGAGCTAATAATTGCTACGAAAAAAAGCAAAAATAATGTTTATAATTGTATAAAAAATACAATTTCTTATTATTATTATAATTTTCATTATGTTAAAATATCTGTTAATTCGGAGACCAACTAATTTTCGGGTTATCGAAAAAAAACTGTACATAAATAAATAAAAAATATAAAAAAAAAATATATAAACAAATTAACTTTGATCATCTATATGTTGACAATTATTATAGAGCTTCTTTTTTGTATATTTTAACATTTCATTTATTTTTTTTTTACCAATTTTATTAAATATAATTATAAGGGATAATCAACCATTAAAAACCAAAATTGTAAGGAACAAAATGAGTCGAAAAATGTCTTAAACGAACAACTAACCAAAAGACAATTTAGTTCCTTAGTTTATCGTTCATTAGAACTAATTCACTGAACATATTCCAAGCAACTCTGCTAAAAAAAAAAGCGATAGAAGAAAGAGAACTTGAGAACCTTTTAAGGCTGGGATTCTGGATTCCTTTGTGGCGATCTTTGAAAATAACAGACGATTGGCCAATTGGCCATTTGGCGCATTGGCCATTGTCTCGCCAATGTCGCTTTTAGCCTTTTTTTTATATATATATATTTATGAGCAGACGGACCCAGACACACAGCAACAACAACAAACTGACAGGCAGGTCGATGCAAAAGTTTTTGCCTGGCAGCCATAGAATGTATCTATAAGATACATGCTAAAGCGCGTATGTGCTACGCGCCTATAAATAGCGACGAACTGAGGCAAACGCACGCCCCCCTCTGGCAGCTAGATAAATAGATAAATATACAGGGTAGAGACAACAGACTACATGTCTATATATCTATCTAGCTATCTACCTATACAAAAAATACTTTTTGGGGCTAATACACACAAACATAAATCTTAAACAAAAATACAAAAAAAAAAAAACAACGATTGCCAAATAAAAGTTTTAAAGAGAGAATTTCAGAAATATATAGAGATATAGAGATGTAATTTAGCTAAGAACTAAACGTTTTCAAAAAGTATCTACAAGTTAGCAGAACGTTAGCATTAAGAATCAACCTTGAAAGTTCACTTGTTTAGCATAAATCGTGCTTTGGCTAAGTTTTTCCAGCTGCTGCAGCAACTTAAAACATATTAATAAATAAAAAAGTTTCATAAAATGTTAAAATACACACAGAGAGCTACAAAAGAAACAAAATTAATGATCGGACACAGCTTGGGATGCTTGGATTGAATAGTTATCAGCAATTTTGTCATTGCACTGAACTTTAGCGTTGATTATATTAGTTCTCGCTGTCCAGAAAAAAAGAAAAATTTTAAAAAAAAAAAAAGACCATGAAATGCTGCAGTTGTATCTGTATCTGTAGCTCTGCATATGCATCTTGCAGATGCATTTTCTGAATGAGGCTAAAGCAACTTCGTTTTATATATATTTAATATATATGGTTAGGTATATGGCCGTAAGTACGCAGCGTCTCAGCTGCTTGGCATAATTTTAAAACATTTTTTAGTTTTATTTTATTATTTCTGCCATCTTATTTTGAAACAAGCAAAAAAAAAATGCTTTTGAGCAGTGTATTTTACTAGTAAATACCCTGTAAACAGGGAAGAGAAGACCTTTACAACATTTTACAATTGTATTTCATGTAAAGCTATTTCTTTCCATTTCCTTTTTATTTCTTATGAAATCTAAAATCCAAGAGTTATATTAAAAACTATCAAATATCAGTTTTTGAAGCTTTAAAATATTTATTTAATTTTTTTTTTTTAAATAAGTAAATAAATTTTTAATTTGATTTCTCATTGAAGCTGCTAGAATTGCAAATTGCATTTTTCTGTTTTTAACATTTTAGTTAAATTTTTAAAGTAAAAGAATTGCTAATAAGGGAAAAATATTATTTTTTAATTAGTCTTAATTCAATTTTAAAACCAAATAGTCAAGAGTTTTTGAACATTAATTTTTAATATGAAAATTTGATTTAACCACAACAAAATTAAACAATTTTTTTAAATTTTTCATTTAATATTATTTTACTGTGTAGCTTCTGCAATTTTAGAGAGTTAAGGAAATATAAATTTTATTGTTGATGAGGCTAAAGAAGACATAAATATGTATTTTATATTTCTTATTTTCTTATATTTTATATTTTATTTTTTCTTTTTTAGATTTTATATATCATATTTTATTTTATTTAATATCTCCAACTTCTTAAGTTTGGCATATAATTTATAGTTTCACAGCTACATCTTCTACCGCATATTATACCCACTTTTAATAAATATTAAATAATTACAGAGTATTACAAAATAATAAACACAATGCTTGCTGACCAACAAACGGCGCTGCTGTTGTCGTTTTTGGCACACAAATTGCACCAATTTTCTTTTTGTTATATTTTTATTCTTATTTTTCTTATAGTAGATATGTATATATATACACAGAGTCGAAACCCCCCCCACACGCCTCAGCTTCAATGCGTTTTTGTATCTGCATCTGCAGTCAAACTATCTGCAATGCACAACAACCAGAAAAAAGTATCTAGAACGTGTCGCGTAAACAGTTTTTTATTTTTTTTTATTTATTTATTTTTATTTTTTCAACTTTTGTTGTAAATTATGCGAAACTTTCAATTTCTATGCAGAATTTTTTGGCGTGGGTTGTTCGAGTTGTTTTTGGGGCTAGGAAATTTTGTGGAACATCTTTAAACATACCTTATAGACTGGATCTTGTGGCCTGTTTTTATGTCTCTCGATATATAGTTTCACAGTTATGACACACAAACACACGCGCACTATCGTATTTCACTTGGCCAAGACGCTTTTAGCTGTCTCTGCTGGCTGCTTGCTTTTTTTCAAAAATTAACTGCCAATTCTGGGAAGCCAACAATGCGTTGTATATTATATTTTTTTCTTATTTTTTTATTTTTTATTTTTTGTGTACTCTCAACTGAATGTTAAATATATGCGAGACGAAAAAAAAGAACTTTTAGCCAAGTTCTTTAAGCGCCAACTTGTTGCTATGCTTTGTTAAGAGTTTGTTTTTTTTTTTGTTTTTTTTTTGTTTTTCTTTTCCTTTTTTTTACTTTTTAGCTTTTATGAATTTTTAATAAATTTCTTGGGGTTTTTGTTTTTGAGCGCTTGCATACAAATTTTATGGTCGTAACTGTTGCGTTTGGAGCGTGTGAAAACGGAAATGGACTTTTATTTATTTAAATATTTTTTGGCGATTATTTTTGTGATTTTTTTTTTCTGCTATTTTTTGCAACTTTAGAACACGACAAATTGCGAAAATACCGCTAAAAGTCAGCTACTTAAGCGATTTTATTTATTTTTGCGGCAAAGATTTCATTTATAATATTTGATATTTATATACTTTAAAATTTTAACGGCTTGAATATTACGTGAGAACCGGTATGCAAAAAAAAACAAAAATTTCCGTTTTCGTTTTTTTTCTTCTTTTTTTTAATATTTATCTCTTCTTCTTCGTCTTCAATTCAACGCGCTTTGCGCTACGAGAAAAATTTACGCTTTGGCCCGTTAAATCGTTAAGCGTCGCGCACACACACACGCTCTGCACCTGCACACACAATGAACGCCGAACAACAACTGAAACGTTTTGGCGAGAGACGAGCGTCAATCGGCTTGGAAATCGTTTGCCCAAGATATATACAGGGTGTTGCAGCGCAAACCTGTTTTGGCAGCCAAGAATATTTATCAGTTCTCTTTTGTGTGTGCGTAAGAGCATGAGCGCATTTTCTCTCTTCTCAAGCGAAAAGCGAAAGCCGTTGACCAATCAGCGTGCAGTAAATACACGTGCTTCTTCGCTGAACTCCCAAAAAACAAAAGAAAAAAAAAACAACAACTTGGCGGCGTTTTCTCTGTTTTGGTTTACCGGTCGCAACAGCAGCAGTTGAGAGGGGGGAGCGAGAAGTAACGGCACTCTTAAGCAGCCTAAACTTTATTTAAGTTTAAACAATTGAAGATTAAACTGTGATTTTAAGTGGCGTTATGCGTGTTAAGGTTTAATTAAAAAAATTAATATTTATAAAAAAAAATTGTACAAATATTATGAATATGCTTTAAAATTGCCTCAAAATTCTGTTTTTTTTTTTGAATCAACATAATTATATGCAAATATTTTTTTTAGCCCTATATACCTTCTAAAATTATTCAAAATATGCTATAAAAGTTATAAAAAAAAAATAAAATAAAATAAAAAAATCGAGCTTATTACAAAAATTGGCTTTAAAATTGTTTATTTTTAATCAATATAATATTATGTAAGATATTCCATTAAGTCCCATATAACTAAATAATAATAAATTATATTTATTTAAAAATATAAATATTCTAAACAATCTACAAAAAGTTAAAAAAAAAGTCCAAAAAATAAATAAAATTGAGTTTATGTAAAAAATTGACTGTAAATGTTTGTTAATCAACATAATATTATGTTTATTTTATTATGTATTTTAACCCAAATAACTTCAAAATGAATAATTAATACAAAAGTTAATAAACAAAATGTTATACGACAGTTTAATAGGATAATTAATTAACTATATATATATAATAATAATATTTAAAATATTTGCCTTATTTTTTAAATAGTTAATTCATTATCCTATTAAAATGTCGTATCCTATATTTATATAAACTATATCTAACCCAGGCTACCTTTTTCAGAAGTCGAAAATTAAAATTTTTTTTGTTTAGCTTGAAAACGACTTAATGCAAATTTTTTTGAATTTTTTTTTTTCAAATTAGCAATCGATTTCGTATATGAAATCACTCTGAGAAATTCAAGATACAATATATTTTTTTAAAATGTTATATATCTGTTTGATACTAGAATAATTTATTATTTTTCTTATTTACATTAATCTAAAGCGAGTATATATTATGAAAAGTCGAATATTTAGATTTTTAGTAGTGACAAAAAAAAAATTATACATATATTCTTACTAAAAATGCAATTGTAAAAATAAAAAATTGCTTTTATTTTATTTTATTTTTTTTATTTATTTATTATTTTTTTATCAACATATAAAAAAAAGTATTTCAGCTTTTTCCCATAAATAAATCTAGTTCTTCAAGATTTCAAGATTTTACTATTAAAAAAAAAAACATATATGTTTATATCTTTAAATATATATTTAGTAAATAAAAACGAACATTTGGCAACTGCTTCATTTAAACTTGATGTTTCAGTTAATAAATATGTTGATTTATTTAGAAAACTCTCCCCATAAAGTATTCTTTACATTTTTTAATGAAATTGAGTCGCAAACGGTTTACAGAACAACATTTTGCAGATATATAATAAAAATATGTACCTAAAAGTTGACCTCAATCGACGTTGACAGAAGGTAAGCCTTACTTATTGCTGTTTATATAACATATATATATATATATATATCTAGTAAAATGTCTAGTAAAATATCCGGAACCTTAACGAAATTCCCACAAAATACAAGCGAAATAACAAAAATATGTATGTCGACTTTTTGCCTGCCACAGAATGTGAACATACATAGCTATGCTGTGGCATATATATATACATATATATTTATAAATATATATACAGACAACTCACTCGCAAGTATTCAGGAATATCCACGCATAACTCAATGTTTTCTATTCCAAGTTCATTTGAGGTACAAATACTATTCATGAGAAATATGCAAAAGGATTTCATACGAGAGACCGCAAATAAAAAAAATATAAAAAAAAATAGAAATGATGACAAACCGTGCAAAACTCTGAAAGGATGCGCCATGGCAACAGGCAAGGATAAAAGGCAAACACACACACACACTCAGTTCGTCCTGGTTCCTGCTGTTCAATATGTTGACAAATGAAAGACAACTCAGTTGAGTGTATTAGTGAACAGAAGGGGGTAAAAAAAAAATTCAGGGCAAAAATGCCAATTGAACGCGTTGCACAAATATTTGTTGTACTTTAATTGCAAATTGCAACACACAAAAAAACAAACAAAAAAAACAACGTAAAACTTTTTTCAATAAAAACAAAACAAAGTGAAAAACTTCAAAATGGCTGTCACGGAAATCCTGTTAACAACTTTCCACCGGCTTGGTCACTTTTTTAATTAAAAAAAAGGAAAAAATGTGCCAAAACAGTTTAAACAGCTTAAATTGTTTGTTACTTTAAGGTTTTTGTAAACTTTAAAATCTGTAACGGAATGTGTGAAATCCTTAAAATACGTTCAATCATCAGAAGGAGAAAGGATTCCCTAACGAGTGCGTGTTCTTAAGGATAAAACTTTTACCTCAACTCAGTGCTTTGTCATTTTTACTTAACACATTGTCAAAATTGTACTTAAAAATTAGAATAGAGAAGATTGAATACCCTAGCAAATTTAATATGTTAAAGCCGCCAAAAAAAAAAAAAAAAATTAAATATATATACAAATATATATCAGGATAACACCAGAAAAATCAAAAATTAGTAAACTAAATTGATTTTATAATAAATTTTTCAACGTTGTGGCTTTTTTTTATGAATTCCTCATTTGCACTAAATGTTTAATTTAAACAACAAAAAATATATAAAAAAATAAAAATAAATAAATAAATGTATCTAAGGGCTCTCAAAGTCTATTTATTTAATCTTGGAACTACTTATTTAATTCTGGTCTTCGTTCTCTTTATGAATTTAGAAAAAAAAAATATATTTATATTAATTAAAAAAAAAAAATAACAATTAAGAATTAAAGTGACCAAATAATTATATATTTTTTATAATATTTATATTTTAAGGGAACGTCAAAAAAAATAATAATAAAAAATATGTTGCCTGTTTTTATTATTATTTTTTTTTTGGCGTTAACTTGAATTATAAATACTTTAAAAAACATAAAATTATTTGTTCACCTTAATATTAAATTGCTAATTGTTTTTAAAATAAATTTTTGCCCTTATAAAATATTTTTTTTCTGTTTTAATATTTTTTTTTTTTGCTTAAAATACTTATATACACATTTTCATTATCAAAATCCCTCTCTCAAAGCATTACAAATTTCCTAAAAATATTATAATACCCATCTGCATAATAGAGAATTTTAGGAACCTTACTTAACTGAGCTAAGAACCCATCAACACGGGATGCCAAGTGGTTGGCAAACTTTTTTTTCCTTTCTTTTATTTTATTTTTTTATTTTATTTTTTTTGCTTACCTCAGGCAAACTTTGTCGATTGCCATACAAGTTAGTCCCACTCGAGTGTGTGTGTGTGTGGGTGTGTGTGCCAGAGTCCTTATGTTAAGCTGCCACTCAATCGATGAGGCTTTAAAGGCCTTAACCAAATCAATTAATAACTTGGCTCATATACAAGTGCACAACATACACACGGCAGCAAATTGACGCCTAAAAGCATACAACAAAAAAATCATTATATTATGCAAAAATTGAGAAGGAAAAGACAAGTTGTGTAAGCAGAATATTTAATACTCTTACAGAGTTAGATAAAAATTTAATGCCCTGATGACTTAATGAATTAATTAAATTTGTTGTTAAGAATATTATTTTCTTATTTTGAATAAATTTGATCAACTTATAAAGAAAACAAGAAACAATAAAAAATTTGGTTAGTTTGATAAAAAAAATATTTTGAAAAAAAAGTAAAGATTTTTATAGAATATCTCAATTTTATATCAATTTTTTCGATGACAACTATATATTCTATAGAAAACCAATTTCAATATAAGTATAAGCAACCTGTAGCATATAGAAACATTAAGTTATATTAAGATTGTTTGATTTTTGTGAATTAAAAAAATATTAAAAAAAAGTATAATCAATAACAAAATCATAATACCCGCATTTTAGGCATATAATTCTATATGAAACTCATTTGATATAAAAATTTAGCATCATAAGTATATGCCGCATTAAAGCTTAGGGCTGAAGATTATAATTTGGCATATTTGATAAGCTCAGTCAGATGAGACAGAGTTTCTGATAAAAATGAAATAAATTTATTGTTCAGAGTTTGTCTTTGTAGCTGCTGCTGCTACGCTTTGTTTAATTTTGTGTTAATTTATGGGGGCGTGGTCCTGAAAGTCCTGGAACACAAAGAAAATGACTTTGATAAACGCAATTGTCTAGGAAATGTAAATGGTTTGGGTAGTAAAGAAAAGTTGCTTAAATTAAAATGTACGCTTCAGGGCATACAATACATAGAAGGAGACAGAGAGGGGCACAACTCTGGATAAAATCAATCAACAAAGCAAATAAATACAATTAATGTTACATTACGCATACGCCATGCTGCACAGCAGCTCGTTGTCGTCCTGTGCTCAGTCATTTTATCCTTGTTGCCGCCGCCGTGGCTTGGCATAAATTATGCCAGGCAACAATTCTTTGCAATTTTATGCATGTCAACGCGGTAAAAACTCCGGAAAACTGGGTAGCTTCAACAACAGCAGACGGAAAGTCTTATGTAAATGCAAATATAAACAAGTAAGCAAAAGCTAAAGTTTTGACTGTGAGACTAAAGGATATCCTAGCTAAAATAATATAAAATATTCAGTTCAAAGTATTAAAATTAAAATTAAAATTTTTATTTATAAAATTGGCAAGGTTTTTAGTGACGTATCATTTGGTAAATTGTGAAAATCTAATAAATTAGGCATAGGAAAAGGCTTTAAAATAAATAAAAATTAAATTTAAAAATCTAACTGGATCGACAACATTTTTCAGTTTTCAATTTCCAATAATGACGACGATCCAGCTAGATATTCACAATTTAAATTTTATTTAATTTAAAGCCTTTTTCTATGCCAAAATTATTCCCATTTTACTATTCAGTCCAAATGATTTTTAATTCTAATTTATTATGTTGGAGTTGTCAGTATTTAAGACCTAACAGGAATTAAAATTTAATTTAAAATTTAACTTTGTTATATTCCTGTTCGCTATTCCTTTTCAATAAATATTTATTCCACAATTATTTTAGAATTTTTATATTAAATATAACTTTATTTTATGCCTACCATATTTCCATATATAATTATACTATTTTATTAGAATTAATTGAATAAATTTCTATATTTTAATAGCTTCCATTGAACGCGTAAAGAAAATATTTTTCAAATTCACATATTTAAAATTTTTGCGAACTGCAGAACACCTAATAAACTTAATGTAAAATTAAAAAGAAAATCAATTTCTTTGACTGTAAATACTATCGATAAAGCTTTATATCTAGTTATGAAGCCCATATATACCCTCTCAACTCGTTTTTATTCAGAACAAATTTGCTACATGCATTTCTCAGGGCGATGCCAATGTGAATAAAGTAAAATCAAATATGCACTGACGTGTAAATTATAATGCGTGAATTTCTCTCGCTCTACGTCAAATGGAATTAAAATATTAAAAATAGCATAAATTACAAATATGAATGCGTAAAATGCTTTGCTTTAATTAAAAGTGTTGCATATGCAAATGTTGCAAATATGTATATATATACATACATGTTAAGTTACTTGCCACTTTAAAATGCTTGTTAAGGCACACTTCCGGAAGTGCCACAAAACTTGTTGAAAAAAGTTTATGCAGTTCTCAACACTCACTCAGCAACCCATAGAGATTCAGATACATATATATATAAAGCTACATATTTTATGAGAGCAATTAAATGTGTAATGCAAATTAACAGCTTAAAATATTCATAAAGTTTTCAATTCCAGTTGAAAAATACTTTAACAATAAAGCCAAAAGCTCAGACAATTAGTGGGGAGAATTAAAAAAAAAATATTATCAAGCGGCAGAGTATCAAAAAAGCATTACATTTAAAAGTTAAAGCAAGTATTTATTCAAATATTTAATAGACTTGACAAGTCGAGAGTCTTTCGATGAGTATGCTTGACCCAGAGATACCCTAAAGTCCTGCTTTGTTTTATACAAAATATAGTTAAGCATAAAAAGCACAAAGCACTAAAATATATAAGTGTAAGCAAGTATTTTTAATTAGGATCTTACCAAATGAACTGCTTGAACTATCGACTGCTAAAAGTTATCGAAAAATTATCGAACAAGTTTTCATGTCAACAGACAACTGCTGAATGACGCTTGATCTTAAATAGTTGTCGCAGTGCTCTGTTAAAGTTAACACCAAAATGTTAAAGTTAACAGAAAAATGTTATGGGCCTACGCGGCGTGGCTGTTTGCCTTAAATAGGCACTGGGTGCGCTCTGTTAAAGTTAACAGAAAAATGTTAAAGTTAACAGGCAGCTGCTAAGTTGACAGAGCTGGCAGAGCATATAAATAGCTGCGTACGCATATTATGATGACTCATTAAGTGATCGACGCTGGAGGTGACAGGATGAAGGGAATATTTTCTACTTTTCATTATATAGGGCAAGTACAGGTCTCTTAAGTTCAACTAAATTATTATTGCTGCTAAATTAAATACACGTATATACTTATATCGGACATAAATACCTTGTATATCATAAATAAACTTAAACATCTCCTTAAACAATATAATTATTGCTCCATCAGTTCCGTACAATTGATTAACTTTAATATATCGAATTTACTCATCTTTAATTAATTAAGGGCATAAAACATTTAAAGACACGGCTTAAATTTACTAAATTAAACTATTTTAATCACATTACAGATTTCTATAGCTTCAATTTTATGCATAATATTTGTGCATGCATGAATTGAATTTCTGTGCAAAATGAGAAATTTCAAAGGCAATATGCCGCAAATAACAATTATTCTATGAATTATGAGCATTTTCAATTGCCCACACATTCATAATATTAAAGGGCTTTTAATAGCTAAATTAAAGCCAAATAATGAGCGTCTATTAATGTTGAGCATTGAAGCATTAGCCAAAACTTTCAAACAATTCAAATAGCCACTAATTAGCCTAGATGTTAGGAATAAGTTTCTTGGCTAAAGAAATTTTTAACAAAATGTGGAAGAGTAGAATTAAAGCTTAACAGCTGCTGGTGTTTAATGCCGCAGGATATTTTGGATAGTAGCCATCAGTAACAGCAATTTAAGACATTTTAAGTGCTGTTAAAAAATTTTAAAAATAATTTCAAGTATGAAAATAATATATGCATTTAAAAAGCTAATAAATGTATTTAATATAGCGGCATTTCTACTATTTAATTCCTTAAAAAATCTATGTTCTATCCAATTAAAATGATATTATATTTTATGCTAAAATATCCCTTTTTTGCTCCACAGTACACTCTGCACTGTGGAGCTCATTCATACAAATGTTTGCTGTCATTGTTGATGTTCAACGTTCATTTGCATAAAGAAAACTTGTTAATAAAGGCAACTAAGTTGTTGCCTGGTTATAGAACAACAACAAGCCAGCTTAGACAAAGTTTTTGATTGAGTTTTAGACAGTTTCCTAAAACAGCAGCAACAACTCTCTGAAGTGATTTACCCTCCCAAAAATAAAAGGTGTTATACCCAAAAGCTCATTTTCATAGCTGGCTCATTATATTCAAGGAACTTTTCCCCAAGCGTAATTAGCAAAAGTGCAAATTTTGTTTTCGGCTTTTTGCTGGTAGAAATACTGAAATATTTATGCAAATGACAGGTTGGTCAGAAAATTATGCTGCATCAAAATTCATGCGTCTAATTAGTCAACATTAATTAACAGCCTATTCAGAGTCTGCCAAAAAAGAAAAGAATCACAAAATTATATGCTAATAATTCTGGAAAATTCTGGACATAATTTATGTTTTCTTTTTGGTCTTACAACAAATTTGCATAAACAAATGCAAATATTTTGTAAGCATTATATTATTCCTTGTATACACAATTGCCACGTCCAAGAACTGTCAAAACTTTGCTCATGATTTCAAATGCAAAAACTCAAAAACAACTTAAGTTTATATATTTTTTTTTCACTTTTATGCATTTTCAACTTGTAGCTAAGCTTGTAGTTGTAACTGTTTGCCACAGAAACTGACAAATTAATGTTTAAAGTAATGGAACAGAGTGTTAAAAAAGGAAGAACCAGGCATATATACACTCTGTTAATTGACTGTTTGTTTCAATTTAAATTGGACTTTGTAATGGGAATTGTGTGTAATATTGTGTGCCTCGTAGTGCAATTTTTTTTCACTTATGTGCCACGTATGTTTCCACGTTTAGTTAGCTTTAAAATATATAAAATTAAGCTGTCAATCAATATCTAACACATATGTTATATCATACATTACAAGAATTTATCGAAGAGTTATGTCAAATATTTTGCGCTTGTGTGCCACGTATGTTTCAAGTGCCTACATTTATAGCAATTATTTTTTAACTTTTAAAAATTCATTTTTTTTTAAATAAATAAATTTTTTTTTTAAAATTAATAGATCTTCAATGTCGAAACAATGTGGGGAAAAATACATGGACAATCTCATAATAATTGTAGCTTTCACGAATCAATATTAAACGGAGATTTTTTTTGAGTATTCCTCATAATTAATACACAAATTTAATTAGAAAATTTGTATAAAATATTATCAAACAAGTAAAACTTAATATTCCCATACTAAATACAAAAATCCACACATTGTAAAAAACCAATAAACACATTTATTCTATTCAAAAATAGAGTATATAAACTAAAACTGAGCATCAAAGTTTATCAACTTGACCAGCTTGACTTGTTCTTTTAGTATACTTAAAGTTTCAGATTAATTATATATGCCCGGGAATATTATATAGTTCACAGGGTATACGTTTTATTTGCCATTAGCATATTATTTACTTATGCAATTTTAAGGTTCAGCGAATCGGCTAATATATTGTGCCTTAATTCGAAATAAAATGTGTCTAAATAATTGCGTATAATTATTGTAGTTTTTATACCCTGTAAACAGTAAATAGGGGAAGGAAAAAAGGTTGGGTTTTCGAATAAAGAATGTGCTTAGCAAGAAAAATATATAAATATATTATTTTTTTTAACTTTTATTCTGAAAATTAAAATTGTAATAGAAAAGAGTTAACAGTAAAATTTTAAATAAATTTAAAAATATTTTGGGAAATTTAAATGACAAATTAAATAAAATGTTAATTGAAATATTTTATAGAAATACCATAAATTTTAAATGAATTGAGTTGAATGTTAAATTTCAGTTTAACTAACAATTGTTTCGCTTGAATTTCTGTTTAACGCTGACATGGGGAAATTTTGAATATTTTCCAAAGCGCACAAAAGCGGGCAACATGCAAATTGTTGCAACTACAAATATGATCTGCTAATGCAACTGGCTGCGGCAAATGCGGCAACAACCCAAGCGTTGCATCTATCCTTTACATTTGCGGCTTGTTGCATCCAATTAGCAATGCAGCGAGTTCAATTAGTGCGCGACAACTTGCCACAAAATTCACTGGCCATACGAGGCACACACAAAGTTTGTTAATTCGTATCACTAATTTGCATATTCAGACAACACAAAATGTGCAGCTAGTTTTGTGGATAATGCGGTTTTTCGCATTGTCCAAATGCGAATGAAATCACATTTCATGTTTTCCAATGTGTATTTAAAATGTCATTAGTGTGACGATCGCTTTAAAAACAGAATTATTAAATATATTTAATAGTCGAAATTAAATGGTAATTAGTGATCTATATGTTTTCGATTTTTGCACATCAAATATACATTTCATTTGCTTATCGAATTTATTCATAAAAGTGTTTTATTAGCTGTTCGATGATGTGGATTTCATTTGCGCTTGTTATAGTTTTGTTCATTCATAGTTTATCGGGAACTGTAACCCGATTTACAAATGTAGAATGCGAGGTATTAGATACATCCTATGTCAGCTATAAGCAATGCAATCTTAAGCTTCTGGGACGTGGAGTTGTGGCTTTAAATATATATGCAAAGTTACTAACTGGATCCTTTAACAATGCTTTGGTATGTACTTAAGAATTAATACACTACATTAAATTATAATCAACTATTTAAACTTTAGGTAAATCTAAGTCTTTGGCGTAAATATAATGGTTATCGTCCATTTATGTTTAATACAACATTCGATTATTGCAAATTTATGGCTAAAAACGATGGGAAATTAACGTTTCCAAGAATAATTTCTGGCGCCTTATTAACCAATTCGAATTTAAATCATTCGTGTCCATATAATGTAAGCTAAAATGGTTTTTAAATAATGTAAAAACTTTGTATTAATATTTGATATATTTCAGCATGATATTATTGTGCAAAATTTGGTATTTAAAGAAAATTATGTCACTTTTATGCCATTGCCATCCGGCGAGTATAAACTCCAACTTATGGCAGCTACCAATGGCCAATGGAAGACAAATATAAATATACATTTTATGCGTACAGAAGATTTATTAAAAACTTAATTAAATCAATTTTCATGTACATACATTTTTGGAAAAAAATTTGCGGATTGTGTTCACTAGTGAGTTCAATTCGCAAAAGTAAAAAAAAGTTTTTATTAAATATGAATAAAATTTGTGTAAATTTTTAATTGTATTAAAAATATTTATATCACTTAAAAAATATATGTACTTGAGTTAATTTCTAGAATTTTGCTGATTACCAATTTGCAATGCCCTAAAATGTAGTTGGTTTCATGGCAAATATGGTTTTAATTTTAATTAGTACAAATACAAAATAAAATGTAATTGATCAATCATTAAACGATCAACCGATGTGAAAAGCTAGTAGAAAAAATTTTTTAAAATTTATATATAAATTTTTATTATAAAGTATCGATAATAGAAATCAAAACAACTATTTACTTTAAGTATACAAATCTATTCACAGCTCAATTTAAACGTAAACAATGTGCGTTTAATAATTTAATAATAATAAAAATTAAACTTTAATTCATTTTCACATTATAATTCGTTCAAAACTAATTTCGTTACTCGTTCTACAAACATATAATATTAATGTATGTAACTTTCTATCGCTAAAAATCATACTAAAATATCACTTAAGCCACTGCAGATGATATTATTATTTCTGCATTTATTACAGTTGAAACTTTTTCTAATTATTTTATTATTATAATGTTATTAGGGATTATGTTGGAGTGATTGTAGATATAATAAATATTTGTTCCAATTATAAATAAATTATAAAAACACATTTGGCTTGGCTTCCAAATTAGTTTTGTTATTTGACACAAGATGTTGTGGATTCAATTTACTCTCATATTATTATTTATTGGAGGATATTCGGGATTTGTCGATCGTTTTACAAATGTAGAGTGCCAGGTATTCGATAAATTCTTTTTTACATTTAAGCAATGTGATCTTAAGGTGCTTGGACGCGGCATTGTGGGCTTGAATATATATATAAAGTTACTCAATGGATCTTTTAATAATGGTTTGGTATGTACTTTAAATAAATAAATAAATAATATTAATATTAATATTAATTATACACAACTGCACACAAATTTCAGTTAAATCTTAGTTTTTATCGTAAATATAATGGCTATCGACCATTTATGATCAACTCTACATTTGATTTTTGCAAAATTATGGCTAAAACTGATGGCAAATTATCGGGTGAACAACTTTTGATGGATATCATTCGCAAGTACACAAATGTAAATCATACGTGTCCCTATGATGTGAGTCTTTAGTAGATTATTTAATATAATTATATATCCTAACATTTTGTGTATTTCAAGCATGATTTATTTGTGAAAAATTTGACATTCAAGGAAGAATTTCTCAAGTTCGCACCATTGCCCTCCGGCGAGTATAAAATTCAACTCAAGGCTTCAACTAACAGAAAATGGAGAGGAAATATTAATGTACATTTTTTGCGTAAAGAAAGTTTATTAATGGAATAATTTTTGTGTATAAAATGTGATTCATTTTAATAAATGTTTATTATTATATCCATGTGAATAAATTGAATCATTTTTAATTTTTGGTTTTGACAAGATTTGCGATTTGAAATCACTTAAAATTTAGACAGTGGTTTTAATTGGCAAATGTTAAAAATTCCACATTAAATTACAATGGTATATAAAAACTGTTAGAAATTTACATTTTAAACTCTCTATTCTTAACATTAAATTATTTCATTATTGAAATCTGTTTCCATTTTCGATTATATTTCATTTTGAATTTTATCTAAACTCCTGTTTTTGAACTACGGAAAATATATGAAATTACAGCTCCATCTAATAATAAATGTAATTTTATAGTTATGATCGTAAATATAATAATTATCTGCTAAAATTATATATATTTTTGACAGTCTAACAAATTCAAAAAAATATTTTTGTGAACTGACAGCTGATTTGTTATATGAAGGTAATGATGTATGTTTTATTCAAATTATTAAAAATTATATATAATGTAAAATAAATTCAATTCACGGCATCAACTTACAAAAAACGGAGAACGAATATTTTCATACACTTTTTGTATAAAGAAAAAAAAGAAAAAAAATTAATTGAACCATTTTAGTTTGTTCATTTGTTTATAAGGCCGTTAAGATTAATTTTAATAAATGTTTATTATTTAATAAAATTGTCGTCCTACAGAACTAATTAAATCACTTTTTACAAAATTTGCGGATTGAGTTCACTAGTGAATTCAATTCGCAAAAGTAAAAAAAAAGTATAATAAATAATATTAATGTACGTAACATTGTATTGTTAAAAAAATTTATTAAAATGTTAAATGTTATTAACCAACAAGTTGAGTTCAGGAAATATAATGGGATCGACCATGTTTAAACTCAATTACATTTATATATTTATATAAAAATAATGTATGATAAACATACTAAAATAACACTCGATGTTAATAAGCCCATCAATATTTAAGCCACTGCAGATGATATTATTATTTCCGCATTCATTACAGTTGAAACTTTTTCTAATTATTTTATTATTATAATGTTATTAGGGATTATGTTGGAGTGATTGTAAATATAATAAATATTTGTTCCAATTATAAATAAATTATGAAAACACATTTGGCTTGGCTTCCAAATTAGTTTTGTTATTTGACACAAGATGTTGTGGATTCAATTTACTCTCATATTATTATTTATTGGAGGATATTCGGGATTTGTCGATCGTTTTACAAATGTAGAGTGCCAGGTATTCGATAAATCCTTTTTTACATTTAAGCAATGTGATCTTAAGCTGATTGGACGCGGCATTGTGGGCTTGAATATATATATAAAGTTACTCAATGGATCTTTTAACAATGGTATGGTATGTACTTTAAAAAAATAAATAAATAATATTAATATTAATATTAATTATACACAACTGCACACAAATTTCAGTTAAATTTTAGTTTTTGGCGTAAATATAATGGCTATCGACCATTTATGTTCAACTCGACATTTGATTTTTGCAAAATCATGGCTAAAACTGATGGCAAATTATCGGGTGAACAAATTTTAATGGATAACATTCGCAAGTACACAAATGTAAATCATACGTGTCCCTACGATGTGAGTCTTTAGCAGATTATTTAATCTAATTATATATCCTAACATTTTGTGTATTTCAAGCATGATTTATTTGTGAAAAATTTGGTATTCAAGGAAGAATTTCTCAAGTTCGCACCATTTCCATCCGGCGAGTATAAAATTCAACTCAAGGCATCAACTAACAGAAAATGGAGAGGAAATATTAATGTACATTTTTTGCGTAAAGAAAGTTTATTAATGGAATAATTTTTGTGTATAAGATGTGATTCATTTTAATAAATGTTTATTATTATATCCATGTGAATAAATTAAATCATTTTAAATTTTTGGTTTTGACAAGATTTGCGATTTGAAATCACTTAAAATTTAGACAGTGATTTTAATTTGCAAATGTTAAAATTTTTTTATTTATTAAAATCTGTTCCCACTTTCGATTATATTTTATTTGGAATTATATATAAACTCCTGTTTTTGAATTCGGAAAAAAGTTGAAATTACAACTCTATCTAATAATAAATGTAATTTTATAGTTATGATCGTAAATATAATAATTATCTGCTAAAATTATATATATTTTCGACAGTCTAACAAATTCAAAAAAATATTTTTGTTAACTGACAGCTGATTTGTTATATGAAGGTAATGATGTATGTTTTATTCAAATTATTAAAAATTATATATAATGTAAAATAAATTCAATTCACGGCATCAACTTACAAAAAACGGAGAACGAATATTTTCATACACTTTTTGTATAAAGAAAAAAAGAAAAAAAATTAATTGAACCATTTTAGTTTGTTCATTTGTTTATAAGGCCGTTAAGATTAATTTTAATAAATGTTTATTATTTAATAAAATTGTCGTCCTACAGAACTAATTAAATCACTTTTTACAAAATTTGCGGATTGAGTTCACTAGTGAATTCAATTCGCAAAAGTAAAAAAAAAGTATAATAAATAATATTAATGTACGTAACATTCTATCGTTAAAAAAATTTATTAAAATGTTAAATGTTATTAACCAACAAGATGAGTTCAGGAAATATAATGGGATCGACCATGTTTAAACTCAATTACATTTATATATTTATATAAAAATAATGTATAATAAACATACTAAAATCACACTCGATGTTAATAAGCCCATCAATATTTAAGCCACTGCAGATAATATTATTATTTCTGCATTTATTACAGTTGAAACTTTTTCTAATTATTTTGCTATTATAATATTATTAGGGATTATATTACAGTGATTGTACATATAAGAATATATGTTCTAATTATAAATAAATTATAAAAGCACATTTGGCTTGGCTTCCAAATTAGTTTTGTTATTTGACACAAGATGTTGTGGATTCAATTTACTCTCATATTATTATTTATTGGAGGATATTCGGGACATGTCGATCGTTTTACAAATGTAGAGTGCCAGGTATTCGATAAATCCTTTTTTACATTTAAGCAATGCGATCTTAAGCTGCTTGGACGCGGCATTGTGGGCTTGAATATATATATAAAGTTACTCAATGGATCTTTTAATAATGGTTTGGTATGTACTTTAAATAAATAAATAAATAATATTAATATTAATTATACACAACTGCACACAAATTTCAGTTAAATCTTAGTTTTTATCGTAAATATAATGGCTATCGACCATTTATGATCAACTCGACATTTGATTTTTGCAAAATTATGGCTAAAACTGATGGCAAATTATCAGCTGAACAACTTTTTGTGGATTACATTCGCAAGTACACAAATGTAAATCATACGTGTCCCTATGATGTGAGTCTTTAGCAGATTATTTAATCTAATTACATATCCTAACATTTTGTGTATTTCAAGCATGATTTATTTGTGAAAAATTTGACATTCAAGGAAGAATTTCTCAAGTTCGCACCATTGCCCACCGGCGAGTATAAAATTCAACTCAAGGCTTCAACTAACAGAAAATGGAGAGGAAATATTAATCTACATTTTTTGCGTAAAGAAAGTTTATTAATGGAATAATTTTTGTGATGTGATTCATTTAAATAAATGTTTATTATTATCTCCATGTGAATAAATTAAGTCATTTTAAATTTTTGGTTTTGACAAGATTTGCGATTTGAAATCACTTAAAATTTAGACAGTGATTTTAATTGGCATATGTTAAAAATTCCACATTAAATTACAATGGTATATAAAAACTGTTAGAAATTTACATTTTAAACTCTCTATTCTTAACATTAAATTATTTCATTATTGAAATCTGTTTCCACTTTCGATTATATTTCATTTTGAAATTTATCTAAACTCCTGTTTTTGAACTACAGAAAATATATGAAATTACAGCTCCATCTAATAATAAATGTAATTTTATAGTTATGATCGTAGATATAATAATTATCTGCTAAAATTATATATATTTTCGACAGTCTAACAAATTCAAAAAAAATATTTTTGTTAACTGACAGCTGATTTGTTATATGAAGGTAATGATGTATGTTTTATTGAAATTATTTAAAATTATATGTAATGTAAAATAAATTCAATTCATGGCATCAACTGGCAAAAAATGGAGAACGAATATTTTTATACACTATTTGCATAGAGAAAATTAATAAAAAAAATTAATTAAACCATTTCAGCTTGTTTATTTGTTTATAAGGCCGATAAGATTAATTTTAATAAATGTTTATTATTTAATAAAATTGTCCTCCATGTCTACATAAGTACAGAATTAATTAAATCACTTTTTACCAGATTTGCGGATTGAGTCAACTAGTGAATTCAATTCGCTTTTGCGAAAATCATTTTTTTTAAGCTGTCAATTGTTACAAGCATTAAACACAAATAGAGACACATTTCCATTTATGTCAGCTGTGATCTAATAACTTAATGAAGCGAAAAGAGATGGTTTTTCTAGATTTATTTGATTTTCAAACCAAATGGGTTAAATTGCTTTAAAAATGATTTGAATTAAGTAATTATTTCGAATGTCGTATTTAATCGTAAATGTGTTTTGTTAGCTATCAGACAATGTTGATTCCAGTTGCGCTTTTAGTATTATTTGTTGGAGGACTATCGGGAACTGTGACCAGATTTACAAATATAGAATGCGAGGTATTAGATGCATCCTACGTCAGCTTTAAGCAATGTAATCTTAAAATGCTGGGTCGTGGAATAGTGGGATTAAATGTTTATGCGCACCTACTAACAGGATGTTTTACTAATGCCAAGGTATGTATTTTTAAATATTTGAACTGGATAAATTATAACCAACTATTTAAACTTTAGGTTAATCTTAGTTTATGGCGTAAATATAATGGTTATCGTCCATTTATGTTTAACACGACATTCGATTATTGCAAATTAATGGCTGAAAACGATGGAAAAATATCGTTTCAAAGAATAGTTTCTGATGCCTTATTAACCAAGTCAAATTTAAATCACACTTGCCCATACAATGTGCGTTAAGAAGTTTAAAGAAATGTACAAACTCTTTACTAATATTTCATATATTTCAGCATGATATTATTGTAAAAGACTTGGTATTTAAGGAAGACTTTTTAAGGTTTATGCCATTGCCATCCGGCGAGTATAAATTTCAGATATTGGCTGGAACTAACAAAGTGTGGAAAACAAATATTAACATACATATTTTGCGAAAAGAAGATTTATTAATAAGTAAATAAGACTCTGAAAATTATGTAATAAATTTTCTAAAAGGTGAAAAACAAACCACAAAAAATATAAATAATTTTTAATCCACAAAAAATAGTTTTTGAAGTTTTCCTTTTTTTTTATCACACAAATATATAAAAATTAAATAGCCTAAAAATGCTTTTAACTCTTTTAAATCAAACATAATTTAGTTTAAATTAAGTTGTTTACCCGCATTTCATGTCTCACTTAGCACAGCCAATTTTGCCAATTTTCAAATCGATTTTGCCATAAACACTCATCAGAGCTCAATCTATATCTAGTAAAGCTGATGTCATAAAATGCGCGTTAAATTCCAATAACCAGCAAATCCAATTGAACTTTTCCTGTCTCGCAATTTTAAAAGATAAAAACGCTGCTGTGACAAACATAAACGTCAATTATATGGATCCTTTGCTGTCTGATTGGGCTAACCAATGATTGAATGGCTAACAAAAACAATAACCAAACAAGCAAAAACCATTTGACAACATTTAAGCCATGTCAACAGCAGCAGAAACAGAAACAGCGACATTAGCTGACACTTTTAAAGTAATCCTCTGGCAAAATGTTTGATTTATGTCAACGACTATTGGGGCTTGGGGGTTTTGGGGGTACCTGAAGTGGTTACCTTTCAGTTGGACAACATTTATAGGGTATGTAATATGGCACAATAAAATCACTTATTAAAAATCTTTATAGTTAGTTCATTTAGCATAATTGCTTCTTTTCGTGAATTCACTTTACAACATTCAGAACCTGTTCCAATTACCACCTACAAATTAAATTTATAAAAATATCCAAAGCATACTTTAGGGCTCTGTTTAATTGTAATTCGCAACATGAAGCAATCATAAAAGAAAGTTTAATAAATATCCATAAAGACTTGATAAATTGTATTTATAAAATTAGATTAAAATAAGTTTTTAACTCTTGACATTCAGATTTATAATAAACACATTGTTTAGTTAATAATAATATTTTTAAAATTAAATAAATAATCCAATTTTCTTTGTGTATGCATTTTTCCTAATATAAAAAACAATTAGCTCACATAAGAAGGTTATAAAACCGAAAATCAAACCCAAACCCAAAATCAACCAGATCCAAACCAAATCATTCACCTTAAACTCGCGAAATTGTTTATCTGGATAGGGATCTTTGAGACTGATTTTACCCAATGCAACAAGATTTCGCAAAGCTTCTTCCTTCCAATATTCTGCAATTCCAGATGCATGAATGCGATTTATAATTTCGTCCAATGGTGGAGCATATATCGAATTTGCCTCCATTATCAGGGACATTCGGGTATTGTCAAAGACTAATCTAGAATCATAACAAAATGCCGGACGTGAGAATAGTTTCTGTTGCCTTTTTATCATATCCCAAATTAGAGTGGTCAGGGCAAATGATTGTGATTTATTATAAATGTTAAGTTGTGTATAGAAATCATTGATTTTAAGATATTGGATCTTTGATCTAACGGGTTCAATAGTATGATTCTTAGGCCACTTGTTAACATAATTGAAAAATCCTTCTTTAAAGAAAACACCCAGATGCGAATTTCCTACTTCCACCAAATTAGATATTTGATGCTCTGTAGGTCGCTTAGTTAACAGAGTTTTTAAATTAGCTGCAAATATTGTGCTGACCATAAGTCCAACCAAAAAAAGTTGGGAGTTCGTTACCCTTGAGCTGTTCATGAATTGAGCAGACATCTTAAAGGATTGTCCCATAATCCCGGAGATAATGCGTTCATTAAAAACTAAATATGTCCAATTCAATTTCCGTTTCAAAAGCAAACAGTTAAAACATGAGTCCAACACGGTAAAAATACAATACAGAACCAGAAGCACAACTATCATCTTGGAACTACAGACAAAAATGTAAACATCCGCTGTGGGTATTTCCTGGGCACAGGGTACTAAGACGAACCATTTGGACATTTGGTAGGGATATGAGAAATATGCACGCTCGCTGGGCAATTCAAAACTAAACAATGAAATGGGCAGCTGCAGAGTTCCATTCAGAGTCATATTTTGTATTTGAAATATGGATAATTCTTGTCCTACAACCACCTGATCTCGCCACTCCAATGTTATATTATGCAATCGGGCAAATTCCTGTATCAATCTGGTAACACAGCCCATCATCTGAAGCTCCTGCGTTTTCTTATCCCGATAAACCAATGAATGTGGTATAATTTGATCCGGCAGAGTATGAGCTGTAGTACCATAATAATTATATTGTTTCCTGAAGATGGGTTGACGACCGTTTAACTGGAGTTTTAGCCAGTGATCTGTTGTATAAGGTTGCAGTTGATAGGCTGAGCCTGTGGAAAGAACAAGGGCCACCACATGTGGAAAATGGAGCTGATGTGTAATCCCAACCAGTTCCTTGAGCTGCCTCTCGTCTTTGAGTACTAAGGTAATCCTGATATGTCGCATATTATGTAGATTCTTGGCCAACGTCTGCCACAATTCCATATCCTGTTCTTCATGTCCAGCTAGGCACATTATTGCCATCATTTCAGTGCTTTGCCTGCCTCTGAGTTGAAAGTTGGCCTTCTCATTGAAGTTCAGTATTGGCCAATTTGCAGCAGCTGCCACTTGCTCCACTTGGCTACATTCCATCTCTTGCGTGCTGTGTCGCAGTATTAGAAGCGTCTCAAAATGCTGATCCTGATAACTTATTTCCACAATGTTCTGCAACGTTAAGGACCAAATTGGAATGCTCCACAGGAACAGCAGCAAGGCTCCAACCACACTCTGCCACATGTTGTGACAATCTGTTTGGCATTTCTTGAAGTTCTACTGTTCACAAGCTTATCTGAGACTCATTAGTGGCTAGACTCATTAGTGGCTATTTGAAAGGTTTGGAATTGCGGCTAATGGTCTAATGTGACATGGCTATAAGGACCCACTACCCACATTTAATTTAGATTTGTAACAGCTTTAATTGAGTCAATTAAAAAGCTTTGATAATATGCACAATGCAACTTAAGTACTTATAATTCATAAGAACGAACTGTCCCATTGTGATACAGTGGGGATATGTCAGAGGCTAGATAAATAGAAATTTGCTGAAAAAGAAGTCTAGTCCGGGTCTTCGACAAGCCTAGACGTTTATCGACCCCAAACTAACACTCAGGACTCAGAACCTTTGTAGATCAGAAGTTGACAAACTCTGCTAGAAGAATGAAGACACGACTATACTATGAATGTCCAGCAACCAAGTGGGACGGGAATAAACAATTGAAGTATGTCTCCCCAAGTCTTGATGTACTTCTTCAGCAGCCGCTGCTGTGCACTAAGGGAACCCAAAGCACACGAGGAACTCCCTCTCTCATTTGTTGACACTTCCCTTTAACTTATTATTATTATTGTTAGAGAAGTCGATAGTCGAGTTTATGAAGTTTGTTAATTTTAGAAGAACATCTTTAATGAACGACATATAATTTTAATTTCTTAACACACACATATACAATAAATACATATATGGATAAGCTAATAATATTATATTTATGAATTGAAGAAAATACTATTATATTAGAGACCAAAATTCAATATTCTTTGTTCAAACTTCGTTTCTTCATATGAAAAATAATCACTTCACACAAAAAGGTTACTAAACCGAGTAACAAGCCCAAGCCCAAAATCAACCAAACCCAAACCAAATCATATACCTTGAACTCCCGAAATGGTTCATGTGGATTGGGATCCTTAAGACTGATTTTACCTAAGGAAATAAGATTTCTTAAGGTTTCCTCCTTCCAGTATTCTACAATTCCAGATGCATGAATGCGATGTATCATTTCATTCAATGGTTGAACATAAATGGAATTCGCCTCCATTGGTATAGACATTTGGACACTATGACCAAAAACTAATCCAGATTCATAACAAAATGCCGGACGTGAGAATAGTTGCTGCTGCCTTTTAATAAGATCCCAATTAAGAGTGACCACTGCAAATGATTCTGATTTATTATAATCGTTCAGTTTAGTGTAAAAATCATTGATCTTAATATACTGAATCTTTGACCTGATGGGTTCAATGGATTGATTTCTAGACATCATATTCACATAAACTTTTTCATCTTCCTTAAAGAATATATTAAGAGAAGAGTCTCGTAGTTCCACTAAATTGAAAATTTGATGTTCCGTAGGTCGTTTGGTAAGTAAGGTTTTTAAATTAGCCGCAAATATTGTGCTGACCATAAGTCCAACCAAAAATAGTTGGGAGTTTGTTACCCTTGAGCTGTTCATGAATTGAGCAGACATCTTAAAGGATTGTCCCATTATTCCGGAGATAATGCGTTCATTAAAAACTAAATATGTCCAATTCAATTTTCGTTTCAAAAGCAAACAGTTAAAACACGAGTCCAACACGGTAAAGATGCAATAGAAAACCAGAAGCACCGTGAGCATCCTGTAGCTACAGACAAAAATGTAAACATCGGCTGTGGATATTTCCTGGGCACAGGGTACTAGGACGAACCACTTTGAGAAATGGTAGGGATATGAATAGTATCCACGCTCGCTAGGTAATTCAAAACCTTGCATGGTTATGGGCAACTGCAGAGTTCCATTCAATGTCAGATTGCGTACTTCCGATATAGACAATTCTTGTCCTATAACAACCTGATCTCGCCACTTCAATGTTATATTATGCATTCGGGCAAATTCGTTTATTAATCCAGCAACAATTCTCATTATCTGAAGCTCCTGAGTTTTCTTATCCCGATAAACCAAAGAATGAAATATTTGATCCGGCAGAGTGTGAGCTATAGTACCATAATAATTATATTGCTTCCTGAAGATAGGTTGACTGCTGTTTGTCTGGAGCTCCGTAGCCAGTGATTCGGTTGTATAAGGTTGCAGTTGATGGGCTAAGCCTGTAGAAGGGACAAGAGCCACCACATGAGGAAAATGGAGTTGATGTGTAATCTCAGCCAATTCCTTGAGCTGTCCTCTTGTCTTTCACCACTGAAATTACCCTGATATGTCGCATATTATGTAGATTCCTGGCCAACGTCTGCCATAATTCCATATCCTGTTCTTTATGTCCAGCTAGACACATTAATGCCATCATTTCAGTGCTTTGCCTGCCCCTGAGTTGAAAGTTGGCCTTCTCATTGAAGTTCAGTATTGGCCAATTTGCAGCAGCTGCTACTTGCTCCACTTGGCTGTATTCCATCTCCTGCCTGCTGTGTCGCAGTATTAAAAGCGTCTCAAAATGCTGATCCCGGTAAGAATACTCCACGACATCCTGTAGTCTTAATGATTGGAATGCTCCACAGGAACAGAACCACCATACTATTCCACATATTCTGATAATCTGTTTGTCCATTTATTTAAGTTCTATTTTTCCTCGAACTTATCTCAGGCATCTACAGTAATTAGTGGATAATTGAAGTGTTAATAGTCCAATGGTATGACCAGAGGACGTCGCAGATCTGTTCACTAATAACAAAATATCTACATTCAATTGTAGCATTATAATCTATAGAATTTGTTTTAATTATTTATTCCATGGTCAAAGACATTTCCACCCTGTCAAATTAATCGTTGCTTATAAGTTGATTTTGAAATAAACTAAATTCATTTTAGAGATCGCAAATTTATTTAAAAAAAACATTCAGATTTATATTTAGTACATTGATAATATTATTTTGAATTTTATAGCGATTAAAAAAATATTACGTCAAATATTATTTGTTTAAGCTTCTTTTCTTCTTATGAAAAATTATCATCTCACACAAGAAGGTTACAAAACCAAGTAACAAGCCAAAGCCCAAAATCAACCAGACCCAAACCAAATCATCCACCTTGAACACCCTAAACGGTTCATTTTGTTTGGGATCCTTTAGATTGATTTTACCTAGAGAATTAAGATTTCTTAAGGACTTCTCCTCCCAGTAGTCTACAATTCCAGATGCATGAATGCGATGTATCATTTCATCCAATGGTTGAGCATAAATGGAGTTCGCCGCCATTAATACAGACATTTGGGCAGTATGATCAATAACTAATCCAGACTCATAACAAAATCCAGGATGGGAGAATAGATGTTGCTGCCTTTTTATAATATCCCAAACTAAACAGGTCACTGCAAATGATTGCGATTTATTATAAACGTTCAGTTTAGTATAAAAATCATTGATCTTAAGATATTGAATCTTTGATCTGATGGGTTCAATAGATTGACTCTTAGGCATCCTATTCACATAAAAGTTTTCATCTTCTTTAAAGAAAATATTTTGATGAGAGTCTCGTAATTCCAAAAAATTAGAGATTTGATGCTCTGTAGGTCGCTTAGTTAACAGAGTTTTTAAATGAGCCGCAAATATTGTGCTGACCATAAGTCCAACCAAAAACACTTGAGAGTTCGTTACCCTTGAGCTGTTCATGAATTGAGCAGACATCTTAAAGGATTGTCCCATTATTCCGGAGATAATGCGTTCATTAAAAACTAAATATGTCCAATTCATTTTCCGTTTCAAAAGCAAACAGTTAAAACATGAGTCCAACACGGTAAAAATGCAATAGAAAACCAGAAGCACCGTGAGCATCCTGTAGCTACAGACAAAAATGTAAACATCCGATGTGGAAATTTCCTGGGCACAGGGCACTATGACGAACCACTTTGAGAAATGGTAGGGATAAGAGTAATATCCCCGCTCGCTTGGCAATTCAAAACCTTGGATGGTGATGGGCAACTGCAGAGTTCCATTGAATGTCAGATTGCGTAGTTCCGGCATAGATAATTCTTGTCCTATAACAACTTGATCTCGCCACTTCAATGTTATATTGTGCAATCGGGCAAATTCCTGTATTAGTCCAGCAACAATTCCCAATATCTGAAGTTCCTGAGTTTTCTTATCTCGATAAACCAATGAATGAAATATTTGATCCGGCAGAGTACGGGCTATAGTACCATAATAATTATATTGTTTCCTGAAGATGGGTTGACTGCTGTTTGACTGGAGTTTTAGCCAGTGATCTGTTGTATAAGGTTGCAGTTGATAGGCTGAGCCTGTGGAAAGGATCAGAGCTACCACATGTGGAAAATGGAGTAAATTTGTAGTCCCAACCTGTTCCTTGAGCTGCCTCTCGTCTTTCAGCAATAAAATTATCCTGATATGTCGCATATTATGTAGATTCCAAGCCAACGTCTGCCATAATTCCATATTCTGCTCCTCATGTCCAGCTAGACACATTATTGCCATCATTTCAGTGCTTTGCCGGTCTCTGAGTTGAAAGTTGGCTTTTTCATTAAAGTTTAATATTGGCCAACTTGCAGCAACTGCTACTTGCTCCACTTGGTTGCATTCCATATCCTGCCTGCTATGTTGCAGAATTAAAAGCGTCTCAAAATGCTGATCCCGGTAAGAGTATTCCACGATATCCTGTAGCCTTAATGCCCTGATTGGAATACTCAACAGGAACAGAACCACCATACTCTTCCACATATTTTAACAATCTATTTGGCATTTTCTTTAAGTTCTACTTTCCCCCAAACTTATCTCAGACATCTACAGTAATTAGTGGATAATTGAAGTTTTTGAAAGTACGATTAATTGTCTAATGGCCATATAGAGGGCGTCGCAGATCTGACACTAAGTACAAAATATGTAAATTTTTGAGTGGAATTATTATTTATAGAATTTGTTTTAATTATTTATTCCATTGTCAATGGGATTTCCCCCCAGCCATTAATTGTTGCTTATAAGTTGATTTTTAAATAAACTAAATTCATTATGGAGATCGCAAATTTATTATTAAGAAAAGACACTTATACAGTTAAAACATTCAGATTTATATTTAATACATCCAATATTCTTTGTTCAAACTTTTTTCTTTATGTGAAAAATAATAATCTCACCCAAAAAGGTTACAAAACCGATTAACAAACCAATACCCAAAATCATCCAGACGTACACTAAATCATCCACCTTAAACTCACGAAATTGTTTATTTGGATTTGGATCCTGAAGACTGATTTTACCTAGAGAAATAAGATTTCTTACGGATTCTTCCTTCCAATATTCTGCAATTCCAGACGCATGAATGCGATGTATCATTTCATCCAATGGTTGAGCATAAATGGAGTTCGCCGCCATTGGTATAGACATCCCGATATTATGACCAAAGACTAATGCAGATTCATAGCAAAATGCTGGATGTGAGAAAAGTTGTTGTTGCCTTTTTATAATATCCCAAGTTAGGGTAACCACGGAAAATGCTTGAGATTTACTCGTGTTATAAGTTTTCAGTTGTGTATAAAAATCATTGATCTTAAGATATTGAAACTTCGATTTTATTGATTCAATGGAATGATTCTTAGGTATCGTATTCACATAAAAGTGTTCACCTTCCTTAAATAAAATACTTAGATGAGAGTCTCGTAGTTCCGCTATATTGGAGATCTGATGATCTGTTGGTCGTTTGGTAAGTAAGGTTTTTAAATGAGCCACAAATATTGTGCTGACCATAAGTCCAACCAAAAATAGTTGGGAGTTCGTTACCCTTGAGCTGTTCATGAATTGAGCAGACATTTTAAAGGATTGTCCCATAATTCCAGAGATAATGTGTTCATTAAAAGCCAGATATGTCCAATTCCAATTCTTTTGTAACAGCAGGCAATTAAATCATGAGTCTAGCAAAGTAAAGATGCAATAGAGAATCAGGAGCACAACTAGCATCTTGGAACTACAGACATAAATGTAAACGTCAGCTGTGGGTATTTCCTGGGCACAGGGCACCATGATGAACCATTGTGTCTGTTCGTAAGGATATGAGTAGTATCCAAGCTCACTTGGTATTTCATAAACATGTAATGCAATTGGCAGTTGAAGAACTCCATTGAATGTCAGATTTCGTATTTGAAATATGGATAATTCTTGTCCTATAACGACCTGATCTCGCCACATCAATGTTATATTGTGCAATCGAGAAAATTCCTGTATTATTCCAGCAACAATTCCCAATATCTGAAGCTCCTGAGATTTCTTATCTCTATAAACCGTAGATTGAAAAATTTGGTCCGGCAGAGTACGAGCTATAGTACCATAATAATTATATTGTTTCCTGAAGATAGGTTGACTGCTGTTTGACTGGAGTTTTAGCCAGTGATCTGTTGTATAAGGTTGCAGTTGATAGGCTGAGCCTGTGGAAAGGACAAGGGCCACCACATAAGGAAAATGGAGTTGATGTGTAATCCCAACCAGTTCCTTGAGCTGTCTCTCGTCTTTGAGCACTAAGATAATCCGAATATGACGCATATTATGTAGATTCCTGGCCAACGTCTGCCATAATCCCATATCCTGCTCCTCATGTCCAGCTAGACACATTAATGCCATCATTTCAGTGCTTTGCCTGCCTCTGAGTTGAAAGTTGACCTTCTCATTGAAGTTCAGTATTGGCCAATTTGCAGCAGCCGCCACTTGCTCCACTTGGCTGCATTCCATCTCTTGCCTGCTGTGTTGCAGTATGAAAAGCGTCTCAAAATGCTGATCCTGATAGCTTCTTTCCACAATATTCTGCAGCATTATGGACCAACTTGGAATGCTCCACAGGAAAAGCAGTAAGGCTGCAACCACACTATGCCACATGTTGTGACAATTTGTTTGGCACTGCGTTGAAGTTTTCCTTAGCCAAGAAACTTATATCGGGCTAATTAGTGGCTATTTGAAATGTTTATAAGTTCTGCTAATGGCCTAATGCTCATTTATAATAAGTCACATTAATAAACGCCCTCTTGTCAGCTTTTAATTAAGAAACTTAAAGTCATTTGCACTTTTTCTCCTTTTTCCTGGGAATTGTGGCAGTTTGCTTTTTAAGAGTTTATCCTGAACCTTCTCACTATTAAATAACACAAAAAATTTCTAAATTCTCCATTCTATACTACACAGACTTGTATATTATATACGTATATCAAAACTAACTGTCATAGCATCACTTTTATACACAAATATTCGCTTTAAATGCAAAACTAAAGAATATTGATGAATATTTAAGTGCAAAGCATCAGTTTCAGTTACCATTTGCCTTTGTCACAGGCCAACAAATGATTTAGGGGACCAACAAAAATCAAAATGCAACTCAATCTCAATCAATTTTCGACAGTGAAACCCTAGAGAGATTTGTGTGTGTGTATTTGTATTTTCGACTCTCATAACTTGCCGCAATTACAGGAATCTTTCCCTCCACCCACAAAATGAAACCCTGTGACCTTTTAAAGGCTGGCCATTGATTTGTAAATGGAAGGCCTTGTCATAAATCAATTCGAAGCGAAATTTTTGCCAAAAGCATTAAAAGCATTACAAAAAGCGCAATATATATTTTTTTTGCGAATTATTATTTTTTTTTTTCTGTTCTCCAACCGCTATGCTGTCATGTCTTTGTCATGTTGAACAAAAGCAGTTGCCAGTGGCTCTGGTAGCAACGACCATGTTACGTATACGCCCCGTGGCATGCATGCAAAGGACATAAAGAATAAATGAATGAATGAATGCGTGAATGAATGAATGAGTGAACGAATGAATGAATGAGAATAGCAAAACCAAGGCAATCTTTTGTCTGCCTCAATGTCTAACACATTTTACTATGTGTCTGTGTATTTAGCATGTTCACTTGAAGCTTTTGCCCTGGCATTTGATTGTTTTCCATGTCTACAAAATCCTTAAACATACCGAGTATCTAAATATATTTCTCTGTCTCATTTATATGCATTCTGCCCAGAGGCCATATCAAATATTGTATATACCAAGGCTATATATGTATATTCATATCATTATGTATTGGAAATGAGCATTTGATTGAGATGTGCTGTGCCAAAAAAATAAAAAAAAAACAAAAAAATTATTGTGTTAAGCCTTGACTGATTTACGAGAATAATTTGTATGTTTACAGAAAATGTCGTGATATTAACAGGAAAAATATAGTTCTTCAGTCACATTTTTTAATATTAACAGTGACAATTACAGACGCGACAAAAGTCAAACAACATTAACATAAATTCTATTTTAATGCCTGAAATTAATTATTGTCTTAAATTTCCGTTAACAAACTGTCACATTCCTGATTTGAACAGTAATTTCTACAGTTCTGTTATTAACAGTCCTAACAGTCAGCTGTTAACATTGATAGAAGCATTAACAGTGGAATATTGATATTGACAGTCACACAGCATGTACATAAATTTATGTTATTTAATATTGATGAAAAACAAAATAGCTGGACAGGAAAAAATAAAATAAAAATTTAAATCTAAGCACAGCATAAAAATATGCAATTTGGAATAACAATAGTACACTTTTAAGTCCAGTCAAAATTTAATGGTTTGCATAAATATAAATTATGCAGCTTAGAATTCCGATAGGTCCTAGCCAAATTTAACAGTTTGTTGAATTGAAACTTAAGCCAGAAACCCAAATATTTCTTAAATAATACCACTAAAAAGGGGAAACAAAAAAACTTTTATATACATAACTAGCTCATCCCGGCGTGCGTTACTACGTCCCGTTTCCGCATCAAAAAAAAAAGAAATTTTATATATAAATATTTAGTCACATATTCCCTGATGTGTGGCAACTTTTGCGTCACAGTGACTTCAAAAAAAATATCGCTCATCTCTCAAAATACACTTACGCATACATTGTTATCATTTTGTGTGTGCTGCAGGTCAACAAATGTGACGACTAAGCAGTTGTCGAGCGAATAAGACGCTGTTTGTGGCTCTTTAAGCCCTGCTCTTAAGTTAGTCATGATATTGGGTTCCACATGTGGCATGCAACATGTACCACAAAAGCACCACAGAGAACAAGCTTCATTTCGGTTTCGTTCGCAACAAAAAACAAGTTTGACAACTTTGAGCTCTGTTGAGTTTGCAAATAGACTTCGAGATTAAAGTAACAAGAATTCTTATCTTATATTTCTACTTTTATTTTGTCTGTAGTATATAAAGTTCAATGCCTTGGGATGAGGCAAAAAAAATTAAACGCAAAAATTCCTGTCTTCTGGCAATGAAAGTGAAGATGCAAATAGTTGTTGAACAGGTTCATAGTTGGCATAGTTCTGATAGAACTATCAAAAAGTCACTTTCAATCCAAACAATAGACAATTGTGCACATTAAACAAAAAATGCCAAACAAATCTATATAATATATGTATATCGAAATATGGCAGCAAATGGTTATTGCATTTTCAAATGCACTTGGGAAAATGGCAAACATTGAAGCATTGACATTTTGAAATGCTTTCAATGCACATGAACGAACATTTGAATTATATTCAGACACAAAATGACGGGGATTATTCAGACATTTGCGGCTAAAATGTGCAACGCCAAATATGAAAATGGAAATGGAAACAGAATTTGCAAATGGCAAATGGCAAAAAAAACAAAAAAAAAATAAAGATTTTTATTGACATTTCAAATTGTGAAAACAATGACCACAAAAGCAAAAATATTAAGATCAATTTTTAATGCGATTGCAGTTTTTATTTACTGCTTAGCTAATGATATGTTAATTTTAGCAACATTTTAATTTAATATTTTGTTAATTGGGTAGCCTAATTATAAAGATAAAATGAGGATTAAATATACTAATTAATAGATAATGTATTTAAAAAAAATTAGTTGCAATTTTTTTTGTAGTTTTTAGTGTTGTTATTAAACAAAAAACCGCACACAATTTTTTTATATGGTTTTATGATTTATTTAAAGTCCACAATCGATAATTAATATATTTTTCAGATTTTAAATTATTGATAAATTTGTAAGAGTAGAATAGGGAAATATATATGTATATACGAAAAAATTTATAGAAAATCAAAAAAAAAGTTCTTAAAATTAAATGTCAAATTTTCCTAGAGCAAAAAGCCATTCCATATAAAAATCGATTTTGTTTTGTTTTGTTATGGGAATCTGAACAGATAAACCAGATTTTTAATATATATATAAAATTCAAAAATATTAATTTTTGCACTTTAAATCCCAAATAAATCTCAGACACAAATACATCCTAAAAACACATTTGGCATGAAAATCGACAAAAATTTGATGAAGTTATGGAAGTTTTAAGTTTAGAAAGGTTATTTGCTATAAATTTCAACCAAATAAAAAACATGAGAAACAAAAAGAAATCAGAATGTAAATCAATATAGTTTACACAGAGTTATGTTATTTTTAAAACAAAGTGAAGTATGTTCTATAGAGTTTTTGAGACTGCTGTACTTTATATTCTAAAAAGTTATTTGTGCTTTTCTATTATTTCGAATTTCTAATGGTATATTTTCTCATTTTATGTTCAGATGCTTCACGTTTCCAGAGCTTGCACAACATTAACCGCATCATTACGTTTGCATTCATTGCACAACGTGACATTTCAATTGGCCCAAATGGCGGACGTAGGGTCGAAAGTGTGCGCCAAGACTACATAAATCCGCAGAATGTGGCTCTCCCTTCTGTTCTCCATCTCACGGTTGCCCTAAGTACAATACAATGCCACACACATACACACACGCACACACTCATACTCCTAAGTCAGCCAAATGCACGGGGCAGGCACGTACAAAAAACTCCGCCGTAAAATGTTGGCAAACTAGCGACGAGGGCAACGCTTAAAAGTGTAAGAAAATCAGCAACTAAATGGCTGAGGGGTGATCAGGAGGGGGGTAGAGGGGTATATACTGCTACTTAAAGCCACAAAAGCCACACACGCATGCTAGCTCACACACACACACACACGTACACACAATGAGACGGCGTCTTTATCACCGCCATTGTTGTTAATTTTTGCAATGGCTGCCTGGCAGCTTTGCCCCGGAAACGGAAACTAGCAGCACTTGGCTGTCGCGGCAACGTCGCGCGGCTAATGTGTCGGTTTGTGTGTGTGTGTGTGTATGTATGTGTGTGCAACATTTACAGTTGAATTATGAGCTCACATAAATAAAATGTCATTTGGCCCTGGCAGCGACAAAATGGCTGCTAAAATTTCCGCTCGAAAAATTACCTGAACCGCATCGTTGACACGAAATTGAGCCCGCAAAATGTCAGGACGCGCATTGACATAAGGCTCTTTATATATGCTCAACCTGTACTAGAACATATATAACATTAAAGAACATTTAGCAAACTGTAAACTACAGTTACTCTGAGCCGATTAAAGCTGTCAAAACAAAACTCCTTAAACGAGCATGTGTGCTTGACTATAAGATATCCTGATGACAGCTATAAAATTAACAAAGATATAAAAGTATTCAAGCAGTGCTTATTTAAGCAGTGTTCTTCAAGCAGTTTAGCTGCAGTGTAAGCAAGCAGAGCAGTTCAGCTGACAGATATAATTATTTCCTAAATAACTTTGCTGTTTATTATCCGATTTTTATGAAATTTACACAAAAGTTAGTGTATGTGCCAAACAGCAGGACTTTATCGATAAAATAGTCATTGCAAATCGTATATTTATCGATTTCTGGCATACAGTCATCTACATTTTAACGGTTATTTATTTTTATAGCTTTTATAGACGCTGAGATGAACATATCTATATCATTCTGGCTTTTTTTTGCAACTCATAAAATATACATATTTTCTTTAAAGGATACGAGATGCCTTTTTACAACATTTTAGTGCGTAATCCTTTTTATCCCAATTTCAAATCAGTTTAAGGTATTTAAATTCTGTCAGCAGAAAAAAAAATACCTCGATATCTCAGTTTTAGATTGTTTTACAAGTGTTTGCCTAAAACTATATAAATAATTTAAATTTGTTTGTTCGCTTTTAAGTGCTTTTATTTGATGATATTTACAATATCGATTTAATTCCTCATTGCAGATTTATACAAAGTTTATACACACTCTGTAATATACATATTTAAATTCCTGGAATTTTTGAGAACTTTTTAAAACCCAAGACCCATTAAAAATAGGTAAAAGGGCATCATGAAACTATGCAAATGTATAAAACAGACAGAAAGAGGAATCTCCACCCATATAAAGTGCATATATTCCTGATCAGAAAAAAGATTTGAACTTTCGATTGATTTAGTTAGCTAAGAAAATATTTAAAATTAATGAATGAAATGGCCATAATTAATTTCAAGGCGGAGTTAGCTGAAGCATTTGAAGTGACAGCAAAAGTACAATATTTAATTATTTGTTTCTTCTTGCTTTTCTATTTTCAATTTATGTTTACAATAATTCAGCAAACGTGCAAATGGACAGCTATAAATTCGCCAGGGTAAACACACACACACACACACAAGACAAAAACAAAAACAAATAAAAAATAAAATAAAGTAAAAACCCACTAAAGTCTAGGGGAATATAGAGCGATTTATATGGCAACAAACGATTCACTTGCATGACGTTCAAATACAAATACGTATAAAACACGCAAAAAGTATTGGATAACTGCAGAATGGCAACAATTAAATACTCTATTTAATATATTTGGTTTTTTTGTATTTATTAAAACTTTAAGTTTATTTATTAAATTTTTAAAATATTTTTGTTTATTTTTTTAGTTATTTAAATGTCCATTAAGGCAGGGTCCTTCACTAGCCATACAACAATAAATAAATAAATAGAAAATAAAAAAATAAATAGAAAAAAATTAAATAAATAAAAAAAAAATAACTAGAAAAAAATAAATAAATAGAAAAAATAGAAATAAATAGAAAAAATTAAATAAATTGTAAAAAAATAAATAAAAAGAAAAAAATTAAATAAATAGAAAAAAAATAAATAAATAAAAAAAAAATGCAGAAGGAGAAGGCTCAAACGGATCCATCAATTGGAACTAAGAAACAGAATTTTTCAAAAAATATATGCAAGTGTATACATTAAAAAAATAAATAAATAAATAAATAAAAAAGTAAAAATAATATTAAAAAAATTAATAATTAAAAAAATATTTGAACCAATTTTTAGCTTCCAAGCTGCTATATATTAAGTGTTTTAATTAAAATAAAATTATATTAAAAACAATTTTAGAAATAAAAATATTTATATAATCCTCAACTTTTTTAATACTTTAACCAAAAATAATAGCTTATTAAGAAATTTTATATCTTTTATACTTAAACCAACAATTGAATGTGTTTATTTATTTTTAAATTTAATCCAATTGAATTTTGGCATATATACTTTCTATAACAAAAAAAATGCATCTACACAAAAATTCATTTATATAATTAATAGAAAAATAAACTTATGAAAAATTATCTAACTTCAGTTTCCTTGGAAAAAGCAAATTCTAAATGCTATCAAAATTTGCTACAGTATTTTTCAATGCAATACACAATACTTTACAAAATACAAATACCCTCAATTAGAGCATATATACAATGTATAAAATGTAAACTGTATTTTTTTTATTTTTTTTTTTATTTTATTTCACTGAGGGCAATTTATGTAATGCCATTTTCAACTTGAAAGCATAAAATATGCTGAGAATTAAGAGAGTGAGAGAGTGGGGAGTGGGGAGTGGGGAGTGTTTGCCCTTTTTTGGTAGTGTATACATATAGCTGGGGGTCAGTGTAAAACAAATGCCGACAAGTGCAATTATAAAAGGTGGTCAGGAAGAGAGAAGTACCATATAAGAGTTTAAATGGTTGTAATGCCAAACAGTAAATGGCAATCGGAGTGCGGTCAATGTAAGTGTGTGTGCGTGTGTGTGTGTGTGTGTGTGTGTGTGGGTGTGGGTGTGGCAGTTGCAAGGTTGTATGTACTACATACAGTGTGTGTGTGTTTGCGTTTGTCTGAATTGATTGTTAGCTCTGATTTCAAGCATGACTCACGCGATATTTTTTCGCAAACTTAAATTTCTTAGCTCTTACTATTGACAATTGCCAATTTTTTTTCACATGAAATTGATGATTTCTTGATTTTTTATAGCTGCTGTGAATCAATTGAATGGCATTTAAGCAGCTTAAACAATAGGCAACAGTTGAGTAAAAAGAAAGATTAATTGGATATTAGATTAATGTGGAATAGGAATAAGAATAGATATGTGTAGATTGTCTTAAAAAGAATGAGTTGGCATAGAAAAGTGAAAAAATTCACAGCAAAAATATTAGATTTTAATCTACACATTTAACTGAACAGAATCCATTAAACATTGATTGAATAACATTTAAAAAATTGTTGGAAAAATTAAAATATAAACCAAAAATTTAATTTTAAAAATAAAATTTAAATAGCGAAAATTTTAATAGTTAAAATAAAATGAAAAATAAATGAATGAAAAAAACAAAATAGGCAATGGAATTGGAAATTAATTTTTAGAAATTACACAATAAAAAATAGATAGAAAATTAAATGCGAAAATGTGATTCAGAGCTAAATAGGCAAAAAGAACAAAATAGTTATTAAAATATATAATTGAAAGACGATATTTAAGTATAATTTAATATATCAGAAAATGAAAAAAAAAAATTAATTTGGGATTTTATTCAAAAGCAAGAAAAATCCAAGAAATAAATTAAATTGAAATAATATATGAATTCACAGAATATATATAAATTTGGGATTTTTAAAAGAGAATCCGTATTTTATTTTAATTTATTTCCTACATTTTTTTGCCTTTTAAATAAAATCAAAAATTTGTTTTTTTTTAATTTCTGACTTTATTTTTTAATTATTATTTATTTATTTTTTTTTATTTTACTTTTACTTTAATTAAATTTATTTCTTGAAGAGTTTCATAACAATAAAACTAACACAAATTTTTTAAGATTGACTGAGCACTCTATACCCCGATTTTCGTTTGATAAAAAAAAAAATAATAATATTTAAAAAAATATATAAAATCCAATAATTCACATAATCTTATCCTTATATTTTTTCTATACTTCCCATGATATGTTTAGCAACAAATTCAATACAATCTATTCAATTTTCACTTTCCTATCCACACTCAAAGATTGATTTATTAATCACATATATTTAATTTAGCTAATCGGCATCTAACTCCATATGTTTAGTTAAATAACTTAGATTCAAGCAGCCATAACATATCCTCTTTAATATCCAAAACATTTCTCACAGCTTATAAACCAACACATAGTTGAATTTTAGTATCCATAAAAGTTTCACACACTTTTGCCAGCTGCCTTAAATGAATTTATGTCATTGGCACTTCATTTTAAGACCAAGACTAAAGGCAAAAACCTTTTCTAGTAAAATAGAAATCCTGTAACCCTCTGAATCCCTACCCAAACCACAAGGAGACAAGTTTTGTGTCTTGTGTCTGACATTAAATTAATTTGTTGCCTACAACTTTGGACTTGGTTCAAATGGTACCCACGGGTTGGAATCGCAGAAGCAGCTCTATCTTCTCTATCTTGTCTACGAAAAACTTGTTCAAGAGATGAAAATAACAAGAAAACTTTTAAATCATTCACAGTGTAGAAAGTTATGAAACAACAAAAAAAAAAAACAAAAAACTGAAACAAAAACGCAACGAAAAGGCGTGTGTAGTATGTTGAATGTGATTGTTGTTATTATTCCTTAGGGTTGTTGTTACGGATTGTTGTTTGTCTTGTATAGAAACTGAATATAGAATGGAAATCCTTGAGTCATTGCCAAAATAGAGAATAGGAGATAGAGAGAGAGAGAGTGTCAAGGACACACACTGAAACAGAGAAAAGTCCTAAATTTGCAGCACACATCTGTGTTTTGGGGCAACGCTTAAATCTTTGGCCTTAATAGCTAACGTTTTGGGTATTTGTTATGGGATTCCTTTTGCCCACGCCCCATTAAACAATTCAAAGCACAAAACCCAACACAACACAATACACACACACACACACAAAACAACACACAACTCTGTTAAATATGCGTTGCAGCAATTTGTTGATCATTTGTTTGTAACACCAACGCGTTCGCTGTGCTACACTTGAATAAATAATCAAGAAAATTTTATTTAAATTAAATAAAAATAGCATCAAAATAATGCAGAGATTTTTGTATTTATTTAAAAAAAAAACAATAATGTAGATTTTTGTATTTAAATTTAGAACAAAAGAAGGCAGTTTAGCAGTAAAATTAAATGTGCTTCATAAAAGTTGAAAATTCTATTTTAAATATAATTTTTCCTAATTAAAGAACGACTCCCTGATAAAGGAACAAAATAAACCGAAGGGTGGATGGACAATTTTTAATAAATAAAAAAAATCATTTATTAAAAATTAAACTCAATGGCCTCATAAACACAATTACAAAAATATAGACAAAAAAAAAAAACAACAATAAAAAGGCCCACAAATATAAACACATAAGGAATATTTTAACTATTTTTCTTTTGCAATTTAATTTAAAATTACAAAAAAATTAAACTTTGAATTTTAGAGCGCACAACTTATATGCCAAACATTCAAATGCTGAAGTAAAATTCTTGATATTATTAAATATTTAAACTTAATTAAAAATTGAAATAACTTACATTTTATTAACTCAAATGCACAGTTTTTTAATGTGAATACTTAAATGTTTACTATTTTAAACTAAAGCAGAACCAAACACAATTTATTTTATATTATTATTTATGTTGAAAAACTGTATCAATAAATTGCACACATTCCATTTAAAATACTGAACTTAAATGTAACATACGAACACACAAAATTCTTTGAATTAAATATTTTTGCAATATACAAAAAATTATTTAAATTATTTAAAGCCTGGCAATAACCAGAATGTTGGTTAAAAAAAAACGAAATTAATTTAAGTTCAATATTTTTTACTTAACTGAAACTCAAAGTGAATTTGTTTTTATGATGTGCTGAAATACGTTTGCAATATATTTTAATATAATTTGTGTGCATTTTTTGATGTATAAACATAGTTTTTTATTTTTTTGATAGGCAAAGGAATTTTCAATGAAGTTTAATAACTACGGCGTGCACTTGAACCGTTCAATATTCCATACTTTTGCAGAACTTTCACATTTCGAGTATGTAGAAATGCAAATGCTCTTAATTGTATTTTTAGCAGAAATCATAGACAAGGCTATTAGGAACGTTGCTCTAGTCTTTATTCTAAAACTAGTAAGAGATAAACATATATTTTATTGAAGAGATTTGCACTTTATGATTTTTTATATATTTTTTTTTAATTTAAAAAAAAATTCTTTTTTTCTATTTTAAAATAATTTTTTTTTATTATATATATTTTAATTTTAAAATAATTTTTTTTAATATATTTTTATTTATTTCCAAATAAAGTTCTAGTAATTCCCAAACGATTTATAAGGGCGGTATTATTTTTACAATTTTTTTTAAGTGAATATTTTTAAATGATTTTCTTTTATTAGGCCCAAAGAAAAGGGTCATAAAATGTTAAAAAAAAAAGCAACAGAATATTCTTAAAAATAAATTAATCTTGATTAAAAATCAAATCCCTCTGTTGACAATTTAAAAATTAATATATTTCTGTATGTAGTTGTTTTTATTAATTTATACAACTTTTAATCTAATTTTACTCATTTTTCTTTGACCTGTAGAGCCCGTAGAAATTCTCGTTTCAATTCACAACATTTTTAATGACATATATTTCTGTTGCACAACTTCATTAAGGACTATACGCTACTGCAATCGAGTAAACTAATTACGTATACGGTGATCCGGATCTAACAAAATGTAATTAGAGTGCAACTGCCAGTTGGTCAGTTGGCCAGTTGACCAGTTGGCCAGTTGGCTAGTTGGCTAGTTGTTAGTTGCCAGAGATAGGAAATGAAGTTATATACTCAGCTCGTTCACATCCTTTGAGCAAAACTGCTGCTGGTCAAGGAAACAGAGGAAGCGAGTACATAAATCGTTTTACGAGTAAATTTTATAAGCAACAAACTGGGCTTGTTAAACGATTTAAGTAGCGACAGGATACGTCAAAAAGGACTCGCAATATGCTGTGACATGCACTTTAATTCAATTCAGTTGGTAGAGACTTGCACAAGAGTTCGTAAAGTTGCAGTAAAACCTTGGGCACAACTCTTAAATTGTGCGCATCGACGGCGTAATGTCCTTTTTGGTTACTTGCTGCTGTTCCTGGCAGTAAATTAAATTTGCCCCCTTTTGAATAGACTACAAACATGCTGCATACATATATGCAGCTGTAGCTGAGAAGTTTTGCATACACTATTTTTAGTGCTGCCGGGGAAAATTCCCCCTCAAGGCAGTCAACATTGTTGTCTTTGCATTTTGCCCTGGCACCCATAAGTAGACTACAACATTTTGTCAGTTGCGCGCACTATGGGGAAATTTGACTTTGATTATTTGGAATAAATTAATAAATTAACGATTATGCAAGTTCTTGGGTTATAATTTTTTTGTCAATCCTAATAAACGTTTTTTTAAAGTTATATTTTGGAATATAAAAAAATGTTTCGCTCATTTTTCACTTATAAAAGCAACAGATAAAGACGTAATATATTAACTATATAAAACAATCGAATATTATTACTTTTATGATTTTCATATTGTTTTATTTCTCTGTATATGTGAATAAGTGAACAAAGTGAAAGATAAATGATTATTGTTTTTATCGATGTGTGATGTTGAAAATGCAACAATGAAGTATTTTATAGGAAAAAATACGCAAAAACAGCGCAAAATTGGAAAATATAAAATAAAATATAATTTCGTTAAATGCTGCTAAAGGCATTTTACTTAATTTACTTTTAAAAGAAAGTGAAGCCAAATTATTTAGAAAAAATAAATTTTTCCCTAAATACTAATTCTTATTATTATTGTAAAAGAATCGTTTAATTAAACAAATTTAATTTTAATTTTTACCCCTAAAAATGACCTCAGCTTCACTTTATAAGGATATGCAACAACATTTACATATATCAAAATACAAAATATGAAATCATTAAATAATTGCTAGCCAAAGTTTTTTTTGTTTCACTACAAAAATCAGAGATTTTTTTACTTTTATTTAAAAGTTATGAATTTTGCTTAAACTAGTATATTAGTAGATTAGGCGTGGCTTATAAACTTAATTAAATTAACGAACCTATTTTAGTTATATCAGCATTTATGAATACTTTTAAATTAAAAAAAAACGGAAAAAAAATTGTGCCATATTTTTTATTAAATGATTTTTTACGCTCATAAAATGACTGCTATTATATTTTTTTATATTATAAATTATAACTCTTAAGTTTCCGGTTTTTTTTTTGTTTAATTTATTTTTCAAAAATTTAATTTATTCCACAAAATTAATCAAATTGCCCATAGTGCTGCGTTACGGGTCAGCATACAATATATGCATGCATATAATGGAAATTACCCATGCAGCTTCCTTCAAAACATTTACTGCATTGTTGGCAGCACAGCTTGAAGTTTTTACCCTTCTCTCTATACCCTTTCTGCCCTCTCGCTCTCTCTCTCTCTCTATTCCTTACACTTTTTGCTCATAGCTGTCACACGTCCTTCCTATTGCTTGCACAAAAAATAAAAAAAAACTGAAATATCCTGTCTGGGCTTTTGTGCGCTCTGTGCAATTTGGTTCCTGCATTTTACACATGTTCTGCGGACATCCTGTCCCGGCACTTTTAATTATGGCCGGAATTTTCATTTCATTTTATTGTCACAGATTTTTGTCATGTGATTTATGAGCCTTACTTAGATTTTGCCCTTTTGTAATTTTTTTTTTGCCCCCACACAGATACGCAATCTTCAATTAAATTCGCGTTAATTTAATCAACCTGATGCCTTCAGCCATTTACGAGCGATTAGTGTCATTGTTTAGCAATTGATGGCGCCCCATTAGTCCTGCATACTTGATTAATTAATATGATTAACAGGCTCAGTTTAGCAACTCTGCCCCAGCTCAATAATCAACGGCAACAACAACAACAACAACAACAACATCAGCTGCTGCTGCATGTTCGCTTACACACATTACGCATACGCACCGTTGCACGCGTTGGCAAAAAAGATTGATGGCAACTCGCTGTGGAGCAATCAGCTCATTCAAGTTTTGATTGATGCTCATCATCGCATTTTAGCTTAACTAAACTAAGCTCAGCTGTGCGCTTAACTGTTGCTTAGTGCCAAAAGTTTTTTTTGATTTTTTTTCTTACATCAAAGTTTAGGCTTTAAAAAGGCTTAAAAAAAATATTAATAAAATAATAATGTTATATTTAATTTCCTTTAATATTTAATTCATTTGAGAAAGAATAGAATGAGAATTCTTATTGTATATTCTAGCAAACTGTTGTAAATAATAGTAGTTTTTCTGAAAAGTCTTTTCTTCTAGAAGTCCTCGAGCAAAAAGGAATTTTTTCATTTAGACAGAAAGTTGTATTGATGCAGAAGCTCTAGGCTCTATAGAAACTGTAATCGATCTTATAGATCGAAATGCAATGGTGTCGTGATAATAAAGGAGCTTCCAACACGATAAGTAGAGATGTTAAAAAAAAAATATTTGAATTTCGATAGTACCAATAGTTTTGCTCGATGTTTAAAGATATAAGATAGTTATGAAAATATTAATAAGTAATGCTTCCAACTATGACATGTATTTATCTATTTATTTAATTATTATAATTATTATCCCAGTGAAACTAATAAAATATATTAAAATATACTAAATATTTAGGCACTATTCACCACAAATAAAGTTGTTTTTAATTCAATATAAATTCGATATTTGTTAGCTTTGAATTAAGTCAATTTTTACTTTATTTTATTGTTATATTCATTTTATTTTTTATTTAATTTAATTTTTTTTTGCTTAATATTTTTTGTATATTTTATGTTATATTATATATCTTTTTTTATTTATTCAATTCATTTTTTTTTATTTATTTTTTTTATATATTTTTTTTACATCTATTTATATTTTAATTTTTTTTTCCTAATTTCATTTACATTTTTTTTTGTTTTATTATATACTTCAATTACACTAGTTTACAGCCAAAAAGGAGCTGGGCTCTCATAGACCTTTCTTGATATATTTTTGAGCGCTGATTTCAAAAATGCAAACTATTTATTTTTTCAAAGAATGGTTTTCGAGAAAACCGCGAAAAGCTAGTTTTTTGGAGGTCTTTGGACTAATTTATTTATATCTACATCAGATATTATTTGATCTTAAAGAACATTTCGCATTTCAATAGATAATTGTATCACCTTTCTAACGATATGCCGTTTGTGCGGATTGAATGCGAATTGAAGCCACTATAAATCCTCAAAATTCTCGAAAACCATTCTTTGAAAAAATAAATGGTTTGCATTTTTGAAATCAGCGCTCAAAAATACATCAAAAAAAGTATATGAGAGCCCAGCTCCCTCGATCAAAAAATAATTTGTAAACTAGTGTTATTTATTAGATTTATTCATTCTTTAATATTTTTATATACTTAAAAAATTTGTTATTTTTTTGAAATAAATTTTACTTAAATTTTAATTTAATTTTATTATTTTTTTATTTATAAATTATATTATTTCCGAATTGTTTTTATACATTTTTTTAATAGAATTTATTTTTCTTTTTTATGTTTAATATTTCAAATAATATCATAAAATTGCAAAATTAGTTTTCTTTTTTTTATTTCTATTTTTCTTCAGTTTTAATTTACTTTTATTTTATTAATTTTTGTGTTTTTTTATTTTTTTTTTCTCATAATTTTTTATTTCTATTAATTAATTTTTTTTAATTTAATATTCCGAAACTATTACCACAAAATGGCAACATTATACATAGTTTTGTAGAAACTTTCGACAGGATTTTGCCCACTTTCTCTGCACTTTTTGATAGCCTCGTTAGTTGACTTTCATTTGGCATTTTCATCACGTTGGCTTGCCCTCAAGCAATTGCGAGCTGAAAGCGCTTTTGGCATTTGTCTCAACTAGTTTTTTGGTGACAGGCTGACGCCTTTGGTTGCACACAGGAGAGAGACTCAAATAATTGTACGGAATTCTAATGCGCGTTCAAATTTCGCACCAAGTCAGGCTTTTTAATTAGAGCTACAAGTTGGCAAGAGTTGGGAGTTGGGTTGGGAAGAGAGACTACTGTACAGTGGCTGCTTTAAATGTGCGCACGCTTTAATGTGTCTGGCAGCTGTGTGCAAAGGCATCAAGGAGCAACATGCAACAGCAGCAGCAGTAGCAGCAGCAGGAACAGAAAACTCATGTGTATGCCAGTCACGCGGCGTCTTTCAAACTTGGCATTAAATTTCAAATGAAATTGCTGCTGTCTGCAATGCGATACTTATACACAGATACACACACACACACACACACACACACATGTGTGTTAAAAAATCAGCGCTGAGCAACATTTGTCCACATCACGTATACGCCACGTTGTCACACAAAAGCCTGCAAACTATGAGGGTGCTAAAAAAATAAAATAAACTTGTCAATTTCATATTCTGTCTGTCAGTTTATCAATTTTTTTGCCTTTTTTCGACTTAAAGTTGCGGCTTAAATTTAACAAAACTTGACGCAATATTATATGTTATAAAAATAAACATCAAACGTTACAAAATATACAAAAATACAAACGCAAATTCATGCATAAATCTCTTTAAAGTAATCAACAAGCTCTGGCAACAAATTTTGGCAACTTTCAACTCGCATAAAGCGAACTTTTTAGCAGCACACTCGAACTACATAAATAACACAGCATATGCAGGATAATAACCTAATGCGTTCAGCTCCTGCCACAGTGGCTGTCAAAATAAATACAATATGATGAGCGTCCCAAAACCAGGTTGACTTCATCATCAACAACATCATTATCATCCTCAAGGCAGCTGCTAAAATGTTTGTCAAGGTGCAAATTCAATAAAAAATAATATATATATGTATAAAATGCCAGGACCTGCCTCCTGCGCTCTAAGAGTTTGAGCTTTGGCATTTGCTGTCGCCACAAAGTCAACAAAAAAGTAAAAAAAAAAAAAAGTACTTGAGCGACCTTATCGAGTCGTTGTCACGCCCCTGTCATTGATGGGCGTGTCATTTAGTTTAGGTTGTTTCAAATTATTAAAATTTGGCCTTTGTGTGTCATCAAAATAATAATAAAAAAAAAACAAAAAACAAAAATTGAAAAAAAAATACGTAGCAACTTGATGGTTTCTTCCGCTTCACTGGCAAAACTTTTCATTGGTTGGACAATATTATGGCCATAATAACACACACACACACACACAAACCTTCACATAGCAAACAAATAGCCAAAGTTTTGCGACAGCAGAACAAGAAAGTTAGATTTAGCTGGAAAAAAGCCAAATATTTAATACACTTGCAGTAATAATTTAATAAATTAAATTTTACTATTTAATTTAACTGAAAACTATAAAATAAATAAATATTTGAATAACTTTAAATTTTTACGGAAAACTATCGAAACAAAAAAAAACAGTTAAAAAAAATTAAATTCTTATTAAATTTATTTATTTTATTTTATTTCATAATTTTTAATAATAAAAAAAAAACCAACACAAAAAACTAGCAATTTCAACTAAATTTTAGAAACAAAGAATAAAACAGTTTCTAAAAAAATGTATATTCCTAGTAAAATTATTTATTTATTATTTATTATTAGTTTTTAAAAATAAAAATAATGGCATCAAAAAAACTAATATTTCATTAAAAACTAATTTATATAATGCTATTTAATTAAATTTGGACGACTTTTAAAAGATATTAATAAAATTCAAATTAGAGACTTTAATTAAGTTTACTTTAAAAAAAATGTATTTATAGTACAAGAGAGACAGAAAAGAATATTTATTTAATTTTGTTTTCTATTTATTATATTTATTTATATAGTTATGATTTTTTGGTGACCTAAGTTTGTTAGGAGATGAGATTAGTCGGCTCGCGCCGACATTTATTTATATATTTATTTATTATTATATTATATTTATTTATGATTAAATTTATTTATTATTATATTATATTTATTTATTTTATACTTTCAATTTATATATTCTTTTTACGAACTTTTCAATTTTAATAATAAACATTTATGTCTATTTTTATTACTAACTCTTCTAGTTAGTTGCAGGACTTAAATAATGACACTGACAGACCTGGTAAATAAAATTCTAAAATATTTGAAAGTTATGTAATTTCTTTAAGTTTTCTATACCTTCACTAAAATTGAAAAATATAACGTTTTGATCTCCTGGAGAGAGAGCATTTTTGTCATCCAAAATAAATAAAATAAAATTAAAAATAAATGAAACTAAAATAAAATTGCTTTAGTCTGGATTTTTTGAATTTATTTATTTTTAGCAGGAAAGCCTTGTCAAAAAAGAAAATTTATTTTTAATCGAACATTTTTAGGGAATCTAGAAGATATAATCTTTTAATAGCGCTAAAATTTTGTGAGCCAGAAAAAAATAAAGTTAAACTGCAAACTGTTGAGTTTTTTTATAATATTATGGAAACCAAAAATGTAATTTTTGCCAAAACATTATTTTCTACTCAGGGACTAAACTCCTAATCGAGATTTATATCTAATTTTTAAACAATTTGAATTCCTTACATACTTGTTGACATAACTGAAATACTCTTTGCAAGAGCATAGAATACAGCAGACACAAGTTTTTATCTTTACGCTTGGACTGAGCTTGCGGCATCCCAAGTCGAAGTCGGGCAAAACAAAAGCCCCGGCAAAACAACAAAGTAAATTCCATGGCAATGAAGTGTAAAAATAACAAAAGCTTCTTCTTCTTTTTTTTTACCTGCAGCTCACCTGCTATGCGGTGTGCTGTGTGTCCTGTGTCCTTTGTCCTGTGTGTCCTGTAACAGTTACAGCTACAGCTTCTGCTACAGCTCCTGCTGTTCCCCTTGGTTGGAATTTAATTTCACAACAATATAGCTTGACTTTGCCCTGACCAAAAACTTTTGGTTTAAATATTTCCTTTTAAAGCAATTTCAAAATGTTGCGCTACATCTCAGTCCTAAGTCCTTAGTTCTTCGTCCTTGGCTTTGGCTTTTAACGCACATTAAGTCGGAATGTGTCCCGTGTCCTGTGCCTTGGTGGCATTGTTGTAGTATATCCTTACTGCCAAGTTCCTTTGGCGCACATTTCTTATGGCCATTTGCGAGTTTTTATTGACTCGCCGCGTGACTCTTTTTTTGTTTTTTTTTGGGAGGTTTGGTTTTCCTTTTTCAACTCTATTCTCTATAGGGTATTTTTATTTCTTCTTGTCTAATTAGTGGTGCTGTCGTGTATGTGACAATTAAAATTTGTTGCAATTTGCACGTACTCTCTGTTTCTTTCTCACTTTAAATGCAATTAAATTCGTTTAATTAGTTTTAACGACTTTTGGCCATTTTGTCGTCTAATAGCCTTTATTTTAATTGTTTAACTATTTTGTTGCGTTACGCAATTTTGCACAATTTGCAAATTGCTTTTTTTGGGGGCCCTCAAGGAATTTGAAATTATTTTAATAGCTTTTAGAGCATGTGCAGAGAATTCGATTAAAATCGTTTGATAGGCAATTTATAATTTTAGACATCAATCAAGCCTGTGTCAAAGTACTTTTACTTTTAATTCAGAATTTCAGCTTGACATGACAAAGTTTTGGGCTTAGTTTGTGTTTGTTTTGGGTTTAAATTAAGCTCAGTTTAATTATAGTTTTTCTATTAAATTTAGGTTTAGTTTCAACTCGGTTTGAGTTCAGTTTAAGTTCAGTTTGAATTGAGCATAAGTTCAGCCTAATAAGACTTAAAATTCAGTTGCAATTTAAGCTTAGATTAACTTTAATTTATATTCAATTTAAATTGATTTTAATGCCACACAGTTTAACCAACTTTAATCCCATTTTCTAACAAATATTCATCAATAATTTGAGCTTAAAAAAATTCAATTTTATTATTGTGTCAAGTCAAGTTTCATTTCTAATCAGCTTTCGCTTTATGCCCCCAAAAAACAGTTCTCAATGTCTGTCAACTTGCCACACATATGTTGCCATCTAGTATTGCCCCAAACCCCAAACAATTTTATGGATTCCTTGCCAATTGCTCGACTGTGTTTCAAGTGTCTGTCATGTTGTATTTGCTTCATAAGCTTGTCAGAGCTATATAAATATATATACAACAAATATATATAAATTTTCAGCTCTCTTTGCTTTGTCTAATGTCAACATTTGTTAATATATAAAGAATTTCAAAAAGCGTTTAAATGTGCAAATATTGTTTCATTGCATAAATTGTATTAATATTTGATATAATATATCAACATTTGTTCATTTGTAATTGATGTTTATTGTATTTTATTAGATGAAAACAAATATTATGCTATATATATATATATATCAGTTCCACTAATCAACAACACGTACACACAAAATTTGGATGCGAGAAAAACTAACTCAATTAACATGCTTGTCTAAGCACACACACACACACACACATGCCACAGACACACACACTTCAACTCCAACAAACACACATATATCCTGTATAAGTGGATGGACATGGAAAATAATAAAAGCATGTTAGAGCTCTTGGCTTGACTGTTTGATACCCTAGATTTATGTAAAATAAAAAAAAATATATAAAATAAAAATGATTTGTTGATTTTTATGAAAAGATTAAAAAATAAATCTTATATTTGATCTAAATAAAAAAAATTAAAAATAAAAATTATTATTTAATTTTTATTTTATTAAATATATTAAATTATAATTATTATTGAAAATTTATTATATGAATCAGATATAAAAATTATTTTTAATTTTCATAAGAAAAATGAAAAGTAAAAATTATTTTCAATTTTTAATTTTAAATATTAATTATATAAATATAAAAATTGAATGTAAGTTTAAAGCGTGGAAGTCAAGCAGAAAGGAAGAGTTTTTTTAAATTTTCAAGTTGTACTTTTATATTCAGTTTTATGTCACATTCTTAAACGTTTTTATAGCATAAAATTCTCAATTCTTCTATATTCAGCTTTATGCGGCATTCGTAAAAGTTTTTGTATCATTAAATTCACAATTCATTTTTGGAAACGTTTCTTTATTCTACTCTGAGTTGCATTCGCAAACGTTTTACAATGCATACTTCTCAATTCTGCTTTCTCTTGCATTCAAACTAAATTTTACGCTCTCCTGAGAGCTTTTCAATCTCGAATTATACTTTCTATAGTATCCTTAAAAGTGCCACTGCCAAAACTGCTTTGTTTTAGACTTACAATAGGCAAAAAATAAAAGTTCTGGCATGCCTGGCTGAACCCTGTAAACCCAAATTAAACCACAGACTGACCCCTGGGCATGATGATGATGATGGGACCATATAAAGCAAATTGTTGCTTTGTGTGCATTAATAATAGCTATAATATAATTTTTTCATTTTGTATATTTTTTTTTATATATGTATAACAATATGCCTGGCAGAGTCTTAATGATTTCTAGGTATAAAAAGCGAATAATTGTTTACCAAAAAAAAGTCAGGAAATATCAACAACAACCTGCTGTTAGAATCATAGGCCAGAACAAGAGGCATGTTGCACGTGTGCGAGGCAGGCAGGCAGGCCAGACCTGGCCAGGCATCACATTTAAGTGGCATGAACAATAGAGCCACAGAGTGGACGTGTGTGCTGAAGTGGCAGATACGGGAGCTACAGGAGCTTTAGCAAACAAATTTATATGAATTGTTCTGAATTTCATTTTCAACAGAATTTCACAGAAATACAAATATAAATAAAATGAATTTAAGTTTTATTTCTATACTGTATAGTTATTCTGTAGAATTTAATAACAATACAATTTTTTCTGTAGAATTTAATAACAAGTTAAATTTGCCGTTTTCGGCTGGGTACAGGTTGTAGCTTAGTTGGGTATACTCGACTATAGAACTATTACTTGTATTTTAATTTAATGTAGTTCGACTATTGAGAATTGCCATTGCCTTGGTAGAGGGTTGGAAGACTTCCATTCATCCCGTCACCTCCAGCGTCGATCACCTAATGAGTCATCAAATTATGCGAACGCTGCTATTTATATGCTCTGGCAACTCTGTTAACTTTAACATTTTTCTGTTAACTTTAACAGAGCGCACCCAGTGCCTATTTAAGGCCAGCAGCCTTGCCACGTAGGCCCATAACATTTTTCTGTTAACTTTAACATTTTGCTGTTAACTTTAACAGAGCACTGTGAGGCCTATTTAAGATCAAGCGCAATGCCGCAGCGGCTCATTCAGCAGATGTCCGTTGACGTGATGATTTGTTCGATAATTTTTCGATAACTTTTAGCAGTCCATTCGATAGCTTCAAGCAGTTAATTTGGTAAGTGTTTAAATAATGCTTGTTTATACTTATATATTTTAGTATTTGTATTAACTATTAATTCTTTTTTTTATATATATATATTTTTTTTTTATATGTTTACCTATATTTTGTATAAAAGAAAGCAGGACTTTAGCGTATCTCTTAGTCAAGCATACTCATCGAAAGATTCTGACTTGTCCTTTAATTATTTGACTAAATATTTATTATGCTTTTAAATTTTAAGCCTTATCCGAACTTTATCTCTTGATCAGATTTTTATTCTCCCACTAAATAACTGAGCTGTTGGCTTTATTCTATTTTTAAAGTAAAGAAATTCAAGCGCAATTGAAATTCGAAACAGCTTTTCAATTTAAAAATAAAAACTTTATTTGTTGTCCAAATCAAAGCCCCCATATGAGACCACAACAAGCGAGTTTTGTCAAACTGGAAATCCTGCCAGCAATCCTGTTTACATGTATAAATATTTATGTGCTTGGCTTCCTCTGCTGGCTGCACAAATTCTAATTCAATCGACAACTGCAACGACAAACAATATCAACAACATGGGACAAACGCTGATGAGAAAGTCACCAAAAAAAAAAAAAAACAAAATCCATTTGCCAAATCAAAAAATGCACTTTGCTCTCTTTTTTTTCTGAGCATTCAATCAACTGCAATAAATTCGATTTTATAACTGAGTGCACCGCCCAAAGCGAGATCCAAAAACCAAACACCACAACAATACAGAAAAGTAAGTAAAATATGCAAAATGTTTTGAAAGTATTTTGTAATCGAACGCGAATTGACAGCAAAATTGTTTAGTGACTTTTGCCAAAAAAAAAAAAAAACATGGAAAGATATAATTGAAAAGGGAATATATTAAAAAAATTTAAACAAAAAAGAAAATTTTATCTTGGGCTTGCTAAATACCCTTGCCATGATCTTCTAAAAAATTTAAAACTGTATAATAAACAATTTATATATAAACTGATAATTTGTTAAACTATTTCAATTTCAAATAAATTTCACTATGAACATCATTTTTGTAGCCCATTTTCAGGCGTCAAATTAATTTTTACAGAGTTAGCTGCATACAAAATTTGTAGTATATTTTTGGGCTTAGCAGAAAAGCGCAACTCAACACAGGCGCTGTAACCCACCACAGCGGCAAAAAGCTTCGATCGACAAGGGAGCTTAAAAAACCGTACAATAACGAAAAATATTAAATGAGACTCCAGCGGACAAATAAAACAGCGCATGCATAAATATAAAGAAAGGAAATTATAACACTTACATTTATCTGAGCCGCTTTTCATATTTTGCATTATATTCGGGTTCTTGTTGGTGCACAATAATATTCACAAACACTTTTCACTTTTTCATACTTTTGAATTTCACAATTTCACTTACACATATTTAAGCCTCCTTTTATATTTCACCATAATATTGCTGATAACACTTATACACTATATTTTATATGCCATTTTTCACACTTTTCTGCATTCACACATTTATATTTCGCAATATCTCTAACACATAGTTCAGCCTCTTTTCATATTTCACAATAATATTGCCGATAACACTTATCTTCTATACCATTTTTCACACTTTTCTGCAATACATTTATATTCACAATCACTTAACGCACTATAAAAAAATTTTCAGAAAAAAATTTGCACACAATTGCGTATGTGTGTGTGTAAGACGAGCGCGTGCTGCAATTAATTAATGCAAAAGGAAACGAACGCAAACACGGATCGCTTATTGTAAACACCCGAACGCAACAGGTGCACAATTTTATTAATATAACTTACACGACCCGATCCGAGCGTCAATTTTCCGATTGCGCTTTTTACAACATGGCGCCGCAGTGTGACCAAATGCAGTTAAGGACAAAATAGTACACATTTTTCACAAAAAGGCTCAGGCTGAATTAATTGGTATTTTATGCAAGACAATTACCACAATTCTATTGATCGTCAAGTTGGTTCGTGTCATTGCTCTGATAGCTCAAAGGCAAAGTCAAAATGAGGTTAGAGACGTCTCAAAATTATAATACTCTTTTGCAAGGGTATAAAAACAGATAGAAAAAAAAATTAAAGTTTTCCAAAGCACTTGCCAAATGTTCAGTCAAATGTTATGCTAAAAAGCAATATGCTTACTATATCCGGTTTATGTGTGAAACAATTCAAGCACAAAAGTAAATAAAATAAAAAAAATGTTACAGACATAGAGCGTATCCTAGTACAGTCATATATATAAGTATTTGTATACGTTTAGTGCTCAAACCCTAAGCTGAGTGTTTTCAATAAACGAAATTGCTTGTCGAGTTTTGCACACACACGCACACAGTTTTTGGCCCTGACCTTAGGCAGAATTTCACACGCGCACAACACTTGACAAAAGGCAATGAAGTGAAATCGGAAAGGAAGAGAGAGAGAGAGAGTGAAGAAAGGCATTAAATAGTTAAAAATAGTCGACTAATAGATATCCATTAGATAGGTTCAAAATACGCTGAAATATTACTATTTTCAGTTGATTAAAATATACTTTTTAACCCAGGCCTGACATACTCTAAAAATTTAGCTGTTCGATTTAAACAAAGACAGGCTTTATATTACACTACACAGTGCATTAAATAACTTTAAAGAAAGTGTATATTAAATGAATTGAAGCTTATTTAACTAATTCTATTTAATATCGTAAATTTATGTAGTATATTCCAAAATAAGAGTCTTAAATTTTTTGTTAACTAATTATCATTAATTTATGAAAATATTCATCATTTTAAACGAATTCTGATTTGTATTATATCGATAAGTTTCCTTTTCCTTAAAAAATAATTATAATTTAATTATAGAATTAAAAAAAGAAATTAATATTCATTTTATATATAAAAAAAAAATATTTTATTAATTAGTTTCGGATATTCTGAGAGATAAAAAAATATATGTATAAATATGGTGACCTTTTAAATCAGCACTTTCTACTGTTTAGAAATACATAAAAAAAAATAAAAACAAAAAAAATTGTAGGAAATATTATTGCTCCTGAATAAAGTTGAAAATATTATAGACAAACTGCTACTATAACTATTTGAAATATGTTTAATAAAGATTGTAATAAATAAATAAATTTATTCTATGAACTTTTATAAAATATTATTACGCATAAATAGAGTTGAAATATGATATATAAACTAATAACATAACTAATTGAAATATCTTTAATAAGGATTATAATAATTAACAATTTTATTCTTTCTCAAAGTTCTCTAAGAATATTTTCAATTAACGATTGCAATGTTGTAAAAAATAAATTAATATTTAATAATTAATATATAATAAATATTTAAAAAATTGCTAATAAAAATTCTTTTTACTACAAATACTTTATAGAGTCGTTAATATCTTCTGCTAGCCTTTACATATATTACCAAAATATTATAATACCTTTATTTAAACAATTTTATATTTGCAGGGTATGAAAAAACTTTATTTTAAGCCAGCTAGTAGTCTTGGAAATACTCTCTAGCAGTATTGTCGGCCTTACTAATAGTATAAATGTATATTAAAAGGGCTTACAACGAAGGACTATCAGCCCTATACTATACTACATGTATTTACTATATATGTACTTCTACCTCATCAAAATCTATGCTTATTTTTTTTTTTAGAAAAAAATCAAAAAAAAAAATAAAAAAGCATACTCTATACATAAAGTTCCATCAACTAGAGAGCATAGCTTTTGGCACACACACATAACTTTATCAAGTCGGGGCTCATAAAAACTGAGCCCAAAATAAAAAAAATTAAAAAAAATAACAATGGCCAGGCACAAGGACACTAAGTTTAGGGTCCTGTGCCAAAATACGCCTACACACACACACACAAAGGCATTATATATTATATATATATAGTAGAAAAATCCATTATTACATTTTTCACGCCAATAAAAACAAATACAAAACGCAAGTTGTAGACTCCACAAAGCTTTTCTTCTAGTTTTTTCTTCCTTTTCTTTTTTGTTTATTTTTGGCAATTTCCGACGTCCTTTTTTTGGTCACTCACAAAAATTACTAAAATTGTATATCCGTTTCCGGTTGAAGCTAAGGCCAAGTCCATGTCCTTTACCATGTCCCATTTGCTTATGCTAGTTATTTATTTTCGCCTGTCAGCGTCTGCACAGCTGCACATGTCCTTGAATTGAGGAGTTTGTGCCCTAGTCCTGCTGCCACAAGAGTCTAGTTTTTTTTTTGGGGCATAATTTATGGCATAACACGCATACGACACGTTGCACACATGCTGTCAATACTATAATCAAGTGAGTAGGAATAAAAAAACAAAAAAAAAAGAGGACATATTTTTGCCACACTTTTCTCCTTGACAGGATGCAGACATTTTTCATTTCCTATTTGGTTTTTACAAGCTGACAGCAGAAACCCTAAAAACCCAAAAACCCAAATCTCAAATCGATTTGAAACCACAGCAGCAGCAACTTAACCCAAAAAATCAAAATCCATTTGCACAAAATGCCAAACTAATTTGAAATGCAACCATAAACCAAAAGGCCCAGGTCAAAGTTCAAAGGACAGTGGCATTTAAAAGTCAATCAACTTGTGTATCACCATTACAACCAAATTGTTAGGGAAGTCAATAATGTTTAATAATGCAAATTATATAGCCTAGCCAAAAGTTCGTTCTTCAAGGTTGAAAGTGATTATTGTGGTTAATTCACTTTAATATTCACATTAATAAGAGGACTAAAATTAACTTTGGTTTGATGCATATTTAATATACTTAAGGAAATGATAAAGGCAAACTTGTTTGCTTTAAAAAAAGTCTATTTTTTCTAGAAGAATCGTTCCTAAGGCAGCTACGCTGAATTTAAAATAATCGATTGTTCTTTAGTTAAAAAAATATATAGAGATTCTCGATTTATTCTTTAAGAATATAAAAATTAATTCCAATTTTCCATTAAAGGAAATTGAAAAATAGATTCTATCAAAAAATATTTCCTTCCATTTTTTTTCATAATAGCAAATTGTAAAATAAATTCTGTAAAATAAAATTTTCTTACATGTTCAAATAAATAATAAAATATTATAAATAAATAAATAGTCAACTTAATTTTGTTATTTTTTTTTTTTTGTTAAGTTGTTTTTGTTATTATTGTTTGTTAAGTTTAATGTAAGTTGTTGAGAAATAACAGTAAAATTAAATGTTTCCCAAAAAAAAAAAAAAAAACAAATCTAATAAATATCCAAATTCCCAAAAAATAAATAAATAAAATAACAATGACGTCGAGACAGCTTCACTATTCACTATTTAAAATAATTATAATAAAAAAAAAAGGAAAATTAAGGTAGATACACTGAATGAAGAATAGTCGATCTTATTTAAATATATTTTGTTCCCAATTAATTTGTTGTTGAAAAAGAACGTTCTTAATTTATTCTTTGAGAATATGAATAGTTTAAATTTTTCCATAATAAGAAACAGTAACATTGATTCTATAAAATAAGATTTTCTTTACGTGTTCAAATAAATAAATATTCAATTTGAGAAAATAATATATAATATAACAATAAACTACAATATTTAAAATAATAATAAATATTAGACATTATAAGCAACTATAATATCCTACTGAAAAATTATTTTTTTTAAAAAAATGTTGCATACTTGTAGGCACTATTTATGACACACATACAATGCTCAAGCTGCTTTGCCAGACAGTATATAAAGCAAAAAGGTTTCGCTATATTTCATCGTTTTTTTTTATTTATTTATTTTTTTTTATAAATTTATTAATTTATTTATTTTATTATTTTTATTTTTTTTATTTTGTATTTTTTTATTCTTTTTTTTTTTGTTATTAATTTTTTTATTTATTTATTTATTTATTTATTTTTTTGTTATTTATTTTTTTTATTTATTTTTTTTATTTATTTTTTTTATTTATTTTTTTTATTTATTTTTTTTATTTATTTTTTTTATTTATTTTTTTTATTTATTTTTTTTATTTATTTTTTTTTTTGACTTTTTAACATTGCTCTGTCAACACTTCTATTGATTCTGTTCAAGAATAAATAAACTTTTTAATAAAATAACAATACCTTCCACCGCCTACAACAACTGTTGCAAGCTCTGAGTCTGCCACAGCGTGGCAGTCTAGCTGTTAAATTATGAATATTGCGATTATTAAGCATATTAAAGTTGAAAGTCAGTTGAAGTTTAACAAGGCACGTGGCAAACTTATAATTTAACTAATTAAAAGTTTTCGCTGATTTGCAAAAGTCACACAGCAAAATGCAAGGCAGCGTTGACACCTGACCAGCTTGCCACCTTAACAGCTTGCCACATGCCACAACTTGTGTGTGAGGCTAAGTGATATGGAACAACAAAACTATTGCCCCAAAGGGCAATAAAACAAATCAACAAGCAATGCATCAAACGACACATTTGGGGGCAACTTTTAAGGTCTGTGTGTAAAGTACAACATGTGGCAAGTAGAGGCGGCAAGGGGGCAACTTCTCACACTGAAATTGACTTCAACTTTTTCTATAGCATCAACTTAATGCACAATGTTTGAAGCTGCGAGCAGTTTATTGTTAAACTTTTTGACCAAATGCAACAATATTTATATAAAATAAGCTGGAAAAGTTTTTTGCATTTTTTTTGGAAGGTGAAAGTTTAAATACTCTTGCTGAACAGGTAATAAGAGTATTGTAATGAGTGCTATAAATTGAAAAAAATATTCTTATTGGTTCTATGTTTGATAAAAGATATAGTAAAGCAATCTGAATGTTTCTAACTTACTTAATAATCTCTGTAAAATCTGTGGAAAAAATTAAACTAAAAAAGTAAATTTTAATAAATTTTCTTCTTGCTAAAAAAGTGTATATATAAAACTGTTCAACCTGACTAAACGGTAGAATCTGAAACTTGTGGCTATAGGTTTCATTTATATCCTAGTTTGGCACTCTGGAAAAATGTTATTAAAAATATGTCGGAAAATAGGTAGAAAATGCATTTTAAAATTTTATGAAAATATATAAAAAAGATATCGCAGTAGGCTACAATAATTGTGACATTGTAGAATATAATTCGATTTTTTTTTTTTTAAATTTATTTTTTAGCGGGACGTAGCAACGCACGCCGTGAAGATCTATAGTATGTAAAGAGCCTGCTTCATAACAAACCTATATAACTCTCTATAAAAGCATAATTAGATTAAAAAACGAAAACAAATCAGCATTTTGTTAAACTGATAATTATAAATATTAGCCCAAAAAAATTAGAACAATTAAATTCAAATTAAAAATCGATTAAGAAAATAACCTCAAAAAAATTAAATTTATATCAAATAAACAAACTAAAGCGTCAGTACAACATTTATACTACAATCAAAAAGCGCACAAAAATGCGTTATAAATTATATATAATATATATACTATTTTTAATAATTAAACTACCAACTATATCCTCGGCCAAATCATTTAAATTAACCAATGTGGAATGTCGTTGTCATGATGCAAAATTCTGTGATTATCCAAAGTGTGAAATAAAAATGATACATCGTGGTGTATCGGCATTTAATATGATAATGGCATTATATCAAAAGCCAATTGATAATGTATTTGTTAATTTGGAATTATTTCGTAAATCCAATGTTTACCGTTCGTTTCTATTTAATCAAAGTTTGGATTTTTGTTATTATATGCGCAATCCAAAGGCATATTTATTTTTTCAATCATTTCACAAGATATTCAAGCCGATATCGAACATCAATCATACATGTCCATATGATGTAAGTTTATATTATTATTTTATATATTAAGTTGAATTTTTTTAAAAATTTTTTGAACTAATTTTACAGCATGATATCATCATAAATCGCATGATAATTAATAATCATCTTATGAAGGATTTTCCTGTACCAAATGGCGAATATCGTTTAAATCTTCGATTTCTTATATCACGCATTTGGCGTGCTGAAGTTAAAATATATATACAACAAACTGATTAACATATTTTTAAATAAAAATTTGTTTAATAAACTAATTAATACGCTCATTGAACCAAAACTAAAAGCGCAATTATTATTTTTTTTATTTTGTATATAATTAAGAGAGAAATAATAAAAATAATGATAGTTTAAATACATTTTGGCTCAATTATTTTTTGTATTTATTTTTTTGCGGTAATTTCAAAAATGTGGTTTTAAAATTGAACCAATTTTATTTTCAAAAAATTATAGATTAAAGCAGAATTGTGTAATTATACGCTTGCGGAAGGTATTTAAATATTTTCACAAAATTTGTTACGCATTTAAAAAGACGTTTTCGATCCCGGAAATTAAATGTACATATAATCCGGATCAGAATTAATATTTCAAAAATTTTTATTTTGCAGCTGGAACTTGAGAGATTTTATTTTACTGCAGAAAAAACATGTCAAAAATTTAAATAAAAAAATAACTTAGCTATAAAAAACTTTTCCCAAAGAGTATATAACAATGTCATTCAAAATGTTTCCTATTTTTTTCCATTTAATATTTACTTTTGCTTCCATAAAGTTTTATTCAATTGCAAAATTGATTTCATATTGAAAACATGTCACAACGCTTGGAAGAAAAATTTCTTTTAATATTAACAATATTATATTGTATAGTAAAATCCCAAAGTAGAGACTATATAATCACTAGAGCAGAGTGTAATTCATTGGATTTATCATTTTCGCATTTTAAAAACTGCGAAATGAAAAGTTTTGAAAATGGAAGAACTTTATTAGATTTTTATGTTGTTGTGGATTATAAAAAGCCCGTTGATGATATAACCGTAAGTATTCAAGTATATTAAATATGGTTTATTATTGTTTTATATCTTTTTTACAGGTTGGCATAAGTTTATATAAAATTCAAAAGACAAATCGCATACCAATCATAAATGAAACAATGGACTTTTGTGCCTATATGAGTCAGAATTTTGTATCTAAATTTCTTGCAACGACAATTAAACCTTTAATGAAATATACAAATGCAAATCATACATGTCCCTATCAGGTATGTACACAAATATATATTATAATATATTAAATTTAATTGTAATATTTCTTTAACAGCAAGATGTTATTGTTAAGGGAATTGCAAATGTTGGATGGTTTTTATCTCAAATTCCTGCACCTAAGGGAAATTATATGATTCAACTTAAAGTGGCCGCGTTCAAAAAATGGAAAGCTGATGTAAGAGTTTATGCACATTAATCTTAATTTGTCAATCATTTTTTTAAACAAATTTTTTGCGTATAAAATTGAATAAAAAAAACTTTCGTACAATTTTCTAGCGTTGCCATCTGTCAAAAAATATAATATTTAAATACGATTTTCAAGTAAACAATCAACAGCTAATGTTCAGCTTGTTCTTCATGGTTATAAATATATTTAAATAAAATTTTAAATATATAAAATATTAAGTGTAGTAATTATGAATAAAATGACTTACATATTTCCATTTTTCATTTGTAAATTTATAAATAAAAAATTCCTTACAGCGCCATCTGTGGACAGGTCTGCAGCGTTGCCAGATAGGCAAAAAGTGCTGCCATCGTTAACATTTGCACTCCACGCCTAACGAAGTAGCTCCACATATAACAGCTGCTTCTCGCTACTTTGCCGCACACACACATAGCTCGTCGCTTCGCTCTTTCTTTCAGCGTGAAACACCAAGCCGAACGTACGTAAAAATTTTGTCTGAAAATTTAATAAGAAAAAACCAATAAATTTGTGAAAAATATATGAAATATACTAACTATAAGCTGTAATAACTATTTAAGAATATTTAAATATTGTGTATTATTAAAAAGAAATTGAGATGCCACATATTTAATGCGATTTAAACAAGTCCTAACTACAACGTGTCTTTTTTATTACTTTTACAGCATTCGGTTGAATTGTTGGAATCATGGTTAACGGCCGCATACCCTCGGTCTTCTCGAAGACCTATGTGACTCCCCGTCGCCCCTATGAAAAGGCGCGTCTGGACCAGGAGTTGAAAATCATTGGCGAATATGGTCTACGCAACAAGCGTGAGGTGTGGCGTGTAAAATACGCTTTGGCTAAAATCCGTAAGGCTGCCCGTGAGCTGCTCACTTTGGATGAGAAGGACGAGAAGCGTCTATTCCAGGGTATGTAAACATTAAAAAACTTTTTAAGTGTATGGGCATATAACATGATGAATTGTATAAAATATAAATAATTCTGACACTTCTTGTCTGAACAAATCATTGACGTTAAACAATACACAACTGAAGCATAAGCAAAACCTATGGCTCGTTTAAAATAGGGTATATATAAAACATATATATTAAACTCAACTATTTTCTACACTCTTATAGGTAATGCTCTGCTGCGTCGTCTGGTGCGCATTGGCGTCTTGGATGAGTCTCGCATGAAGCTCGATTATGTTTTGGGCTTGAAAATTGAGGATTTCTTGGAGCGTCGTCTGCAGACCCAAGTGTTCAAACTTGGATTGGCCAAGTCTATTCATCATGCTCGCGTCTTGATCCGTCAGCGTCACATTCGGTAAATATCTCGATTGGGAACAGCGGCAAAATAACGTCGCCAGGCAAACAAAATGAAATCTTTAAATGTTCAGTAAGACCACTTGGGAGTCGAACAAGCTATACTCTGGCCTGCTTGTACCGGCTCTCAACGTCTTTTGGTTAAATGTTGATATATACCCTGTAATATCACTCAGACCATAATGCATAGCTGCATAAGCGTAAGTTGCACTGAACAAAATTTTACTCCCAACTTTTTACAGCATACCACGTGCTGCCTAATTAACTGCTTATTAATTTGCTTACTACTATTTCTATGTGTATTTATATAGTGTGCGCAAGCAGGTCGTGAACATCCCATCGTTTGTGGTGCGCTTGGACTCGCAGAAGCACATTGACTTCTCCCTCAAGTCGCCCTTCGGTGGCGGCCGTCCTGGCCGTGTCAAGAGGAAGAACATGAAGAAGAACCAGGGTGGTGGTGGTGCTGCTGCCGAAGAGGAGGAGGATTAAACTACAGCGCTTATCTGCCATGATATGCTGTACATATTTTACAAACAAGAAAACTTAAAATATTTACAAAAATAAATGTAAATTTTTACTGGAAAATATTGCCCTTTATTTTTGTGGTTATTTGGCGAAGTTGCCAGACGTTTGGCGTTGCCAGAGTCTTGAAACAGTTGACTAGTCAGTGAATATAGGGGCATGTTGTTTTTTATTAGCACATTTGAAGTAAATGCATAAAAGTTTAAGCATAGAGCGTGCCACATAATTTTTAATCCATTAAAGTTAAGATTAAGTCACACATTTGTGACATCACCATTATTTTTCGCTTTGTACGCCCACACAAAACGCAACCCTTCATACGCCAAATACCATGCGCCGGCATTGTGAGCGTTATTGCACATTTGTGACGTCAGAGTACATTTGCATTTTGCACCTGCGCGAAGCATTACCATTCTATGCTGATACCATGCGCCGGCAGTCTCTGAGCGGCTTTTGGCGAGTGCAGCTGTGTTTTGGTTTCTTTATTTTGAACTACATAGTTGGCCATTTAGAAAATTGTGTCGTATATTTATTAAGTGTAAATTAAATAGTCAAATCTATAAAAATAAAATTAACAAAAATACACACACCTACGCCAAGTCAAAAGTAAATATGCCAAAAGGCGTGGAAAAAGTCAAAGTGAAGGTGAACGTAAAGGAGCGCGTTGTGGACGAAAGCTGTGATTTGAGTCTATCCGAATTGACTGAAATACCAGTGCGTGAAATTGTAAGTAATTTAAATGCGAAAAGCAATATTAAAGCCATAGCTAATTAACTGCAGTACTGTGTCGTATCTCTGCAAACCCCATCACCACCATAAAACACAAAACAAATGCAAACAAAGCTGTGGCTTGTCTGGCAAAAGTCTAGCCAGTAATATTGGCTATCTCGCTTGCGCCAACTGTTGTTGTTGTTGCCGCTGCTGCTGCTACTGCTGCTGCCGGCTGGGCTTGCAATTAACGCTGACGTTGACTGCATTGCATTTACACTTGAGAGCGCCCCACAAAGATGATGTGTGCTTGTGTATGTGCGTGTGTATGGATGTGCGTGTGTGTGTGCAGCCAAAATTGCTTCAGGGGGTTGATTTTTGTGATTTGGCAGAGCAGTTACCACCCCTCGGTCAGTGAACACGCTAAAGTTGCCAAAAATTTTAGTTATACCCTGTAATCTTTTGAAAATGGGCATAAGCTACGTTGATGGACAGTTTTATTGAGCGGACAAATGTTACAGAGATAGAAATAGCTTAGAATCGCTTCCCAGACGAAAAGTTAAAATATTTAAAAACTCTAAATAATAGGGCTGTCCGGCCAAGGCAACTTTTAATGTACATATAAAAAATGAACACCCAACTATAAAAATATATCAGAAGAATAAACAAATTTTAAAAACAACGGTCACATCATTTTAAAATGCTTTTTAGCTTACGATTTTTAAAAATTTGAAAATCGTATAAAGCTGTTTTTAAAATAAAAAAAAAACACTAAAAAGAGATCAATTTGGTTCAATTAGGTTCTTAAATATTTCGTAATAGTGTTTAGAGTCTCTTTTAAAACAAATTCCTTCAAAATTTTTAGGGTAAATGCTTTCAGTTTGAATTTATTTAATTTTAGGATATTCATCATACTGAAAGTATTTTTTCTACAAATTTTGGTAGATAAAGAAAAAAAAATTCTAAATAGTTTCCTGTTGTATATCATACAAAACTGAGCTTTAACCGAAATTTTTATATTCCCGAAAATTACAGTAAAACCTATTAATAACATAACATCATTAGATTAATTTCTATATACAGGGCATCTCTTAGTCTACACACACTCAACTACATAATTTTTACTTGTATTTACTGTTGTTTTCGGGGGTTTCTTTTTTGGTTTGTTGAACTTCCTGTTTGAAATGAAACTCACATATTTAGTTTATTTTAAACCTTCACAGGCTTCGTTCAAGCGCGTTACCTTACTGGATCTATCCAGCAATCGGCTGGTCACACTTGGTGTACGTACATAATTCCCTATATTAAAATTTAAAAGCAATTAAATTTTAAATTATATATAAATTATGTTCTATATAATTCTATAGCGCAACTTTACCACTTTAACACGGCTAGTTAAACTTGATTTAAGCAAGAATCAAATACGTCAACTACCCGATGATTTTGGTCAATTGGAGCAGCTGCGTCATTTGGACTTGTATAACAATTGCCTGGAGCATATACCCTTAAGTTTTGGGCGCTTGCGTCGCTTACGCTATTTAGACTTGAAGGGCAATCCTTTGACGCCAGCCTGGGAGAAAATTGTGGGTCGCTGTTCAACTCTAAAGGACTGCCAACAGGCGGCCAAGAATACTGTAAGTCAAGTGTTTGTACTTAACTCTCAAGTGACACTTACTCATGGTCCTTTTATATTACACAGGTCAACGTTTGTGCCAACTACAAGTCGGAATTCATTGAACGTGAACGTCTGGCCGCCCAAGAGCGTCAACTGAATAGCGCACAAATGGCCGGAGCCGGTGATGGTTTGGATGGTAATACCAGTTCACAACAAAGCATCAATAAATCCAATGGAGCTGAGTCCAACAAAAAGACCAACAATAATAAATCAAATAAAAAATCAAAGAAATCAAAAGGCGCTGCTGCTGAAAATGAGCTAACAATCAAACCGGTGAATGTTGCAGTTGTGGCCACAAATAATAAACAATCGAACAATCAAAAGAATCAAAATCAAAAGAAGAAATCTACAAATGGCAAATGTTGGTCTCTATCAGGCGTTGCATTCTCATCTTTGATGACATTTCTATTATTATTCATCATTAATGCTTTGATTATATATATGATTATGTTCAAGAATCCGGATATTGCTGATAAATTGGTTGAATATATACCACATCAATATCGTGATTGGATTTTAACTAAAACGGAAATCTTTCGTTTACGTGTCACCGATTGGATTTCAGAGTTTCGTACACCGCCCGAGGAACACTGACGATTTATATATTTGAAGCCATAGAGCGCGGGGCTTCAAATAGGATAAAAATACTATAAAAAAAAACAAGAAATAAATAAAATCGGATGCAAAGCGCGTGTGTGGATTAAAATAAATATAAAAAAACGACAAAAAAGATTGAATATGTATAGACCACCTTAACAAGTTATACGATACAACATTCTCATGTACTGCCATATATAGTATATATATTATATATTGTATATTTAGGTATTTACGTCCATGGACAAGAAATTTTTACCTACACACACACAGCATCAAATACTATACAAAAAAACTATCAAACTAACAATAGATTAAACTCAAAACTCAATAGTAACTGAAATGCAGTTTAAAACTGACCAAAACACATTATAGAAACTACAGACACAGTCAAAGTGCTTCACACGCCTCAATATTAATAATACTTAAACACTCCATCTATAAAATATTTAATACAATATCATAATATCGAACTCTCTTCTATCTGAAAATCACAATTCACAAATGCATTCTGTAAGAATTTCTTGTGCAATTTATTTTTTTCGTTTCTTTTCTAAACCAAGCTCAATTTAGATTGAATAATAAAAAAAAAGAGTTGAAATTTATGATTTATATAAAATGCTGTCAGATTTGAAATCTCATGTATGTAGTATAAGTTTTAGAAATTAAATCTGTCAGAATTTTCTATCTATTTAGTTGAACGCTGTAAACTGCAAAAAAAAAAAAAATTTGAAATGGTTTCATATAATTTTTAATGCATACAAAAAAAATTTAAATTAAATATTCTACGTAATTTATATATATATTTATGAATGTATACAAAAATAAAAAAAACACAAAAAAGACTTGCTGATTTTTGGAATAAAGTTTTTACATTTTAAAAAAGACCAAAACTTTGAATTAATATTTCAATTGGGAATTAGTTTTTCGTGGAATCGTTTAAAAATTCGTAAAAATACGATACGATTGAATTTTATATAAATAAATTTAACAAATTTACCAAGGAAGTAGTCAGCTTTTTATTATGGGGAATTGAAGTTTAAATGATTTAGAATTTTTAAAATTACAATCTTTTCTTGGATTTTATTAAGGTAATCTCTAGAAATTCTGTTTTTTTGTTTTAAATAAATATATCTCATGTTCGTAATGGCCACTCCACTTCCCCCTTGCTACTTGTTTGATTTTGATATAATTTTTTATTATCAGTTAATTTTTTATCATCAAAACCTTATATTCAGGGCCATACCTATGAACCATAGCAATGCCAGTTTAATATTTATTTTTGTATATCGATAAATTTATATAAATTCTTAATAATGCATTAATTTGATAAGAATTTTAAGTTTCAATTAAATATAATAAATTCCTGATTATTTTAATTGCACAAATAACAATTTGACAAATCAAAAAAAAAATTATAAATAGCTTTTTATTGATTTAAAAATTAAAAAAAAAACAATCAAAGGTCTGAAGAAAAGCAAAAGTTGAATTTTTATTTATTAATTTTTGGTAGTTATGAAAATCTATTAAAAATTTAATTGCCTTTAATAAAGTCTTGAAATTTGCTTTTAATTGTGGAATTTAACACTTTTTATTATATTTTTATAATAAATAAAACAATTATTTATAATAATTAAAATATATTGAGGCAAATTTTAAAATTAAAAACCATTAAATAAATGAGGAAAAGCAAAAGTTGAGATTTTATTATTTAATTAATATATATTTCGGTTAATTTAAAATATAAAAACAATTAAATGAATGAAGAAAAGCAAAAATTGAGTATGCTATAAAAATATATGAAAATTTTAATTGCCTTTAATAAAGTCTTAACAGTTTTTTAACACTTTTTATTAAATTTTAATAAAATAGACAATTATTAATAATGTATATATTTCGGTTAATTTTTGAAAAATTTCTAAACAAATTTTGGATGACTAATCATATAGATTGCTTAAGCCAAATCCAAGTATAACTTTATTTCCCACACAAAAAATTAGCTAAATTAGCAAGAAAGTTAGCAATGGCCCTCTAATACTCTAATTTGCACTCTCTTCCGAAGCACACGGCACACTTTATATTATTTATATTATATTTTTGTTTATATAAGACCACTTAAGACCAGTACGACAAATTGGTTAGTTCACACATATCATTATGATATGTAAGCGATAATAATGACTAGACATAAAAATTAAAACTGGTTTAGCTGTGTATCGTATAATATCATTATTATTATAATATATACAATTCATTGTTTGCACAATTCGAAGACCCTAGAACTATGACGTCAAATTGTGAAAGTAGTTTAATTGATAAATGACTGTACAAGCATGAGTTGGCAATTTTATTTATTTAATATTGAATACACATATATATTTTTCTGTAATTACAGATAGGTGTTATTATATATACTATATATACCGGCACAAACTTCTTATCAGTTGAAACAGCAATTGCCAACTCGCGTGTCGTCTCGCCATAACTTCTATTTTAAAGTTTTAAGTTTCAGTGCGAAAGTAGAAGAAGAAACAGAAAAATAAATTGAAAACTTTAAAAGCATTTGAAACGCTTATGAAAGACGGGTTAAGATTTCGTCAGCCAAATGCCAAGGCATTTTTTTTTTTGGTGAGGCCCTTGCCCTTTTTAATGTTCCCTCTCTTCTTGCTCTCTAATAAAAATGCAGCCCTTATTCATGTCCTTTCTAAGCCTTTAGCTCTGCACTATAATTTTGTTTATTTAAGAATAAGTTATTAAATAAATAAATAATAATAAAATTATTTGAAAAATTAATTTAAATTTATCAAATATTCAAAATATATTAAAGCAAGCAAGGCAATTAAAGGAACACTTTCCGCGCTCTACTCTTGCGCTCTCATTGCGCGCGCTCTCTTTCTCATTTTATTTATGCTCATTCAGCATACCGGTTCCGGTTTTTTTTTCGTTTTTTCTATGCGCAGTATTTTTGCTCTCTTTTCTCTGTTACTCTGTTAATTTATAAAGTGGCCGTTTTTCGTTTTGAGCGTCAGTTGCTCTTCGCATTTGGTGCCGCGTGGTTTAACTTGAGGTTAATGCTGATTAATAGCTGGCGGTACTTTGAATAGTGTTCGTTAACACAGCGTGTGCAGCGGTTGTTTAAATATTTATTATAGTCTATGATCAAATAACAACATAAACTGTTAAAAAATTAAAAACTTGTTAATTATTGTATTAAGTTTTTGAAAAAACTGTGTCGAGAATTTAAAGAAAGTGCTAACCAAAGCAGACAACAACGAGCAGCAGCAGCAAAAAACGCAACAGTGAGCTAAGTAAGTACACACACACGCGCGCACATGTACATTGCAGTACTCAGCATATTTTTTTCTTCTTTTTTTTATATTTTTGTGTATGCGAACAGCATAAGAAAATATAAGAAGAGTAGAACATAAAAAAAATTAGAAAATGTCAAGCACATGGCACAAATTGTGTTTCTTTTTTGTCTAGACTCTAGAAATAGAAGGGCGGCAATAATTTTAGTTTAAACGCACATGTTATGCAGTCGCCGCTACAAATGTAATACAAAACCCATTAATACTTTGAACCTGTCTATTAAAACTAATGAACAAATTAAAAAAAAAAAATGAAAACCAAAAACAACAACTGATCAAAGATCAAGCCAAAATGTGTAAAAATAAAATCAAGCAAAAAAAAAAATTCTTATGTCAAATTTTTGTTGGTTAAATTGTGCATTATTCAACCAACAGAAGAGACGACACACAGCGCAACTTGGGAGAAAGTGAGCAGAACAACAAAAAGCTTAACGTCAATTATATTTTTACATTTTTGTTGTTTTCGCTTATATATGGTTTTATAATAAATATTTTGTAAAACCTTTTTTAAAAATTGGCCAGAACTCTTTTTGTATTGGCCAAAAGCCCTTAAACGCTGTGACACGAGCTCGTGCTACGTAAGCGAAATATACGCTGCCGACTGCGCTGCTGACGCTTACGTTGCCATCAACGTTGGCAGTGACGTTGTTGTTGGCATTACCGCCTGCCGCCTACCTGCCAGCGTTGCACCTGTTCCGTTATATTTGCGTATTCTTGCTAAGGTTAGGGTTATCAACGCACTTTTCGCATACCCTTTTAAAAAGGAATTGAAATATTTTGCCTTGTTTTTAAAGTGTGAAATTTTTAGCGTTTTAAACAAATGAAAAATTAAATTTTATTATAGAACAAAAAAAAAAAATATATTGTCTTCCTAAAAAATATTTATAAATTATAAAATACCATTTTTCCTACTTTCCGATTTTTTTTGGCATTGCAAATATTTTTTGCTTACATAATAAAAAAAATTTTTTTTTATCATCGACTTTTTTTTATAAATAAAAACCTTCATTTTTGTGCAATATTAGCAAACAATAATTTAAAAAATTCATTAGTTTCTTATAATAATAATTATACCGCAGTAAATAAATTAAATCCAATTATTTTCCTTTTATATAATATTATAATATTAATTTTTTTGAAATATTTTTTGCTTACCCAACACAATAAAAAACCAAATAAAATATAGAGAAAATTTTTAGAAATAGACCCCAAATTAATCAACCTTAATTTATTGTCTAGGCTCTATAATTACTTATCTATCCCTGCCGATATATAATTATTATCAAACAATAAAAGCTAAATTATTTTCCTAAAAAAAAATTCCTCTATTTTATCTCTTTCTTATATTTTGTATCGTATTAAACTGCAAAAACCAAAATCATTATAAATAAAAATATAAAATTCTGCTTCCCATTTTTAATCTTTTTCATCTCTGCAAACTGTTTACATAATTAGAACTTTTTTCTTAAAATAATCACCCTATCTAAACTTTTCATAAATTAAATATTTTTCATATTTCTGCCACATTAAACAGCACAAATTTGAATTATTCTTTTTTTATAAACATACTTTTTCATGAATGAAATTTCTTTTATCGTTTATCCTATGTTATCAAAAAGACAAAATAAAAATTGCGCGCGCTTTCTATTCAACGTGACATTTTCTATGTTTTTGTTTTGAATTTTTTGAAATTGTTGTTTATTTTGTGCATTGACTGATGAGCTTTAATTTGAATTGCAGATGTGCCACGTTTGTTTTTGTTTTTTTCTTTTTTTTTTGTTTTCTATCTACGTAATTTAACGGTAATTGAGGGGGAAAGTCGAGTCAAAGTTTGCAGTTAGCCGCGACCAGTTTTAGAGTATTATATACTATATAATGGCTACAAAATAGTAACTCTTTCAACCCAGAGCTATTTACGTCATTTTGTGCCAATTTAGCACACCCACATAAGGCTTATATAAAACTAAAAAAAAATAGACTTTGGTAGAAGAAAAACTCAATAAACCAATACGAACAAGGATCTAGTATGCATTCTATGGAAATGTTCGTAAATCAACTAACAAACTGCATTCAAATTTGTTTGATTTGACTATCTAATATAGTCGTAATATATAGAAAATTGTATAACAGTGCGCATTTCGCCTTACAATTCCAATAACTAATGACCTTCATTATTTTGAGGAGGGGGCTTACCCCATCCTTATCTATTTTTAATACCTAGAAGGAACCTATCTATTTTTCTATGTATGTGTACTACCATGTGTAATAAATATTTCAATGTCGTTTTGGTCTATTGATTTTTTTCTTTTTTTGTGTTCTACAACAATTAACATAAAAGAAATTCTAAAAGCAAATTTTGTGCTAAAGACGCAGTAAAACTGTGACGTCAGAGAGCGAAAGGGCATTAATGTGAAGGGTAGGGTATACATATAGGGAGAATATGGGAATCTGGCTAAAATAAAGGTAGGGGGAGTTCAACGTCAGCAACTGTTGCGCGTGGGCGCAACTCTGGTTTCTAGACATTAAAATATATATATATGTATAAAAAAGTTAACTTGTGTTTTCTATTTATAGCCGTAATACTAAGAGTATTATGACTTAATGTACTTTAAGATTTCCGTACTTAAAGAAAAACAGTTAACTTGAATAAAAACAAATAAACAAAAATATTTTACATTTCCGCACAGTTTTATTTTTTTACAAAACAAAATAAAGACTTTTGTTTTAAGGCAATAAAGAGTTAAATTTTCGAAATATGCTCAGCAGAAAATATTTTTAATTTGTTGTAAATATTGGCAATAAAAACATATTTAATTGAATAGACCTAAATATGTTTTTTTTTTTAATAAATTCCTAGCAGATCCTTAGCAAATAAAAATATGAATTTTATATAATAAATTCCTTACAGATCTTTATTTAAAAATGTTAAAGTTTTGTTGACTCGTTGAGCTCTATATTTGTTAGTTTTTGAATAAACTTATATTCGTCTTTATTTAAATAAATTTCCTTAATTTTAGTATATAGTAGAAACAAACAAAAAACGAAAAATATACTCGATTTTATTACTATTCTCCGAAAAATCTTAATCTAAACAAGAATCCCTCAGTAATGAATGTTTAAAAAATAAAAAATTGGCAATCAGTTGACGACTATAAATATATAATATATTTAGAAAATAATTATACCCGTATAAGCATAATTAAAAAATATATACTTGAGTTTAATATTACATAAAATTGTCAAAAAAAAAAAAGAAAGAAGAAATTAAATTTTTTCCGAATTAAAAAATATTTTTGAGTTTAATATTACATAAAATTGTCAAAAATAAATTAATTTAATTTTTTTCTGATTTTTCAAAAAATAACAATGCAACTTTTAATTCACAATAGTTTTGGTACAGAATTTGCTGCATACTTTTGAACAATGCATAAAATATTTCTAACGCATTTTTTATTTAACTAAATACAAATTTTAAAAATTAGTTGCTTAGTTCCATAGTACAATATTCTTGCTCTATGAGACACTAAGTCTTTGTCTTGTTTTAAGGCTTGTTTAACATTTATTCACATTGTTTATTTTTTATGTGGTTTTTCTATTCTCTATTTTTCTACATTTTGACGTTTGTGTTTGGGTTCTTGTTTGTTTTTTAATTTGCGTAAATTGTTGCCACACGCCCTTACACTTGACCGCCTTTAAGGTAGGTAGAAACTACTTTTCTACCTCTTATATTTCTTCTAGTTACCCTTCAGAACAGCAAATTGTTATTATTTTTAGAACGTAAGCAATTTCCGTAACGCGTCGGGTCGGCACACACACCTTTTAGGTGTTATTTGTTTCATTATCTCAAAAAAAAAATAGTTGAAAGAAATATGCGCTCATTTAATTGAACCAACTATATAAACTTCAAAGGAAACAATTTGCTGATAAAAACCAATCAGCTGACGTATATCCAAAAATTTATTATGCAATATGATATTATCTATAATTTATTGAATTTTTTTTAGGTATTTGCTTACTCTAGTATTTAAGTATTTAAGCTTTCGTCTAGCTATTCACAAAAATGGTAATTACCTAGAAATTGTTTCAATTTTGTTTTCAAGTCATTCAAAAAAACTGCAGTTTTTTTAATCTATAAGCACGCAATGTGCCAAAGGCACATTCGAGAAATTCTAGCACGTGTACACATTTCGAATGATAATAGAAATAAATGATAATATACTATATATATGTATAAATTATATATACAAAAAAAAGATCCGCTTTTAGACGCTTACTTGGCGGTTTATTTGAGCATGATAATAGCAAAAATTTGTTAGAGAGATAACATAGCCCCTAAGCGAGTTTAATTAATTTATTTATTTTTTTTTTTTCAATGAATTTCGTTTATAAATATATTTAATTGATTATTTTAAAAACTTTTTTATTTATTTTAATTTTATTATTGTCAAGAATCAGCCTTCTTAATGGACTATAACATGACATTTTAAACATTAAATAAAAACATTTTTATTATCCAATAAAGCGATACATACAACCTTTTTGAAAGTCAACAGAATTAGGAACTTTTTATTTAGATTTTAAAGTCACATTTCTTTATATCTGCAGTCCAATTCAAACCCTAACATAAACATTATTTCGTAGACATAATATTGCCAATAAAATAATAAATAAATAAATCCTTTGTCATCAAATAAACAGATCAAATTATTTCTTGATAAAGTATTCTGCATAGAGATGAGCGCAAATTTCCCAAGAGTTTTATTTTTTTAATTATAATTTATATTTTTATTTAAAAAAATAAAATATTTAAAAGTGAAATATGACCGAATTTAAGTTGATAAAAAATTCTAAAATGTTGCAAAAATAAAAATAAAAAAAAAATAATAATAAAATAAATAAAAAAAAATTGAAAAGAACCCATTTAAGTATATGATAAACGGTCACATTGATTTTGTAGTTAATTTTTTTCATATTTTTTTTTTAAAAGTTAAATTTTGTAATATGAAATATGACCGAAAATAAGTAGATAAAAAATCAAAAATTTATATTGAAATGCTTATTAAAAATTCGACGGTCGCATGGAAGTGTACAACAAACGGTCACACTGAATTGGTAGTTTATTAATTTTTGTTTTGTTTTGTGCATTCGTGCCTTAAAAAATCTTTAGTCTAACAATTGTATATGAATTAGAAAAGCACAATCCGTGCCCACATCTCTAATTCTGCATAAACAAATGCAAAATTTGAGAAGACTGTGAGCATAAAGTTTTGGCTGATGAAATTTCCACAAAACTTTTCACGTTTCTGAATGAAATTGTAGCTAATTATAAACATAAGACATCTTGTTTGCTATTATTAACAATTACTCATAGAAATGAGTTTTAGTTTTTTAAAAAAATTATCGTATTACGTTTCCTTGGAATTCCGGAACTTCCGACTAGACTTATGTATGAGTGTTTTTTTTCTGATTTCTTATCAAAACATAACTTTACCAGCCCTACCAACATTTTAATATATTATTTATTTAACCAACTGATAAAAAAAACGATAAATTAAATTATATATTGCGGTATGCGGGTAAATAGTTTATTAAAAATTTTTTTTGGCGTTCAAATTAAATGTTCTTTGTATTGTGGCGAATATTCTTGATTTTCTAGAATTTTTTTAGTGTGCGTAAATAAATAAATAAAAAACAAATCTTTAAATATTCCAAAACGTCATCGAAATCCAAAATTTCTAAAGTTTCTAAAATTAAACCACGTGTTTTTTTGTTTTAGTAAGGGGCCTGGCCGAGTGGTTAACTCAGAGAGAAATGTCTGAAGAGAGAGCGGTCTTCCTCTCTCACTCTCTTTTTTTTATAAAGGATGCTGCGCTGAATTAAATGAGATAGATAGAGAAAATTTTCTCTCGCTCTCCCAGCATAAAATCAGCAAAATATGATGTCACATGTGGTTTTTGTTGGGAATAATAGGCGCAACAGTCGTCATAGTTGTTCTCACGTCACAGCTGCTAGGCATAGTTTTTTATATACCCTAAAAGAGGGTATTATGATTTTTATCAGAAAATGTGTAACGACTTTGAAAAAGGCATATGTGTACATCAAAATGTACGAGGTTTTTAATACAATATAATAAATATATATGTATAAAAAAATTTTAAAAAATTGAAAAGAAATTAAATAAAATAAAATATTACTTATAAACTCTAAAAAACTTAACTGCTCAAATTTTCAGATATATTAAAAAAAAATATTTTTGTTAAAGATTTCATATATTTGTTTCTATAAAAAATCGGTCGAAAATTTGACTTTTTGTATAAATTATTTAAACTGCAAGAGTCTACAATATAATAAATATATATGTATAAAAAAAAAAAAAAAAAACAATTACATAAAATATAACCAATAAGCTCCGAACAAATTAACTGCTCAAATTTCCAAAATTTCATTCCAAATATGTTAGAAAAATATTTTTGCTAAAAATTTCATATATTTCTTTCTAGTAGAAATCGGTCAAAACTTAGACTTTTTGTCTACAATTTTGTGTTTGTTTCTTTTCAAAGATTTTTGTTTCCATCTTATTCAATTTATATGCACATTCTTTGATATTTTGCGTTGTATTCATTCATTTCGACTATTTTACATATGCTAATGTGTTTCGGTCTGTCAGAAATTTATATATTTCAAGGTTATCTTTGCTGAAGATTTTGAAAAGAAATGTTTTATTTTTGGTACTCTTGTATATGTGCATTGTGTTAAATATAGAACAACAATAAACCTTTCGGGGATTTTGCATGGTATTAACTTAGAATATATATGTTATGTCGTGAAAAAATAATGAATTGTAGATATAGCTGCTCCTTGATATTTATGCAATTTGTAGACTACAGACAGTTCTTCCTGGAAATAAAACCAAATTTTCTAAACAGGTACAAGAAAGCGAAGAAATCCAAATTTCTTGTCATAATATTTTTATTCAAATTGTAATTTTTATCCGTTGTAGTACAATATTAATTCAATTCTATTATCAATATAACAATTGAAAGGAAATAAATAGGAGAATATTAAACTGACCTAAAATATTGTCAAACTTATGATTTTGTACTCTTTATACAGTAACAGCCATTTGGAACCCCTTAAAAATATTTCACTTCTCAATTGAATATGTCAAAGATACAAATTACACACCCAAAAAAAACAAAAAAAAAAATAAAAAATAAAAGTGTGTAAGCTCAATTAATTAAAATGATGAAATCGATTTCTATTGGCAATTTCAACAAATTTCTAACGAAACCAAAAGACAACACTTCAAAAAAAAAATTGTATCGTGCCTCAAGGGCAACATTTTTACAGTTATCTCTCGGTTATTCTATTCTATTTCAATTTTAGCTTTGTCATGTCTACATAGTGTTGTCTATATGTCTATATATTATAAGTATGTTGGGATGTTGGCACTGATATTAAACGAACTATTATCTAAAGGTTTTTTGGGCCAAAAACCGGTTTTTGTTAGTTTTTCGGGGCAAAAAAAAAACAAATACTACTACATAGACTGATAATATTGACCGACCATTTGTTACCTCAACCGGCAAATATGTATGACTATATATATGACTAAAAATATATCTCAAATCTGAACAAACAACAAAAATAATGGCAAAAAACTGTGCCAATTTTTATAGACTCTCCGCACTGGGTGAAGGTTCTTTCGCTTGTTTTTTGTATATAGACTTAATTACATAGTATATACTATATAGCTAGATATATCTATATGGTAAAAAAAAAAGAGAGAGAACCCCACTAATAAATGACAACACACAATTTGATTCATTCATTCCGACACGCTTTGATAACTAATGATAATATGTAATACCAGCAAATGTTGCGATTATATCTTATCTATAAGGTTCTTTTTTTTCTCCCTGATTTTAGTGACGTTGTTATTTTATTTGAGTTATTCTAGGTATTCGCTAAAGAGACAATAAAATGTGTTTGCTTCTAGTTAAAGCTAATATTAGTAGTAGTTAGCAGTGTCTATAAAGTGTATAAACCCAGAATGAAACATGTTAAAAAATTGCTTTATAAGTAGCTTTAGATACGTTAATAATAATAAAAAAAAACTTTAAAAAATATATATAAAAAAAAAATTTTAAAAAAAATATATGAAAAAAAATTAAAAAAAAAATATATGAAAAAAAAATTTTTTAAAAAAAATAAATCAGTTTTTAAGCTTTAAATAAACGCTTTAATTCTCATTTTTGCTGATTAATTATGTTTTTACAAGTGTAAAAAAAAAACTTTCAAATACTTGATACCCCCGCATATTTGAGGTTTTGACTTTAAAAGAATTTTTTGGGCAAAACTATAAAAGTTCATTCAACCTTGCTGTGAAATGTGCTTAAATCAACGAAATTCAATAAATACACAAAAATGTTAAACATAAAACTGAAATTTGAGCAATAAAAAATGTCTACGCGTTGTCTGCGTCTGATAAAAGAAAAATATGCATATCAAATAAACACGAAATTAAATATTTAACTTTTGATGGGAATAACATAATTTTAAAACTCCCTATCACCTTTTATTCAGTAGCTAAATGTGCTATAAGGCCAACAAATGTGTTAATTGTGTTAGCCAGCTACTGTTATAGCCCCAAAAGTACAAGGTTAACTTATTGAATGTGACGCACATGTGACACATGTGTCGCATGTGACAATAAGAGCAACCCATACGCCTACACACAATATTTGTGACAATTTTAACAACGTAGGTACATGAAAATTGTGAAATTTCACAGTTTTATTTTCTTGTTTTTTTTTTTGGCAGGATTTTTAACATATTCATAATAAATCCCACAAGAGTACTCAAAAATCATCGTGACAGGGCCAAAAATAAATTAATATTACAAAACAAATTCTAAATGACATTGTAGTGAAATAAGTTTCAAAGTTTATTATTGATAGCGCTATATATAGAACACTCATTAGATGACATTTAAGTGAAATATAAAGAAATTGAATAGAATTAACTTGTCGCGTTTGCTGAGAGCCAATTGTCGAAAACACAAATGAATTAATATGCAAAAAAATACCCAAAAAAAGAATAATAAATAAATAAATTAAAAAAAAAAAAAAAAAACAAAAATTTGGCACTTGGATGTGCCCGACTCGGATATACTTTATTTTCCAAGTTTGTTTGGTTTTACGGGCGTGTTATAATGTTATTTTAAATATTATTTAAGAAGGATTTTGTTTAAAATTGAATAAAAGGCTTAGTTGGTTTTTTAAAATATATATATAATTTGTAAAACCTTTAGGGTAATCTAATGATGCGCGCCTTTCTCTACGATTCTCAAAATTTAATGGTAGTGTCGATATAAATATAGAATAGGCTAATATGTATACTAAATAAATTTATAAATAAATAAAAAAAAAAAGAAGAACAAATTTAGCACTTAGATATGCCCGACTCTGATATACTTTGTTTCCAAGTTTGTTTGGTTTTATAGGGTTGATATAATGTTTATTTAAATATTATTTGAAGAGGATTTTGTTTAAAATTGAGAAAAAGCTTTAGATGGTTTTTTATAATATATATAAAAAGGTATATAATTTGTAAATCCTTAAGGTTAATCTAATGATGCACGCCTTTCTCTGCGATTCTCAAAATGTAATGGTAGTGCCGATATTAAATAGATAAATATATAATAGGCAAATATGTATACTAGATATGCCTATTAGGCTGAATTAACAGATAAACAATGTCACAAAGGGGATATTTGGCGATTCCCGTATGCCTTAACATTAAAGATAAAAAAAAAAAAAATATGCTTAATATAATTTTAATAAAGTTCCAACAAATTGTTTTCATACAAAAATAAACCAACGAACCTTTCACAAACTCAATATACAACTTCTCCCTTAAAAAAAAAAAGCATATAAATAAAATCTCAAAATTTATTAAACCAAATCAAGTGAATTGAAAGTGCGGCGAGCGAATCAATTAAAAGGCAATTGAACGCATAAAATCTGAACAAATTAAGGAACAAAATATCCCAATCGATTCAAAAAAAAATCAAAAATTTAATCAGTTTGAACAGTGGCAATCAAGAAATGTCTGCTGATTCAATCAGCAAGCAAAATTCTATTAATTATTACACTAAATGAACTTTGATATAGTATAAACTAGCTGTAAGCAATATTTACTCATTAATTAATATATTTCTTCTATTTGCAGACACTGTGACAAATTTCCTATAGCAACAAATATAATAAAATAAAAATAAAAAAAAATGGTAAACGTTGTGGTGCGTATTTTAATCAAAGAAACTATTTAACTTATATCAAATTTATTTTCTTTTTTTATTACAGGACAGCGGCGCCAAACATGCGCCACAGGAAATGGAACAATTTCTGCCTGGCGATGGCACCACAAAGTAAGTTTTTCAAAAAAATATCTATTTTAAGTAACATATTTAATAGAATAAATGAAAGTTAAGTAAAGTAAAATTGTAGTTTGCGTGTTTGTCAATTAAATATTTAGCTTTGCCCTCAACAAATTACTACATAATGCCGCCAAAAAAATGAAAAAAAAAATAAAATAAAATTGAAAGGTCACTTGTCTGCCTTAATTGTATATATTCAAGTCATAGTCTGATATTATATATAGTTCATGATCGCAAGATTTTTTAACTAGCAAAGATGCCGTGTTATAATTATACACAATTGTGTGTGTGTATATCAATTTGTATAACTTTTGCAAATCCACAGACTATAATTAAAGAGAGTATTAGCTCAGCTTTAGAGACTAAGATTGACAGATATATATAGAGATTACTTAATATTCTATTGTTGCCTTATAATACGCAAAGTCAACGTCAGCGTCTATACAATACTTAAATTTTCTTTATAGAACAATACGCAGAAAAAAATATATGTGTAGGTTTGTAACTAGTTTGTAACTAGACTAGAAGACACTCTGTTTATAGATCTAAAATGTTTAAGCAGTAGACTTCAAGCAGTTCAGCAACAGCGCAGTCAAGCAGTGCAATTCAGGTAGTGGACTATGGAAAATTAAATATTCTGTCATTTTGATGTCTATTATTAGATTTTCATTAATATTTTAATATGTTTTCTGACTGCTTAAACTCTTGAGTATATAGAAAATATTTTCTTGAATAATTTCGTTATTTTTTTTTTAACAATTTTTATACAATCAAAAATTTTGTACAGTAAAAAAACAAAATCTGCAAAATTTCAAAACTACTTGACTAAAAGACACTCTGTTTATAGATGTAAAATGTTCAAGCAGTAGACTTAAAGCAGTTCAGCGACAGCGCATTCAAGGAGTGCATTTTAAGTAGCTGACTATGAAAAATTAAATATTATCTCTTTTTGATGTCTATTATTTGATTTTCATTAAAATTTCAATTAAAAACTCATATGTTTTTTAACTGCCTAAACTCTAGATTATATAGAAAATATTTTCTTAAAAAATTTTGGTATTTTTTTTAAACAATTTTAATACAATCAAAAATTTTCTACAACAAAAAAAAAATCTGCAAAATTTCAAAACTACTTGACTAAAAGAATGGAAAATTAAATTTTATTTGATTTTCAATAAATTTATAATTAAAAACAATGTTTTTTAACTGCTAGAACTCTAGATTATATAGAAAATATTTTCTTGAATAATTTTGGTATTTTTTTTTTTTACAATTTTAATACTATCAAAAATATTGTACAGTAAGAAAACCCGCTAAAAATCCAAACTATAACTAAAAAATTGTCATTATAAATTGTTATTAAATTGAAATAATTTTAGGCAGTATATAGCCTACAGAACTCTACATCTTATAGTCTTCTACCTCCTATAGCCTCTAAAGTCCTAAAAATAATCATTTAAAATCGTTAAATTGATTTTCGAAAGATCAGACTATTAGGCATTCGGACTTTGACACAGATCTTGATTATTAATGGCTGCTCAATAATATAAATTATATAATCTACTACAACTGTTACAAAGGTTTAATCACCCCTTTATAAACAATCTATATAGAGTATAAGCATTTAATTAACATTTCTAAACACATAAATAATATGTGTAACCCACGTGTACAATCTGATAATCATGTATTTGTAAATGCAAGTTCAAATGTTTGATTTTTACATAAGAATATATTTTTTTCTCAAAACTTATTGACGTTGCATTTTGTATATTTATTTATATATATTTTGTTTCCTATTTATTTGTATTTTTGTTTTTTTTTTGTGTCACTTTGCATACGCCTAATGGAAATGTACTTATTTTTAATGCAAATATTATTCTGCAGCTTGTCAAAGCAAACATTTCAACGTTAATTCAAAATGCACAACTCAAATAAAAATTAAAAACAAATACTGGGTTAAGTTGTTATAAACAAGAAATTGAATTTTGTGCTTATTGATAACACAATATTTTGCATGAATTGACATAAATTATTTAACGAGAATTTAAAAGCCAAGATAATAAAAAACTTTGATAACCTTTCACCTTAGCAAGATAATTTGATTTTTTAAAACTGTAAAATAAATATTTTAATGAAATCGTAATCTTATATAGTAAATAAAAAATATCAACAATAACAAAAATATATATAAATTATAATGGTTATGGTTACTGCGAAAAAGTAGCTAGTATTTAATGTGGTTACATATTTAAATGGTTTTTTTATTTACTTAATATATAAGAACTTATCAGGCAAAGATTATAATAGCACACAGTTGAACTTTGAAGGTTAGCAGGAAATGTTTGTACTTTATTAAATTATATATTTTATTTATTTACTGAAAATATTACAAAGTTCAAACAAATATTAAGTAAATGTTTAGATTCAATTATTACCTAATAGAAGAACTTGTTGAATTAAACTTTTAGAAAAAATTTATTAAATATTGAAATATTTTGAATATAAAAATATTTTAGTAAAGTAAAGCTTTAGCTTAGGCAAAGATAAATTAGAGAATCTAACGATATATTAAATTATTTTTTTTTAAAAAAGAACAGCCACTGAAAAATTCAATTATTGTGTAAAAAGCTTAAAGTTATTACAGATAACTCAACTAAATTTAACAATTGTAATTTTTTTTTAATTTTAAATTTTAGTTTGTTAAAATTGCATCTCTCTAAATCAGAATAATATAATATATGATTGCTATAAAGAAATAAATAGGAAATAGATAGAAATCTTGTATGAAAAACTTCTAATTGATGGATTATAATCAATTGATTATGCTTTTGGTAAATAAAAGCTAAAAAAAAATATTTTAAAAATGTATGAAAAAGAAAAATTAATGTAGAAATTATTAAATTTGCCAAATTGCAAAAAATTAATTTTCTTTACTGGTTTTCAGTCAAAATATCCTAACTTAAATCAATTGATTTTGCTATTGCTCAATAAAAGCTAAAAAAAAAAGTATTTTTAAATTTATGGCACAATAAAAATTTCTGTAGAAATTCTAAAACTCTTAGAATTAAAAAAAAAACTAATTTTACTAACTGCTTTTCAGTCAAAAATCAAAAATCTTAACTGCAAACAGACAAAATCAAATAATTTTGGTTTTGCTTAATGAAAGCAAAAAATATATATTTTTTTTTTAATTTATGGAAAAAAAATATTATTGTAGAAAATGTTAAAATGTTCTTTACTATTTTTCAGTTGGATCAGCAATTTTAATTAAAAGTTGAACGATAATATTTTTTTGCTCTTGTTTGTGCATTAATATGCCGCCTAAAAGTAGACTAAAGATTTTTTTCTTGCATTTTTTCTTTTGGCCCGTTGCAATTTCTTTGGCTGATGCAATGAAATCTCAACTTGTATCAGGCTCAACCAAATCAAATTGACCAATCACAAGACTCTCTCACTGACCGACCGACCCGTCCAGATTTGGCATGTAGTTCGATTGTATTTTATTTTTTTTATTGCACTGAGCTTAGTGCGTCTTGTAAGACACATCGAAAATGAGACGTTGGCCAAAGCGAGCGACTATAATTGCAGATGCAGCAATTACAAAGAATTTCACTGACAAGACACATATATAAGAAAATGTTGCATTTATGTTTGGCATTTAGTTGTTGACGGACTGTGAACAGTTTCAGTAACAAAAGAAAAAGAAAGAAATAGATCAGAGCCATGACAATGAGCGATTTAGAACCCACAGTTGTGGAGCTGAGGTGGCAAAAACACTTGAATATACACAAATCATATTTAATTAAAAAAAATTCTGTTTTCTTTTTTTGTATTTGCAGATATAAGATACAGCCACGCAAAGCAGATACCGAGCAGGCCTTGGCTAACAATGATTTTGATCCATTTGCTAATCGTAACAATGAGCATGCCACAACGTAAGTATTTTTGGATTTATATAAAGTAAAAGTTAAGCTACAAAATTTCACTTTAATCCATTAGCGACAATGAAACTTTGACGCATTTGCTGAAAGCCTCACTCGGTACAGGCATTCTGGGCATGCCAATTGCCTTTATGTACTCGGGTCTGGTTATGGGCATTGTGGCAACAATTTTTACAGCATTTGTTTGCACGCACTGCAGTTACGTGCTGGTAAGTTTTTATTTAAAATATAAATATCTATAATTTTTTTAACATTTGCCTTTATTTTTACACAGGTAAAATGCGGTCATAAGTTGTATTATAAGACTAGACGCACCAAGATGACATTTGCTGAAATCGCTGAGGCTGCATTCCAAAAGGGTCCCAAATGGTGCCGTGGCTTTGCGCCCGTTGCCAAATTTTCAATATTATTTGGCCTATTCCTTACGTACTTTGGCACCTGCTCCGTTTATACGGTCATTGTGGCCAAGAACTTTGAACAGGTGTTAAATCATTGGTTCGATACGAACCTGGATTCACAATTGTTAATTGGCATAATGCTCGTACCCTTGATCCTGATTGCCTGGGTGCCAAATCTGAAATATTTAGCGCCCGTCTCGATGGTTGCGAATGTATTTATGGGTCTCGGCTTGGGCATTACATTCTATTATCTGGTTCAGGATTTACCATCAATTTCGGAACGTTCATTATTCACATTATCAACATTGCCCTCGTTCTTTTCGATTACCATATTTGCCATGGAGGCCATTGGCGTTGTAATGCCACTGGAGAATAATATGAAGACTCCACAGCATTTTATTGGCATTTGCGGTGTTCTAAGCCGTGGTATGTCTGGTGTTACATTGATTTATATGCTTTTGGGATTCCTTGGCTATATGCGATATGGCAATGAAACGGGCGAGAGCATTACATTAAATTTACCCATCACCGAATTGCCAGCCCAGGCTGTTAAAGTATTGATCGCCTTGGCTGTCTATTGTACATTTGGACTGCAGTTCTATGTGTGCTTGGAAATTGTCTGGGATGCTATTAAGGAGAAGTGCACCAAACGTCCTGTATTTGTTAACTATGTGCTGCGGTAAGTTATCTTATAATACTATATTTTTTTTCGGTTTATCACAGCAAATAGACTTTGCCAAAGTAAACTTTCTTTTAATGTCCAATTTTCCTTTGTGCACAGATTTTTTTCGGTTTGAATTCACTTGCCATCGGTATTATAATTTCATTTAATTCACTGAAATTTTCATATTTAAATAATATTTTTGCAAAATTCGGAACAACCTGTAAATTAAAATTACTCACATTTTCATGTTCGATAAGATTTTGCGAATTGAATTCACTTAAATGTTTTAATTTTCCTTTGCACGCAAATTTTTTACGCCTTAAATTTACTCATTGACAATATTTAAATAATATTTTTGTAAAATTTTGTCAATGCTGAAATTCGAAACCATATTCCCATTTTCATTTTCGACAAGATTTTGTGAATTGAATTCACTTAATCGTTTCAATTTTCACTTGTGTGCAGATTTTTTGCGGCTAAAATTCACTTGCAACTCTTATTATAATTGAATTTAATTCACTAAAATTTTTCATATTTAATTAATATTTTTGCAAAATTTTGTCAAAGCTATTTTGTGATTTGAATTCACTTGTTTGTTAAAATGTTTAAATTTTTACATGTTCGCATATTTATTGTGATTTGAATTTAATTTAATTCACTGAAATTTCCATATTTTAATAACATTTTTGCAAGATCTCGAAAAAGCTGAAATTCAGAACAACAATTTTCATTTTCGACAACATTTTGCGAATTGAATTCACTTGTTTATAGACATTTAAGTATTTCCAAAAATTTAAGTAATTTTTTTTTAAAGTTCTGGCAAAGCTGCAAACCAAAAAAAAACCCCAAATCAAATAGACTTTCTTAACTTATAAAATGTTGATTAATATTTACAGCACTGTACTGGTAACAGCCGCCGTTGTATTGGCCATAAGTGTGCCCACAATTGCGCCATTTATGGGCCTAATTGGCGCTTTCTGCTTCTCCATACTTGGTCTAATCTTTCCCGTAAGTATTGGATCACAAACTCTGGCATATATTAGCCAACTAATTTATGCTCTTTATAATTTATCAGGTGATCATTGAGCTTATTGTGCACTGGGAGACTGGTTTCGGTCGTTACAATTGGATATTGTGGAAGAATATTGTAATTAGCTTGTGCGGCATTTTCGCTCTTGTTTTTGGTTCACTGTATGCCGTCAAGGATATCATTGCTGTTTATACCAAACCCAATGAATCCCAATAAACGGAAAACGCAAAAACACAAAAAGGAAAACAACTTGGAAAATCACCAATCTCCTGTGCATACAACACAAAATCGTAATGCAGTGCTATACCAAGGGATATATATATATATATTTATTATATACACTATATATATTTATAGATATATGAGAGATATACATTTTAGCATAGCATAGTTTATAGCTAGATGCTGCAGGAGCCCAGCTGGCAAAAAGTAGCTCCGCTTTTTTTTCCTATAGGAATCTAACTATTGTTAGATGTAAAACTTGCGCCCACAATTTGTATAAAAAAAAATTATCATTTTATTTTAATTGGCGCATTTTGCAAGAATTAGTAGTATCCTAAGAGTGCCTAACTTTATAGCACACACACACACAACAGCACCAATACTTTCGTCAGTTTTAGCACGTTTATAGTAGTACACATGCAATTAATTATATATAAAAATACTATATACCATAATGTTAATTAAATTGATTGTTGTGTACAATTTTAGTACCAAATCTAAACAAATCTAAATAGCTAAAATAGTATATCTATAACAGATAAATCGGTGATACGAACAATTCTGAAGCAAAATCACATTTTTTTTTTAAATTGATTTTAGACACGCCCCCTCCTAATCACAATCACTTTCCTATATTGTTGTTTTTTTAATCACAACCCTCCGTCTCTCTGTTCTAAAAGAGTATTACAAAAAAAAAACCAAAATTATAAAAAAAAAAAAGAAAAAATTTATATTATTTTTGCTTGTTGTGAACAAATATTTTGCAACATATTTGTTTTTTAGCGTGTTTAGTTTTATAAGCAATACGATTTGTTACCGAAATCCAAGCAAAAAAAAAAAAAAGCTTTGCAAGCCAATTCAAAAAAAGACTTTTATTTTTGTATATAAATTTTGCAGAGCTTTTTTTTGTATTTTGGATGTCACATTTCGATGTTGAGTTACTCAAATTATATATTTTTTTATATACATATTGTAGTAGTTTCATTTTCTAAAAAAAAAAAATAAATATAGAAAATCAAAGAAAAATTTATATTCAATTGCGCGATATTCTTAATGCATATTACATTTATTTTTTGTTGCCTAACATTTGTATTTTAAATAAACATAGCTTTAAATAAATAAATAAAAAATAAAAAAAACAAAACTATTGAATATTAAAATTACATAATAATTAAACCAACAAGAAAACATCATTTAAAACCAAGAAAAAACCAATTAAACGCAGTTTTTGCATTTAAAATCCCTTTGTGCACTGAATTAGCAACAAAGCTGAGTTAATTGTAAATCGAAAAGTTAACTTTTATATAAGGTCTTTCAGGTCAGCTAGATATGATATATATATATATATGATGATCATGATGTGTTGTGAGATGATATATACATATACCTACCATAGCATGCAAAGCGCTGTGGGCAATTATCTAATTCTCTATATACATATTATATTCAAGAGTATTTCGAATTGTAATTTGTCCATATTTGAAACAAACAAAAAAATGTATTGAAAAGAGCTAAGATTGATATGATTGTTTACTTTTTGAAAAGTGTTTAGATTTCACAAAACAGAACTAATCGGGTAATTAAAATATGAAAAATAAATTTAAATTAAACAAAAAATTTTGTGTTTTGTATTTAAATAAAATGGGGAAAGTGAAGTATACAAAATTAGAAATAAAATCAATAAATTTCTAAAAATTTATTTAAATTTTAAATGGAGTATAAAAAAAGTATTACAAGTAGAAATTTGTTTAGTTTTGATAAAGAAATAGTATTTCAATTTTTCAGTTGAAAATATGTTAGTTTTTTGCATGAAACTAGGGCTAAAAACAAGAAATTAGCTCTGATTAAATAATAATAATGCGTTTTATGCTAATTTTAATGTCTGCAATTGATTAAAATTATATTTGGGTGATTTTAAATTTTTCAAAAAATTATCAAAATGCGAAAAATTTTTTACTCTTAAATTTTAATGCCAAATCATTAAGGAGGCCAAAAAATAAGCAAAAAGACATTCCACATGAAAATTGGTTCAATTTTGACAAAGTTATGACAGTTCAAAGTCCAGGAAGATGAGAAAAAAATCGAAAGAAAATGGAAAAATTGAGAAAAATATCGAAAAAAAATGTAATCTTTAAATTTAGGGAGAGAAAAAAATTACCAAAAAGACATTTCGCATGAAAATGGGTTCAATTTTGACAAAGTTATTAGAGTTTAAAAACCAGGATGACGAAAAAAAATCTAAAAAAATATTATGCCAAATTAATAAAGAGTACAAACAATAAATAAAAAGACATTATATAGACTATACTCCATTAAAAATGTGGTCTATAACGCTTTTTATCCCTAATCGAATTTACTATATGGTAAGTTTTTTCCTGACCCTAAAAATAAAAGTAGCCCGATTAATATAAATCAATAAGTAACTCTACAAAACACTGCACAAGCCCTTGAAAATTAACCGATCATTTGACTACCTTAATTGATCAATTTCTGAATACATAATTTATTATCTTATAGCTCCCAATTTGTGGGCAGAGCGAGCACCTGTCTTATTGCAATTATATACACAAAATGATAATAATTAAAAATCGTGCGTTAATTGGCATTAAATATATACACACACAAAAATGTATTATTATTTTTATTTTTTTTCCTTTGGTGGGCGAAACAAATGTTGTGTTGCAAATTGATTTGCAGCAGTTGAGTGATCAGTAGGTTATTGGCAAATTCAATCATTATATAGTTGTATATAGTTGTAATAGGCCAATTCAGAGAGGTAACCTCCAGAGTCAATGTGCTACGATGAGGCCAACTTATTGGACAGACAGATCAGACCACTCTATTGACTTGTTGGGGAACGAATGGATCGTGGCTTGTCATTTTTGTTGGTTTTGCGACAGTTTGGAAAGGTTTACTGAGTTTTCTGTGCAGACGTGGGAATGTCTAGTTTAAAATCCTTGACTCAATGCTGCAAGCTACACAGTTTCCAAAAAAAAAATAAGAAAAAAATTTGTAATAGTTTAACAATTTTGGCAGGAAACCCCAACTCAATCCCCCTAACCAATTAGCGCGTGACAAGCAGTCACCACAATTGTAGCTGGAGCTTAACAATAAAGTTTTGACCACAAAAAAGATGACTTGCTACCAATTGAGTGCAACAACTATTTGTCTACAAGGTTATCGGCATTTTAAGTAAAAATAATTAATCTCTCAATGAATGAATGAATGGGTTTGCTCTTCACTCTTCATTTATTGCTATATTGCATCTTGATTTCATTTTGGATGGGACATCAAGGTCAGGTCAGAAGAACTTGTAGAAGTTGCCACGATTTTTTTTTTGTGGTTTTGAAATCTTGTAATTTTTGTGTAATGTAAAACCATTTTGTGAGCTGATTGTGTAACTTTTCAAATGTTTTTTGGGCCTTTATTGTGGGTCATTCTTATCGTTGGATATCGCATACTTAACTTTCACCAAATTTGAATACTTTTGATGGTTTTTTTTTGGCAACATAACATAGGTTTGTCATTTATTTATATATGGTTAATATGCAATTGGAATATTAAGTGCAACAGCGTGGGAATCAAGTTTGACATTTGAATTACAATAGTTATGACAATACACAGATCATATAAACTAGTTCAATTCAAATGACTTTCATAACACTTTCAAGGTTTAAACAAACCAAAAAAAAAAAAACACAGTCAAGAAAAACCCTTCAGTATCTCAAGCAACCAATTTTGGCAAGAGTTCCCCCAAAAAAAATGTATACAAATATGTATTTATTATAATAACAAAAACAATCAATAAACTTAAAAAAAACATTGTACAAAATCGTTAACTGAAGCGCAATCAACAAACAAAATTAATGTGTACACAAAAACAAAAGGCTCAAAAAAAGCAAAAAAAAAAGCCAAAAAAAAACAATAGCATTCACTTTTTTATAAGGAGTTAAAAAGAAAAGAAAAACGATTGACTTTAAAATTACCTTGTCAAAAAAAAAAATGAAACGAAAAAACTATTGTAATTATGCATAACAATAATAATATTGCAAGCCAAAAAAAAAATATTGAAAGTTTCAAGTGAAGTAGCGCACATTGAAACAAACGAAACATAGTTCATCAACGATCATCATCAATATCTTGACCAAGTTAACAACAAGATTAATTAATTACTTTTTGTCAAAATTATGTGTGTGTGTTTGCCGTTTTTTTTTGGCACTTTTGGCTAAAAAACAAAACAAATGAGGCGCAAAATATTAAATGGCAACTAATTCTGCATTTAAGCTTTCTTGTAAAAGCTATAGGAAGTGTCTGTAGTTCGCTCACTAATGTTGCAGCCTTTAAAAAATACCCTGTAAAACTTTAGAATTATGGAGCATGACTTTTGCGAGGCTGTCTGTAGTGATGTGGACTTTAGAGACTTTGTTTATAAGATGAAGCTAAATTAGATAGATATTTTTAAAGTAAAAAAAAATTACGATATTTATTGAGTTTTTTATATGAAAATCTGCTTAAGTATATTTAAAGCAAGTTAGGCTTACTTTAAAACCCATAAAAATGTATTTTAAATTAATATATATTCCGTTGTTAATTTATTAGTTATTCATTTAATTTAAGTTGTTGAAAAATAACAGTGAGATTTAATAATGAAATCACAAAAACAAAATATATGTTTTCAGTGGTATTATTTACTTTTCTTGCATATAATATAATATCAATTGAAAAAACTATCAAACATTTTCAAAGGATTTTAACTTTAATATGACTTAAAAACAAAAATTAATAAATAAAATACACATTCTACGTAGACTTTGTGTTAATCAAGTGAAGTGCGCCTTTCTCGGCAATTCTCAAAATTTAGTGATAGTCCTTAAATAATATAAATAGAGAAACTATGGAAATTATCAAAATTTAATTTATGTAGAATTTTATTAAAAAAAAAACACATCAATAATATAAAGACTTTTATAATCAAGCGACCGTTCTCTGCAATTCTCAAAAGTTAATGGGAGTTCTTGAATAAATAAGGCTTCCTAGTAAGAACATAAAGTGCGGCCTTCTCGGAGATTCTCAGAATATAATGGTAGTTAAATATAAATAAATAAATAGGCTTCCTAATAATAACATAAAGTGCGGAGATTCTCAAAATATAATGGTAGTCCTTAAATGAAAATAAAAAAGGCTTCCTACTAAGAAAATAAAGTGCGCCTTTCTCGGCGATTTTCAAAATGTATAGCTAGTCCTTAAATAAAAAATGCTTTCTAGTAAGATAACAACGGTAACAGCGTCTTTTTTCTGCGATTTTAAAATTTAGTTCAGATGCAATCAAATATCGACAAAATTAAGGAACCTTCAATCGGGAAGAAAAGCAGCAAAAATCTGAGAATTAGAGAATTTTGTAATGGCTGGTGAATATTAGCAGTGAATAAGGATAGAAATATCTTTATAATAAACATTATTATTTATGAGGAAAAAAAAAATAAAAATCATAACAAAAAATCATAATAACCATTATTATTTATGTAAAAATTAAAAGCAAAATATATATATTAAGAATTCCTATTTAACCAAGTTTAAGCTATTTTGCGGGCAAACAATCTTTATCAAATTTCGTCAACTATTTCTTATAAAAGACTAGAGATGTAAGTATGCATAAATTGCCAAAATTCTTCATATATATGTTTATATTAGGAATACCTATTTAACCATTTTTAAGCTATTTTAGGGACATACAATATTTACTAGATTTTCCCAACTATTTCCCACATAGAATTAGAGCTGTAATTATGCATAGATTGCCAATATTCTTCAACTTTGTATAGGGTATTTTGCTGTCTACCACACTCGCTAATTTCACACTCACTATTTTTTATATTTTTGTTTGGGCAATCTTCAGATTATGGCAGCAACAACATGATGATGATGATGATGATGTTGATGATTGTCGTGCCAAGCTACCACGTGATGTTTGCAGCTTGCTGAAAGCATTGATGTTGTTGCCATTGGCAGCAGCAGCAACAGCAGCAGCAAAAGCAGCAGCGGCAGAGGCAGCAGCAGAGGCAACAACAGAAGCAGAGGGCACCTGGCACACCGGTGGGCACCCGCCAGAGATCACACAGTTTGGTTTTTTGTGCATTTGCATTCATTATGTTTGGCACCGTTGACGCGAATAGTACAACGCCACCGCATAACTTACAAAACTACAATTCTTTAAACATTTTTGAAGATTAACAACAAATCATCCATTGGATTCGTTTTGCTCGTCATGTGTTGTGTGTTGTTGTGTGTGTTGCAATTTTGTTAAGAAATGTTTGAAATGTGGATTTGTGTACCAAGCTGTTGTTAACATTTTATTTATTTTTTTATTTGCTGAGAACTAGAGTTGAGCTCAATCAACTCGATCAACTTGACCTTTAGCTGAAGACAAAAACAAAAATTCCTTATAAATTGTAGCTATTAAAAAGCTAAAAGAATATTACAATAAAATGTTGTCACCATATGTTTGTCAAATAATTGTGTTGATTTGCCTGAGCGCAGCCGTCTTTACCGAAGAATTACAGAATGCGGAACGCAATCATAAGGTGTGTAAAATACAAATATTTGCAAAAAACATAAGAAAAACCATAAATAATAAAACTAATTAAAGAAACGTCAAATCTATCGCGAGCAAGTGCTGCCACATGCGGGTGGCAAAATACCCGATACGGCCTTTGAGACAGATCGTTTATTTCTAAACCGTTTGCAAAAGGAGGGCATTGCCGTACCGGATGGCATTGTGCCTGAACAGCGTAATCCACAGGTAATATGATATAATATTTAATATATTAGAATTCTTATCTAATAGTTATTCTAGTAAAATTAAAGAAGTTTGTTAAAAAGATTATCATTAGAGCATTTGAATAGATTCCTACGATAGTTAAAAATATTTTTAAAATTTTGTAGACAACAGGAAACTAGCTAGGAAATTAAATACATATTTGTTTTTTCTGTTATTTTAATTGGAATTATTTTAAAATATTTGTAGTTATGTGGAAACTAGCTAGGAAACTAAATATATATTTGTTTCTTGCTCTTATCTTAATTTAAAATGTTTTAAAAATATTTGTAGCTATGTGGAAACTAGCTAGAAAACCTAATTATTCTTTGTTTTTTGCGCTTATCTTAATTAAAAATATTTGTAGCTAAGAGGAAACTAGCTAGGAAACTAAATACATTTTAGTTTTTCCTGTTATCTTAATTGAAAGTATTTTAAAATATTTGTAGTTAAGTGGAAACTAGCTAGGAAACTAAATTCTTATTTGTATTTGCTCTTATCCTAATTAAAAATATTTAGAAAATTTTTTGTAGCCAGGAATTTAGCTAGGAAACTAAATACATATTTGTTTTTTCTCTTATCTTAATTGAAAATATTTAAAAATATGTTTTAGCCAACAGGAAACTAGCTAGGAAAGAAAAAACATACTTATTTTTTCTTTTATCTTAATCAAAAAAAAAATTACTACATTTCATTAATTTGTTTATAGATTTTTCATTGCGAAAACTATTTTTTGACATTTGTATTTATTATTTGCGTATGATTATTAAAATCTTATTAACTTTTGTGTAGAAAATGTATATTAAAAAAAAAATTGAGAATATGTGTATAACAGAGCTCAAAAATATATTTATTTGGAATCCAAACGCAATAAAATTGCATTTTTATTTGAAGATAAAATCATCAGAAAATAATGATGAAAAAATTGTATAAATTTTACATAATTTTACTTTAAGATATCTATAACAATTTATTATAATATTAATAATTTTATTAATATTAATTTAAGCGCTCTTTTAAGCTTAAAAATTCAGAAAGTATGCAAAAATTTTATTAGTCCTGTTTCTTGAAAGAATGTCTAAACTTTCCCAATATTTTATGTTAGAAAAATATGATTTTTTATTATTTTATTTATTTATTATTATTATATTATTTATTTGCCAGTTTGAACGATTGTCTACCAAAAAAAAAGACACATATTTAAATTAAACATATTTTTTCTTGAATGCAATAATTTCATCAATTAAAATTGTTTTTTTTTTGCTTTTTTTTATCTTCTTTTACGAATTTATGCAAATCAATATAAATATATTAATATATATAAATCAATATACATATATCAACCAAAAGAAAATACAACAAATTAAATAAAAAACAAATCTTCACTTCTCAGGTCTATCAATACTATAACAAACCGATGAGAACTGTTTATCACATAGCGCTCAGCTCGGATGGACGTTATACACCAAGAGAGGGTCGCTATCATTATCGCCAAGTGCCCACCGTGGAGACTACCTATCTATATCCACAAGCCCTGGGTCGACCATATGTGCTGGTGCCGCCCAAGCATGCATTGCCCACCTATAGACAATTGCAGCTGCATAATCCATTGCTCAATCAAGTGAAATTCCAGCCCAAGAAAAGTGAGTTTTATTTTTCGTTTTTTGTTTTTTTGTATAAATCAAACGCCTGACTGCACCTAAACATTTTTTGATGCCTTTTAATAGTGCCAAATTTTCTGGAACTAGCGCCTACAGTGGGCAAAAGTCATGCCGCTAGCTCATCATCATCCAAGGCGCATTCCTATCAAAATGTTAATCTACTGCATGGTCCAGCTGCGTTGCCTGCATTTAAGAAAAACGCCGGAGGTAGTAAAACCTATGTGGATAGTTATGGTAAAACTCACGTAAGTGTAACCATTGGACCATGAATATAATAAATTTTTAAATAAATCTCTTATTTAACTTTACAGCTCTTTAGTGAATTTGATGATTTGCTCAACAAACTTGATTTGAATCCAGCAACACAAAAGTTTAGTTATTAATTTAAACAATTGAAAAATGCATTTATTTAGAATATATATGTATACTACCATATATCATTCTATGCATAGTTTATAAGGCTTTAATATAAGTGAAATTGAAGTTACTTCAACCATGAAAAGCAACAATTAATTACACACAAAGTAAATCAAGCAACTCCAAATACTTTTTATACTACATATTAAACCATATTTAATAATTACATATTATAGTAATTCCAAATTTGTTAAGCGTAAACTATTTTTGTTGCTTGCAAAATAAAATAAAGCAAATTGCATTATGCTTTCCCACAAAACACAACAAAATTAAATATGCAATGATTACATATGCATATAAGTAATACTTATACTTATTAGCAGAGATTTGTTTAAAGTTTCATTTACCATGCAATATGTTGTGCATCTGTAATAATTTAAGGGGCGCTACGTATAGTGTAACTTAACTAAACTAAAAGCTTAGAAAAAGCAACTTCCAAATACGAAAAACAAAAAATCGAAAGTTGTTCACGAGCGCACAAGAGACGAATGCCGAAACCTGAAATTTAAAACCACGAACTGCCGCCGCTTACCGTTAGATATAGTACCCTTGAAAGCTTCCAACATTTCAAGTGGATGGTAAAAACTGCACTTCAGTTTCAGTGCGATTTTCAAGCCGAACGCAAACGGTTCAGTTATAAATTCCAGCTTAGAAAAATTTGTGAAAAACCTGAATGATGTATTTACGGAGCAAATTGATAGTTTTGCTATTTGTGTTTGGCACAGCTGTGGCCGTTGAAGTGCAGGTTAGTTGGATGCAATTAATTAGGCATAGATAATTTAATATGGTCAATAAAGGAGCAAAACAGTTGCTATACTATATAATCAATCTAGTGCGCAGTTAGCACCCCAATTGTATTTAAAATTTGTAACTTTGGTTTGACTTAAAGAGTGCGAGTGCGCGACGTTCACTTTTGACCCAAAAATTGTAACATGCAATTGAAGCACACACACACACATCACACACACACATCGCACACACACTCTACACAAATGTTTAATTGTTTGCTAATAATGACGCGGACGCCCGCAAATGCTTGCCACGCTTGGAGTCTGCAGAAAAACCGGTTAAGCGCACACGCGACTTATGCAATTTGCCACAAATTTGATACACAATATGTTTTACAGAGATTTGGTCATCTGTATAATCCACCGCAAGCGGAGCATCATGTACGCCATGAGGATAAACAGGATTTGAATAAAATACCCGGCGTAGCCGGTGTCGATTATCCTGTATACCATGAAGTGCCGCATACGCAATTTAGTTGCCACAACGTGCCCGCCGTGCCCGGCATGTATGCCAATGTGGAGACAGGCTGTCAGGCCTATCATGTCTGCCATGACGGACGCGAGGGACACCAGGGTGCTTCATTTTTATGCACAAACGGCACCATATTCAATCAAAAGGAATTCGCATGCGATTGGTGGTACAATGTTAAGTGCGAGGAGGCCCACAGCCTTTATCAGTAAGTCAATGCAATATAAGTTAATATAAATTGAATTTAAAAACTTCACTTACAGTCTGAACGCCGATCCGGAGCACAACCCCTACGTGCCAAAGAAGAAGCCCGAGCTGGCGCATGAGGCTCACGGCGCGTACGATCCACATGGCGCCGGGTTCCTAATACACGCATAAAAAAAATCACTTCACTTTCACTACACTCTCACTTGCACTAATTTAAATTCGTTTTTTACATGATCGCGGCAATAAAATGTTAAATTGAAATTGTTTTAATAAGCGAACGCGGTAGCTTCTTTCGGTATTTTTTAACGGGACTTATGGCTTGGGCGAGCATCGATAATACGCCTTATCGATATTTTCTTTATATCTTTTCAACCAGTATCGATGCTAGCTTTTTGAGACAATTCGATATAAGCATCGATATTTATCTGCTTGCATTTAAAAAATTTACTCACTCACTAAATGTATCGATGCTGCTTATGTTGATACTTTGACGAGTCAATTTTTTGGTTTTATTTAATTGTAATTAATAACAATGGCAGCTGCGGCACTACGTGATCCCTCTGCGCCTGGCTACAACATTGCCAGAGATCCGTCTTTGGTTAAGAATCGCATATTCCTTGGAAATTTACCACTGTGCACCCGTGAAGAGCTGGAAAGCATTTGCCATCCTTATGGCAAAGTATTGGGTTCGTTGGTGCAAAAAAACTTTGGCTTTGTGCAATTCGAAAGTGAAGCGATAGCTAACAAATGTGCAACCGCATTAAACAGATCCACATTTAAGTCAAATCTCTTAACTGTGCGCAATGCCAGCATCAAGGCAAAGGCGGCCAATGCCAATGCCAGGAAGCAGTTACAACAGCAGCAACAACAACAACAACAGAATAATATGCATGCCGCCGGTGGCGGTCCGGTTCCAATGAGTGTTCAGGGTGGAATGGTGATGTCAGCAGCCGCTGCAACTCCCGTTGTGCCCATAAACGATTGCGAAATCATTGTGCTCAATCGTGATAACACGTGAGTTTTAATATTATTGTTTCCATTATGAACTTCACCTAATAATTTCTACTTTGTGTTTAACAGCAAATATGCTGAGTTCATTGAGGGTCGTCTTAGGAACTGTGGCATGCGTGTGGATGTGCTCTTTCCCAATGAAGATGTCATGCTGGGCCATGTGCTCAGCAACATTTCGGCACGAGGTTGTCTTTATGCCGTGCTGGTTACACCACAACATGAAGCTCTTAATAGCATTACGGTCAATATTTTATATGGTGTGCCGGCTGAACATCGCAATATGCCGCTGGAAGATGCAATAACATTCATTGGCACTGACTTTCGCTTGAAGAAGCAACGTGACTCGGTTACCACATCCCAGATCCATGGCGGTCAGAAGCGTCATCCAGAGGCGACACAGCAATTAATTGAAATGCTTGCCGACAATCGACCCCTGACGGGATTGCAGTATGAGTGTATTATTAAATATCTGGAGGAGCTGCGTGAAAAGCAGCTTAAACTGGAGTTGGGTGAAGCCAATGCTTTAGCCAAGTTACAAGCGCCAGACCCAGAACTTGAGCTACAAAAGAAAATTCTTAACATTATGAATAAACCCGCCGTGACAGAGACCGATGAGTTTATGTACTCCAACTATGAAGCGGCCAAAGCAGATAAACGAGTTATGGAGCTAATGAAGGATTCTAGAGTTCGAAAAGCTATGGAATCCCTTTGCAACTCGGACTTGTTTGAAACAATATCTCAATTAATATAGAACGTAACATTTTAATATATATTTATAACCTGAAAATAGGATAAACAAATTAAACTAGGGCCAGGAACGCTTGGCCTCATGTCCCTCATATTTACGTCTATACTTAAGCCCAGTTACAAGTGTGGAGCTCTTGGGAAAAGCGGTTTGCCCATTGAATTTAGTATCGGTCTCTGGATTGAAGCGCAAATATTCATATTGTATGTGCAAATTCTCGGGCAACTCAATGCGTTTTAGTGCATCCAGTGGCACGGTGGTGTCCACAGCCTTCTCATAAAATGCAATGACATCGGCTACGCTGCTCAGTTCATGGATCTGTGAATTGGGCACTCCATGCTGCAGTTCCTCAAAACATGCCGACAGAAACTTGAATTTTTCTTCCAAATTTGATAATTTACGCTCATCGCCGCCGTTGGTCATCTGCAGTTGGACAGCAACGGTACGAACACGTTTCGCTACATCACTGGTAGGCTCATAGGGCTTATGTGGACGTAGGAATCTGTGAGAATTCAGCAACTTTCATAGAATAATTTTAAAAATAATTGAATAACAATATTTACCCCTTGGCAGCGATCGATTCACCAACGGCTTCCAGTGTATTGATCTTTTTCTGTTTAGGGCTAGCATAGCATCTCTGCAAGCTGGCTACTACCTATTGAAGATGTGTTTTATTGAACATATGTTTAATTTTACTGTTATATTTATATTTTTACTTACTTTTTGAGGCACAAGGAAACCTTTACGTAAATTCACCGCTGCCATTGCTTAAGTGTTGCTAAAGACAAATAAACGATTGTTGTCAGCCCTTACTTATAAACTTGTGCAGCCCTGCATAGCT